>PVHT020004943.1:9709389-9743683 GCA_004024745.2 Catagonus wagneri | reverse complement strand
AATAGTGATTTTTTAATACCTAGCAAAATAACAGTTTTTTAAGCTTTTTTATTATGGGTCAAGAGCTTTGTACAGAAGGTAGATCATATAGTCAAAACAAGCCTTTATTGAATACTGATGCTATATCTGACAAAAAAGGACATATCAAGAGAGAAAATTTTATCTCTGTTACTGTCTTTGTTACAATAAGCATGATAATCATCCAAAGTCTTTGTCATCATGGTCGTCTAAATCACATATACTTGGCGCGTTTCAGTATATCTACTTTTCTAAGCATTGTCATCAAAAAGATAATAAAGTTGTTACTTCACTTTCATCCATTCTAAGAGTTATAATTCCTATTTGGCTTCAAAATATAGTAAATGTGGATGATAAGCTTGACAGGAAACTGGAGAATCAAATATTCAATTACATACTAATTTTCTTTTCCACTCTGACAATTTGCCTCTTTGAATAAGTATGAATAACATTAGAACTTCGTTAAATTAGAAAAATAACTTTTCGGAGGAAAAAAGATGTTCTATAAGCTTTTAACACTTTCTTTTTTTCTTTTTTTTCTTTTTTTTTTTTTTTGCTTTTTAGGGCCGCACCTGCGGCATATGGAAGTTCCCAGGCCAGGGGTCAAATCGGAGCTGCAGCTGCTGCAGCTGCCAGCCTTCGCCACAGCCACAGCAATGTGGGATCTGAGCCACGTGTCCGACCTACACCACAGCTCATGGCAACGCTGGATCCTTAACCTACTGGCCGAGGCCAGAGACTGATCCCACATCCTCATGGATATTTGTTGAGTTCATAACCTGCTGAGCCACAACAGCAACTCCCACTTTTAACAGTTTTTAGCAATATTATTTAAAGTCATGGATATTTCTTACCATCTAAGATAATTTCAACCTGAAAGTGATGTAGGAAATTATTGAAAATTCTAGTTTCATATTTAACTTTTTAACAGTTTAATTGAAAATTCAAAAAATGACAAAATACAAGGTTAATATGCTCGGAAAAGCACATGTATTTGGTTTTGATATTATAGTTAAAAAGGCATTTCTCATGTACCTGATATGAAGCAGCCAACAAAAGTAAAGTTACAGTTTTTTTTTTTTCCCTTTAAAGGCAATGTTTCCCAGGGACAGCAAACATCATTATTTGGTACGTTGATTAACGGGAGCTCAGAGTGAACATAGAAAACCATAATTTCCTGGAGACATGAAAAAGCAGAAAAGCCACTCTATCCTGCTGAGTTCCTTTCTTAAAAAGTTTTCACACAATGGATGATTTTTCATCTTTCTTATACATTGAAAACCTGCCTCATAATAGGCAACTAGGATCTTTGAAACCTTGGAAATTTTAGGTTTTCTCTAAGATCTACCCAAATTAATAAGCAAACAAAAGCCTCAGTTATTTTACTTGACAAATTCAACTCTACAAAGATTTAGAACCAGCAATAAAGTATTGAAATGAATATATAGTATGAAATAAAATGAAAAAATCATGAGCTTGAATAAGACTTCTCAGAAGCATGAAAGACAGAGCATGAATTGCTGAGTCATGAGCTAGAGCAAACAATGAGACATAGATTAGTTTAGCTGGATAAACAAAGGCTAGTGGTAGACAAAAATGAAAAGAATAATTTGCAGAATAAAGTTGAGTGTCAGGATAAGCAAGTAAATACATGAATATCATCAAACACAGAAATAAAGGAACATTAAAATATTCATAATTGGCATTATCAAATAGCAGTCCAAAGAAAGTGATAGAGATGCTGGGAAATAAGGAATTGCATAAAAAATATGTAAGGCAAAATTATCATCAACTGATATGATCATCAGATGCAATGCCATGGTGTACTGTTGAATGAAAAACATTGAAATGAATTTTATTTATTTATCTTTTTATTTATTTATTTTCTTTGTCTTTCTGTCTTTTCAGGGCCGCACCCATGGCATATGGAGGTTCCCAGGCTAGGGGTCTAACAGGAGCTACAGCTGCCGGCCTTCGCCACAGCCACAGCAGCGCGGGATCCAAGCCGCATCTGCAACCTACACCACAGGTCATGGCAACGCCGGATCCTTAACTCACTGAGCAAGGCCAGGGATCTAACCTGCAACCTCATGGTTCCTAGTCGGATTCGTTTCCACTGAGCCACGATGGGAACTCTGCATTTGTACCATATTTTAGATTCCACATATACCATGTAGTATTTATCTTTCTCTTTCTGACATTTTACTTAGTATGAGAATCTCTAGTTGCATCCATGTTGATGAAAATGGGATTATTTCATTCTTTTTTTATGGCTGAGTGGTATTCTATTGTGTATATGTACCAAATCTTCTTAATCCATTCTTCTGTCAATGGATATTTAGATTGTTTCCACATCTTGGATATTATGACCAGTGCCACTATGAACATGCAGGAGCTTGTATCTTTTTGAAACATAGTCTTGTCCAGATATATGCCCAGGAGTGGGGTTGCTGGATCATATGTTAGTTCTGTATTTATTTTTCTGAGGAAACTCCATACTGTTTTCCATAGTGGTTGTACCAATTTACATTCCCACCAACAGTGTAGGATGGTGAAAGTGCCTTTTTTTTTTTTTTTGAAAGCTACTGTTGATACAGCTCTGGGATGCCTGTCAGGAGAACTGAACTGATCACTTCCAGTAATATTTACTATTTAGCATATTTATCAGAAAAAATAAGTTTGTCTTACAGTGTTAATAGCTTTCGACATAAACCTTAATTTATTTTCACTTATTATGTACTCAAGAAAACATAGTTAACTGGGAAGGGAAGGAAGCCAGCTGAGATTTTTAAGAACATTGAACCATAGTTTGTGTAACCTTTTATTCAAAGATTTCCAAATATATGCATTGTTTAAATAGCATAAATCTATCATTACTATGTAACATGTAAAAAAATGAATAAAAAGACCTAAGATTCTCCTTTATTTGTATCTGATACAAAATTTACCAGGGAACATTGATCATCAAAACCTATTTAAAATAACTGTTTATACAAAGCATACATTATCTTATTTGAATATGTAAGACAGCAGAAGGGTCATTTGTTAATATAACTGCTTTATATGTGAGCTTAGGGTTAGATTTCAAATGGATACCAATAGAGCTTTTTTTTTCTTTTTTTTTGGCTTTTTAGGGCTGCACTTGCCACATATGGAAGTTCCCAAGCTAGGGGTTGAATCAGAGCTACAGTTGCCAGCCTACGCCACAGCCACAGCAATGCAGAATCCTAGCAGCATCTGCGAACTACAGCACAGTTCAGGGCAACACCCGACCCCCGACCCACTAAGTGAGGCCAGGGATTGAACCCAAGTCAATGCCAGTAGGATACTACTGGGATTCATTCCCGCTGCGCCACCACAGGAACTCCCGAGATAGAGCTTTTACATTAAATTTAATTTCCTTCAATATGAAAGAATTACAAATACATTGAGGTATACGTGGTTAAGTGGATAATTTCTCTCATAGTTTGGTTCAGATTTAAAGTTCAGGCATTAATGTGTAGTGTAGAAAAAGGAGGTTTGAGGAAGAAAAATGGTGAGTTTAGTTTTCTGACTTCGAGGTGACTCCAGGACACTGAAGACGACTGGGAGACCCTTGATTAAACAGGTCTAAAACCTTCAGCGAGGCCAAAGACCATCTCAGAGATGTGGGAGTCATTAGCATGTAGATGAGAATGGAAGGGCTCTCTAAGCCGACTGTGAAGCTGAAAGAGCAGGAACGGCAGGAACGGCATCCTGAGATCTGCGGCTGAGAAATGCCCATACAGCAAAGTCAGCATGGGCAGGAGAGAGCAAGGAGAGCTGGGTCACGTAAGGCTTTTGCAGGGCAGAAGGGCAGAATCCTTCCAGAATTAGCCCTCAGTGTTAAACACACCAGGAAAGTCTATTGACCGAAGACCATTGAAGTTTGAGGAAAGATGAAGATCGGAGAGGGTCAAAGATTAAATGCATGATAAGAAAGTAGAGATAAGCCTGTCACCTACGAGTAAGATCAATTTTTCTTCTCTATTTCTAATACTTATAATTCACATTTATTATTCTTCTACAGACCGATGCTGATAGGAGTAGAATAGTTAGTTGTGCATGTAGTTGTAGAAGTCTCAGTAGGGGACCACAGATGGAGAGGGAAGCCTGGGGAAATTTACAAGCCTACTGTAAGTTAATGATTGCTCAAGAAAGACGTCAGAAATTCCTGGAATGAAGCAGGCCTTGCTTAATGATAAAACCATAAGTGAAAGCACGAGATATGCCTTAAGTCATCAAGTGAAAAATAAAAATGAGGCCCGCATTCAAGTTCAGCAAGATAATGATCCTTAGGATCAAAAATAAGAATTTAAGGGAAAGGTGGCATTCCAAAGTAGGAGACCCTGATTTTAAGGAGATGATTCAACATATTTTAGCATCTGTTACCACCTTTCTGCAGATTCGAATAAGCATCATGACACTCCTAGTTTGACCTCATAGGGTCAAATACGCTCTTACTCAATAAGAAGGAGCAGCTAGTGATGTAAGCCTGAGGTCAACTCAAAGAATGAGGTAGAAGGTGGCTTCTTCCCCCTCCCACTTTCCCTGGATTATAAAATGTAGCCCACCTGGGAGTTCCCATCGTGGATCAGTGGCTAATGAATCCGACTAGGAACCATGAGGTTGTGTGTTCGATCCCTGGCCTTGCTCAGTGGGTTAAGGATCTGGCATTGCCGTGAGCTGTGGTGTAGCTTGCAGACACGGCTCGGATCCCGCGTTGCTGTGGCTGTGGCGAAGGCCAGCAGCTACAACTCCTGTTAGACCCCTAGCCTGGGAACCTCCATATGTCACAGGTGCGGCCCAAATAAGGCAAAAAAAAAAAAAAAAGACAAAAAAAAATTCTATTTACTGCCTATTACTTTGCCTCAGGAAATCCAGACACCAGGTGAGTGATTCTAATTCATAAGAAAAACGTGGGTTCGAGTCCCAGTTTGGGTTTAGTCTGGGTTCGAGTGAAGGGTATTTTGGTTTCAGTACCTGCAGCGTTACACTAATAAAATTTTGACTTAATCTTTAATTTGAAAGAAATACTTCTAGATTTTCATCGTTTTGCTTGAAGTTTTCTTTGAGTTTTTGAGAGAACTCTTTGTTGAGCTATGATACCATGTTCAGGTGCCCCTTTGGAAATGAAGGGCTCATCTCCCCTGCTGCCAGGAGTGCTGCTGGCAGATGGTTCTAAACTGCCAAACACCTATCTGGATTGTCCTGGCAAAGGACAGCCAGCTGGCCCAAAGCCCAAAATATTTTTTCCTGGGACATCTTGACCAAATGACTAATTGTTGGAGGGTATAGATGCCTGGCTTGCTCATCTGAGTCAGGACAACTTTGAAGAGAGAGCCTAGCTTCAGCTCTCCATACAATCAGCTAACGCTGCCTTTAGGATTCCATTACAACTTAACTTTTCGCTTTGCTCTATCCTGCTTTCTTTCCTTCCATCTACAACCGTTGACTCCAGGAATACTCACCATAAACCAACTATGTCCTAATTTCTGTCCCAGAATTGGCTTCTTAAGGAAACACAAACTGCAACAATGTTCTTTATCAGGTTATTCCTTTCTCTTTTATTTCTAGTTTCCTAAATACATCTATTATTGTTTCTTTTTACATTTTATAAACTCCTGGATGATTCTTGGACTAGACTATATTGGTAGTTTAAATTCTATAGTATATACATATATAGTATATATTGGTAGTATAAATACTCAGCTTTCTATCATGTTAATGTTCTAGAGTTGTGTGTTTTCAATATGAAATTAATAGAAACTAATGAAAGGGACAAATATTTGCTGTCATTCATGGGCTTCAGCTTGCACATTTATGATGCTTGGGAATTTTTAATTTGCTCTTTCATGTACAACTTTGTATTTAATTTATTTTAGTTATATTTCAGGCTATATTTGCATAATTAGAGACGAAGTTTCTGAATTATTCCAGTCCACTATGTTTCTCAAACTGAAAGTGTAAGATATTCCCTCCTAGCCTGTTTTCTATGCAAGAATATACACACACTCGCACACACTATGGATTATCTATATATCCAAAATATTTTTCTCTATGATTTAAATTTTGAATAGCTATAGAAAATCTCCTTGCCTTATCAGATCTTGAGACATGTTATTTGTATAAGTAAATACAAAAGAAGTTGGTAAAGAAGTTGGAAAAGCAAAAAAAAAAGAAAGAAAAAAGCCAAATGAGCAACTTTGAGATTTCAGGTGAAAATCTCAGATTCAGCCTGATCCCATGGTGAACTCCAGAGCATAAATTACACTACATTGTTTGACTTGCCCAAAGCAAGAAAGTTGGACTTTCAAATTCACTCACCAGTCAGTTACTGATTAAGGGCTATCCAGAGGGACATAAACTCCAAACTCACAAACACTTTCTGCTCTCTATAAGAGTATTCCTCTGAAGAAAGGTTCAGGTGCAAGCCTAGGATGAAAACACACAGAAGCAAGGAGATTGCTTATAGAAGCAATAAAGGGATCTGAGTGAATCTAGCAGCAGCAAAGTCTAATAAATATGGATTATACCAATATGCCATATATATGTATTTTATACATATATGTATATATAATTTTGGTCTGTGTATATATATATGTGTGTGTGTGTGTATATATATATACACACACACATATATATGTATTCCAAAATTACATACACATGTAATAGTTAAGAAACATGAACTTCATGTTGGTATATATAAAAATGGAACTCATGTTTTCTAACTAAAGCAACTTTAGAGATGTTAAAATGATGAAAGAGAGAAACTGGATGTTCTTATCTACATGAGACAAATTGAAAAATGCATTGGTAAAATATAACAACATTAGTATGCTCTCTCAATGTGATGCGTGATCTCTCCTAAAAGATGAAAGTAAGATGGAATGTGGAACATCACAGAAATGAGATTCCAACAGTAATAGATATACAGACTACAGATCTCGTACTACTTAACAAGTGCCTAAGGAGGGCAAGATGAATGCTATGGCTGCTTAGGCTGCTTTGCAGGTTCCTGGTAAAGCTAAGCTATCAGAGAGAAAATAGTAGGTTGGTTGATGTCTGGCTGATCAGTGATATCTGGGCTCTGCCCAGAGGTCAAGAACAGAGGTGAATAGTTACCTTGGCATTTCTACTGAGATAGTTTGTCCACAACTATCTGTCTAGGCAGTTGAATTTACAGAATCAGATCCTTGATTTTGTATTACGTAAAGAAATCAACAGCTCAGAGTACTTTTTCTTCATGCAGGATATTAAATTAATATGATTATTACTATATACCACACACAGACATAAATGTGATAATTTAATGAAGCTTAAAATTAACAAATAGTATTGACCCAACTACCCCCTGGAAGTTGTGATTTATACTTGTTCTAGGAAAATATTTTAAAGAAAACTTAATTGTTGACTTTATATTGAGAAAGAAAACTGCTTTGGTCTATATTCAGTGTCTTTTAATAGTTACTAATGAAGTAAAATGTGCTAAATTTTCTTCTGTAAAATTGATTATAATAATGATATTTAAATTGAGTTGAAGTATTAAATGTCCAAAATACCATGTGTTCCAAAAAAAGAAGTTTAACCTTAAATCTCAGGTTTTTCTCTCTTTAAATTAATGTTTCTAAAAATAGATTAAATGGAATAGAACATTAAAATTCTAACCTTATTTGCCAATTCCCCAAGGTTCTGGAGAATAAGCTCTTTAATAATAAGGAAAAATTCATCATTTTAAAAAATATACACATAAGTCTTCTTTTTGTTTGTTTTTTTGCCTTTTCTAGGGCCGCACCCACGGCATGTGGAGGTTCCCAGGCTAGGGGTCCAGTCGGAGCTGTAGCCGCCGGCCTTCGCCACAGCCACAGCCTCGCGGGATCCAAGCCGTGTCTGTAACCTACACCACAGCTCATGGCAACACCAGGTCCTTAACCCACTGAGCAAGGCCAGGGATCAAATCCACAACCTCATGGTTCCTAGTCGGATTCGTTAACCACTGAACCACGACGAGAACTCCGACATTAGTCTTTAAAATAATGTTTTAAAATGGGACAAGTGAGGAAAGTCTGACTTTTAAAAATAAACTCCTAACAGAAATTTTCTTTCAAGGTCATTCAAAATCATAGCACAAGAAGTTGAAAATCATATTTAAACTCTTAAGAGATCTCAGAGCAGAGTCTTGTCACCTTCTCTGAGAGAATTTCATAAAGCTGCAGTGCCCCCTGGTTGCTATTTCATCCACCTCTTCTGGCCAGCCTCGAAAAGAAGTTTTGAGTCTTTCTCTGGTATCACTCTATGAAATGCTCTTACTCCTGCATATCAGAGAAGTGCCCTTAAATCAAGCATGTTGCATTGGAATGAACCCATCTGGATTATGTTTTAAAAGCTGACAATAGTGACACTGTAACTTATAGCTGGGAACTCCTACAATGTTACTGTAATCACTGTAACATTATAGCATAGCAAGCAACTGCTGCTGGTTCATTGCATTTCTACTGTCACCCATTTTGTATTTACTGCATTGGAGATAGTTGGCTTTAATTCTTTATAATGTCCATATTGATCAATATGAATTATTGTAGATTTTGGACACAGTTAAAGCACTGATACATTTCAAAATCATTCATTTCTTATTTTACTTTAAATGCCTTTCTGTATTCCTAGAACACAAGAAAGATAAATACTATAAATAGGGACTGATGACATGAGAAAATGTATCACTTCTAAAGGTTGTGCATTAAGTAGTTGTATTGCCAAGCAAAAATAATAAAATAATGCCTTCCATAAATCAGGCAAATAAAAAGCAGACCATTAAATGTTAATTGACAGAATTTAAATTAATAGGGTTAATGATAAAGATTATTTGAAAATGTTAGTGAATTAATCATATTTTTCATTAAGAGAGAATAACAGAGAAGAAAGATATCAGATAGATTATTGTGTTCATTTTTTACCTTAAATGAAATAATGCTCATTTATTAACATCTCAATACAAAGGATAAGAGAAAAGTACTGTTAGTAGGCTTTAGGAAAATAAAGAAAGAATAAAGCTTTCATGCAACCTTAAATTTCAACTATTCTTCCTACTTTCTCACCACACCCACACAGACAAACACATACCCAAACCAGAATAAGCTGAACAAACAGAATTCAGTAAATAGCGAGCAAAAGTGGACTGTGGATAACTGTCTTAGGGAGATTGACCTGACATTTGAAACATTTCTTTCTGAAAATAAGAGCCCAAACAAAATAATACAACCTTTATATTTCTTTTTTGCCTTAAAATTTTAACAATGAATGTGTCAGTGTTGTTAAATAAAGTATAAAAAGAGCCCCATATGCAACACCATTCTTTTAGGACCTTAGTAACTTTAATATTTGTTTCTGTAAATACATAGATAGGATTATTCATTGTTAAAAAAAATCACCACACTTCCAGACAACAAAGAGACAGCAAAATAAAATCCTAGTCAATGGACCATGTTCTAATTTAAAATGTACCATATGGGAACTTGTAAGCCCTTTATGGAAATCTCTGCAATTAATCAATACTCACTCAAGGACATTGATTAGAAATATTAATGACAATAGCTAACATGCAAAAAAATTCTTTCTTTGGGGGGGGCACTTTTTAGGGCCACACTTTTGGCATATGGAATTTCCCAGGCTCAGAGTTTAATCGGAGCTGCAGCCGCCCGTCTACGCCACAGCCACAGCAACATGGGATCCAAGCCTCAGCTCATGGCAACGCTGGTTCGTTAAGCCCCTGAGCGAGGCCAGGGAGCGAACCTGCATCCTCATGGATCCTAGTCAGGATCGTTACCTGTTGAGCCATGAAGGGAATACCGCAAAAAATTCTTAATTAATCATCTATAGAATAACAGATATCAAAGTGAAATTCTAGATAAGTAGAGAAGAAATAATTTGTAATAAATCTAGAAACCATGACTTCTGCATATAACTTGAAGAAATTTAACTAAATTTTATAAACAAATTTAACTATGTACATTTTGCATATTAAAAAAGAAAACTTCCTACTTGAAGCATCAATTAATTAATATTCAAACCCTATTCCTGAATGTTGTATTTTCCTCCAGGGTTTCCTTCAGATGAAAAGGCAGTTGTTATACAAAAATGCTAACAAAGTGTTATGATAAACCCATCTGTGAGAATTCCTCAGTTGCTAGTACGAGAACAATTAGAAGAGCTCATGTGAGTAGCTCTGCATCATTTCTTGGCTTCAGCAAGCAGCCGTGCACACAACATTTCAACAATATCCTCAGAGGGAGTCATTTCAGAAACAACTGGGAAATACTCACCAAAGATGAAAGTCTGGCAAGAAAGTACTCTGGAACTTACTGCTTTGGACTTTGAGGCATAAAACATTTTCAGGATTTGTTTGACATTAGAGCAGCGATAAAAATTGGGGGCAGGGTGATGCTTTAACCATGCCATTCATTGTCCCCATTTTGATGACTACATTAGTAAAATTATTTATTTTAAAATGTATATAGATAATACAGAAAAATAAAATACTTTTCCCAACAGTCAAACTGAATTGTAAGGAGTGGTATGCTTAGGAAAAATGGGTGAAGGATGTGTAATGAAGTGAATGAAACAGTTTTTACCAATGAAATACATTTATGAGAAAAATGCATGTTTTTCTTCATCTTAAATATTTCTGCTGATTTCTTAAACAATCAATGGGGTTTCTCATCACCCCTCCCCACCCCATCCCGTATGTCTGTGTTCTGGAATTCACAGTTTACTAGAATCAGGAATATCTTCACCATAATCAAAAGGTGAACCTAATTTTATTTCACAGGACACAGTGATATATTTCACAGAGGATAAAGTACAGGGTCAGTTTTGTATTATATTATGAAGACAAAGACTCATAAATTCATAGAATTTTAGATTGAAGGTCAAGGCCAGTATGAATAAGACTAAAGGTGATAAAATGACCTCTGAAGAGACCAGGAATATTATGTTTGCCAAAACTGTCTATCGCGGTTTTAAAAAATAATCTGGTAATAAAGCCAGCCTGTCATACAATATCTTATAAATATCAAATTCAGGAGATAATAACACCAGTTCAAGTGAGCCCAACTGTTTAGACCAAGATACTCAATTTTCCTAATGTTTAAAAAAGTCAAGTCTTTTGGTCAATAATTAATATTATAGACAAGGAAATAGCAAAATTTAAAAATTATGGATCGTTCTGTAACGAATCTTGTGTGGCTGGGTTCCTGAGATGTTCTATATACAATGGCACATGTTTCATTTAGATTAAATTATATCATTTATTTTCATTTTTGTTTCCATGAAAACATCTTTCATGTTTATGTATTTTCTCTCCTTGTCTTCTATGCCAGCTCTCCTTGATCTCTTCTGACAGTGGATTAAGCTAACCCACATTCTTGTTAACTGCAATAAGTGCTAAAGGCACTTAAGTGCAGCTTTAAATGAAGATGGATCACCTGCAACAAATGCAATGTCTGTATAATCTGTAAAGCAAAAGACTGTCCTAATGTTTCAAATTGAAATGAGAAAAAGCTTAGATAATTTCTCTGCAATTCAGTCCACATAGGACTGACTGACTCATCTTTGAGTTTGCTTAAGATACCATATTATTATCATTTTATTAAGATGATATTCTTAAAGGTGGCCAGCATCCAATACCCCTATATGGTCCTCGCACCCATAAAGCATAATTTTATCTCTTGGTGTTAAGTTTGTTTTATTTCCTATAGCACATGGTCAGTAAACACAATACATACAATACACATTTCATTTATAGGTACTTTTGAATCAAATTAGATTTCTCAAAATTACTCTAAAAACATTTCAGTTAGATGGTGAGGAGTTCACACAGCTATTTTTCAGGATGATCTAATATTTCAACAAATTCATTCATTCAAAGTAGAAGTTTAATGGTCATAGTCATCTGTTTTACTAGTTAAAACAGCAGTAATTCAACCTGAAATCAAGCACTGCCCTGTAGGGCTCCTGGGCGCAAAAGACTTTCCGCATCCCCCATTTCTTGTTCTAAGGAGATGGGTCTCACTCAGCCACCGTGACCTTCCCTGAGTTCCTAGGGACAGGTTCAGACAGTTGCTGATCAGGGAAGGGAGGGGATGCAAAGACAAGGGAGGAACAGTCAAGAACAGCTTAGAGTCCTTCCTTGTCCTTCTCCCTGGCTTAATTGCACCCTAAACACAATCACCCCATAAGCTAAAGATTAGGCACCTTGAGCCCAGTTGCTTGTGGGTTAAAGAATATTAGCACATGATGTTTTTCAGGACCTTTCCTAGTTTGTTCCCTGATCAGTATGCTCTCTTCTCGAGTACTCTTGTTCTAGGCAATAAACCCAGAAGATCACCGTCATGATCAGCCTGACTCTGGCTTTGATGACTAAGATTCCTCCAAAGAAAGAAGAATGCGTTTTTGTCCCAGTCCTGATTCCTGTCTGAAAACCTGTTTTTCTCCTTTTTACTATAAAACTCCTCACCGTTCTTTCCAGTGGGGGACACAGTCTTCAAGGCATCAGCCTGCTGTGCCCTGCCCACCCACCCCCCAGCCTGGCAAAGCAGTTAAGCTATTTTTTCTCCTTTACCCAAAACTCTTGTCTCTGTGTTTGAATTCGACACAGGCAGACAGAGGCCAAATTTTAGCAACAAGCCCTCCGATAAAAAAACTTATAAAATTTTTAAAATGACCTTGGTTTATATTAATCAAAAAAACCCCCCTCATTTTGTAGATCTATAGCAAAAAGCAATAGGTGGAGACAATGGCCATGTTAACCTACAGGGTTAACAGTAAAGACTTTGGCTATTATTTAGCTGGTTTCTGGATACAGGATTAAGATGAGGCTGCTGTGGAGATGACCATCTTAACAAACATCTGAAATATAACGTAAAGAGAAAGGAAAATTCTAGTAGTAAAAGTTATTGATGCATTGCTTTCTTTGGTAGTGACTTTTGCTATAAAACTTCCAATTCAAAGGTAGAACAAGTGATCATATACATTAAGTGTTTTGGGAATATGTAAAACGACAATCATAATGGCCAATGGTAGTAAAGTATTTTGTTGGAGAGGTTGTTAGAGCAGAAAAATCAAAGAAGAGCTGGGAGCCGGAGCAATGAGACCATGCGGTTAATCACATAGGAAAAGGGGCAGCCTCTGTTTCCAGCACAGGTTCTTTTCCTTCGACTAAGTCTGTATTCAAGGGCTTAGGGGAGGCAATCTCTGTAGGAACGCGGGTGGTTGTTTTGGGCAGGGGTAGAGGGAAGCTGCAAAGAAACATCCCATGACAAATGACTGTTTAACTGGTCTCCAGGCTGCAAGTCTGACTAGAATCCTGGTGGCCCCTAGCAAGTCAAATAGGATTCCCCACCTAAGAGAGATGCCATTAGATCCTGGGAAGATATGGAGACATTTAAAACAAACTTCTCTCGAAGTTCATTTTTTATTTATTTATTTATTTATTTTTGTCTTTTTGCCTTTTCTAGGGCCGCATCTGCGGCATGTGGAGGTTCACAGGCTAGGGGTCTAACAGGAGCTGTAGCCGCCAGCTTACACCACAGCCACAGCAACGCGGGATCCGAGCCGCGTCTGCAACCTACACCACAGCTCACAGCAACGCCGGATCCTTAACCCACTGAGCAAGGCCAGGGATCGATCCCACAACCTCCTGGTCTCTAGTTGGATTCGTTAACCACTGAGCCATGACGGGAACTCCTCAAAGTTCTATTTAAAAATGACTTGGTTACCCATAGGTACTACTGTACATCTCATTTTGTTTGTTGGACATGATGGTTCTTCAAGCTATGAAGAAACTCAGCAGTAGTTAATTACATCTCTTAGGGGAGAAAAAGTTTAGGAGATTAACCAGGTTTCTGTAAAGGTAGAAAGGCAAGGTACAGTCATACAGCTAAAACATGGAAGATGCTATAAAGAATTTTAAAAATATAAGGAAGTCAGATGATATTAGTTAAAAGTTCTTTAAAAACAAAACAAAACATTTAGGAGTTCCCGTTGTGGCTCAGTGGGTTGAGAACCTGATTAGTATCCATGAGGATGCCAGTTCCATCCCTGGCCTTGTTCAGTGGGTTAAGGATTCAGCATTGCCGCAAGCTCTGGGGTAAGTCGCAGGTGGGGTTCAGACCCCGCATTGCTGCGACTGTGGTGTAGGCTGGCAGCTGCAGCTTTGATTCTGCCCCTAGCCAGCGAACTTCCATTTGCCTCAGTTGTCGCCCTAAAAATTAAATAAATAACTAAATTTAAAAAAAGGAAAGAAAGAAAAGAATCTTTATGTATGGTGGTGACAAATAGTAATTATACTTATTGTGTTGGTCATTTTGCAATTTATCCAAATATTGAATTATGTTGTACACCTGAAACTAATAATATATATCAATTATACCTCGATTTGAAATAGTCTAAAGTGAGAGAATCTTACTGAGAAGGATGAATGGACCTAAATTTCACACAATTTTTTAAGGTCATTTTTCAGAATATAGTTTCTAAGTGTTGGTTAACTAGATCTAGGCTGAATTATGTACAGCTCTTTTGGGAATGGGCTAAAAATTTCTGAAGTTACTTTATGTCTAGTCTAGCTTTAAGAAAATAAACAAAACACTCTGTGGATATAAGATCTAGTATGCTCAGTGTTAGGAAACAGTTACAAGTTTGAAAAGGAAAAAAAGTCTAGAATAAACATTGTTCAGTTAAATTAGTTATAATAATATGAACTTAAAATGCATATAACCAAATGCATATAACCATAACCAATATCTACTAAGAGAGAATGGATGATAAAACAAGTATAATTCCCTGGCAAATCCACACATTTTGTTATCATTTTTCAGCGGCACCCACGGCATATGCAAGTTCCTAGGCAAGGGATTGAATCTGAGCCACAGCTGTGACCAAGGCTACAGCTGTGGCAACACCAGATCCTTAACCCGCTGCACCACAGTAGGAACTCCAGATGTCACAAACTTTTAACTCTCAGTTCTATTTTCTATTTTGTGTGTGTGTGTGTGTGTGTGTGTGTGTGTCTTTTCTTAGGGCTGCACCCACTGCATATGGAGGTTCCCAGGCTAGGGGTCGAATTGGAGCTGTAGCCACTGGCCTACGCCACAGCCACAGCAACGCAGGAGCCGAGCCACTTCTGTGACCTACACCACAGCTCACAGCAACGCCAGATCCTTAACCCCCTGAGCGAGGCCAGGGATGGAACCCCCTCCTCACGGATGCTAGTCGAGTTCGTTAACCACTGAGTCACGACGGGAACTCCTCAGTTCTGTTTTCTTTCACCTTCCATAAGACTGTTCATTTAAGCGCTTTTGTCTGGCTATCAAAGCAGGAGTCTATCTGGACACAACATACAAAATAGGAAACAGGTTATTTAATTTTTCTTCTTCCCATTTCATTTCTCGGCCTTAGTCCAGGTATCCACAAAGCTCATAAGTATTTCCAAGGCAAGGAGGGTAAATATGAAAATAAGGACCCTCCAGAGTATTGCCTGGAGTAATTCGCGATAAATAGTCTCAGCTCTCAGCAGGATCACTAGGAATAGCAAAGAACTCAGCTCTCTCCACCATTAGATGGGCTGGTAGCTGGTTTGGCCTGGACACCTTATACTGCGGATGCTGATTTTTGAACTCAGAACCGGAGTAAGCAATTCAAACCAGGATAGTTTGTAACTTCTCTCAACCATGTCATGTCTGTATAGTACCTGAGTAGATCTGACCACAAGTTGATTAGAGCTAGTATGCTCATCCTAATAACTATCAAACACTCACGTTGCTCAAATTTACAGAAGTCTTCTTTTTGTTGTTTTGGCTGTGTCCACAGCTTGTGGGAGCTCACGGGCCAGGGATCGAACTGAGCCATAGCTGGGACAGGACCACAGCGGTGACAACGTCAAATTCTCAAATTCCTAACCGCTAGGCCACCAGAGAACTCCTTACATAATTCTAACACAAACCCTTGGATTACATATTTTTCATCTAGAAGAAACATCGTGACTTTGTGGGAGAGTTCAAGCCAAACGCGACTCCCTATAAGTTTTTAAATATCAAAGAGGGGGTAAATAAAGGACCACATGGCTTGAAAATAGACAATAACTGCAAAAATTTGTTCTGAAACTGATATTCAATATAGCTCAACGTAACCAGATTTCAACATTTCTCTGTTTATGTTTAGGTCTTCACATATACATCTGATTATGTGTATGCACACACACACAGCATGGAGTTAGCACTAGAGAACTCTGTATAAAGGTCTCTGTATAAAGGTCTCACTGTGACCAGACACCTTACTTGCTGCACCAGGCCTCTTTAAAAGCAAAAAAGGAAAAAAAGAAAAAAGAATTCCAAGGCATAGCTATTGGAAATAGTCCCAAGACTCGCACCATTATCAGCTTTTAGCAGCAAGTCACTGTCAACATAATTTAACTATTTGGGAAATATGTTATTTACTAGCTCTTATTCTTTTCTTCCATCTGCAATGCCAATTCCAGCAGCTAAAACTTGTATTAAAAATTGTATGTGTCATTATATCAGGCAATGCTATTTGCCAAACTTGGGTTATTTGATATTCATATTAGATAAAAAGAAGGGGAGAAATGCCTCTAACTTCCTAGCCCATACAGGACTAGATTATTTCCATTTTATCCAAATGGAGACCTGTTAACGTCTGTCCTGGTCTAATATCCTGCAAATATTCACCAGTGCCTAGATCTGTGGGCGTCTTGGTGTTTGCTAACTGTCATTTTGAAATTCTTCTCTGCTAAATCCTAGGGCGTATTTTTTTTGTTTTTCCTAAAGATGTCATCTTCTTCCTTTTTTGTTCAGCTGTACTTCTACCTTCAGTCAGAACCACAGATGCTCTTAGCCTCCTTCTTCCTCTGTCACTGGTGAAGTGTCAAAAGTGGGAGGATATGACTCACTAAAAGTAAATGCTTAAGAGCTTAGTAAAGCGATTTTCTATTTTTTCCCCAAACTTATGTTTCATCTGGGTGTATTTGTTAGAGATATAGCAGCAAGATGGAGCTCATTCTTTGAAGATCAACAGTGTACAGCTATTTGCTGACTATCTACCTAACTCCAGCCGAACATCAATAGAGATGGAACATAGAGCGTTGTCTAGTTGTGACAGTTGCAAAATGGGATAGATTGTAATTAATGCCACTACAATCATTCCAGCTTCTGCTGAGTCTGTCAGATTCCCAAGAGTCGTTACTAATTCTCAAAATGGTCAGATTCTCCATCCATTCAGGTGCACAGTTATTTGATACCACAGATTGCTATCCACTGAAGGAGCTGGAAATCTAACACCTGATCACTTAAAGACATTAACATTTTGTGAAATGTTTAAAATTTAAGAAGTAAACGTCAGGTTCATATCTAAGAAGGACTCACCTTTAGAAGTATGTTATGAAAATTTATGCATCTCCAGCTTTGAAATCCATTGGTGTACCTAAGAACTAATTAATGGCAATAAGATAGATGAGCCCCAGAAAAAAAAATGACACTCTTTTAATCTAATATTATACAGAAGTCCACTAAATCTATCAGAAAAGTTTTCCACCCTGAGAAGATACATCCAGGCAATGATCTAAGTAAAAATATGAAGACGAGTTATTTCTGAAATCAGTTAACAATATATTCTTGTTTTGCTTGTAAGTAAAAGATAACATAGGACAGTTGATGCTTGTTTAAACTTTGCATACAAATATGCACGGTGCCAACTGGATTCAATTTATCCTGTCTTAATTTAAATTAACTTGATAGATCTTTTGACACATGCTGAACAGACTAATTGTTGCTTATTTGGGTGCACTGAATCAGTGAACATGGCAATCAGAATTCAAGCAGATGTTCATAGTTTCTGTGATTGCCCAGAGCCTGAGGGTGAAAGAAGAAGAGAGAATAATTTTGCTGATTTACTTTTGCTTGTATCTGTCAAGGCACAGACTGCATTACAAATACAACTGTTAAAATAAGCAAACTCTGCTAAAGAGTTTTGAAGGACAGATATGAATACTAATTACAACTTTACCTTCTGAAACAGTTGAACTTACACACATAGTTTCTTTAGTCAGAATTTGGCGATGCTAAATTTGCAACAGCACATTTATTTTCCTCTAGCCTTATTGTTTCAATAGCTTCATTTTTAGATATTATTAACATTAATTTATTAGGATTTGTTTCATGAATATAGAAAACTATAGAGCAATAAACCAATAAAAGGGGATCTATCACCCTTACTCCCTACTTTGTCAAATCTGTATTGTGCTCTATTTACCAGAAAAAAATTTTTGAAGACCTAGAACTTTACAGATTGCATTTTCTCTTCCTCTGAATAAATGGGAGAGATAACGAGTCTAATCAACTCCATACATCCTTTAAATTTTTTTGTGTGTAGTTATGTATGTTATCAATTTGAAGCAACACTTACTGCATAAATCCTAAAAAATACAAAATGACAATGAAGTATATTCACAGAGTAAAAGAAGTCTAGAGTTAAGTAGTTCAGAGATTGTAAAGTGACCTCTTGAAATTGTCAGGGATCCATTTAATTATGTATTTCTTGTTTATTCATCTTTCCTTCTGAATTTTTTTCTATGTCGTGCCCATTTTTCTATTGCATTTTTGCTTTTGTTTTTGTTTTTGTTTTGTCTTTTTGCCTTTTCTAGGGCCGCACTCGCGGCATGTGGAGGTTCCCAGGCTAGGGGTCTAACTGGAGCCATAGCCGCCGGCAACGCGGGATCCAAGCCGCGTCTGCAACCTACACCACAGGTCATGGCAACACCGGGTCCTTAACCCACTGAGCAAGGCCAGGGCTCGAACCCTCAACCTCATGGTTCCCAGTCGGATTCGTTAACCACTGAGCCACTACGGGAACTCCTCTATTGCTTTATTAAGAATTGATTTGTAGACTTTTTTATGCAATTTTATGCACTTTGTTCATTTTATGTGCTACAAATACCTTCTTACAGGCTACTATTTGTTTTACACCTATTTGACAGCAGTCCTTGTTGAATAGATATTTTAAACTTCTGATATTTTAAGTTTTATTAAACGTCTTCTTTGTGAGTTGTGATTTAAACATTTTTTTTCCGGATCAGAGGCCTTACATCTAGTCATGTACGTTTATGTTTAAACGTTTGAAAGTTTGCTTTTACTCATTACAGTGTTTCATACACTGAGGATTTACATTATGCACAATGTAAGGTATCTTTCTAATTCTTCTTTGCATAATAATAATAAATTGTCCACTCGATCGGCATTTCTTTGTACTTTTTTGTGTGCGTGTGTCTTTTTAGGGCCACATCTGTGGCATATGGAGATTCTGAGGTTAGGAGTCGAATTGGAGCTGTAGGTGCTGTCCTATGCCACAGCAACAGCAACATGGGACTTGAGCCTCATCTGCAGCCTGCATCACAGCTCATGGCAACACCTGATCCTTAGCCCACTGAGAGAGGCCAGGGATCGAACCTGCATCCTCATGCATACTAGCTGGGTTCATTAACTGCCGAGCCATGACAGGACTTCTCTTTGTACATTATTGTTTTCCTTCCTTTCTAGCCTCCTCTTCTAAATTTCCTCTTAGACATATATGAAATCTCTCATTCTTTTTCTCTATGTCTATTATAATTTTCTTTGTCTTTTCATCATTTTACTTCTCTGTTTTTATTCAGTGTAAGATTACCAGAACTGCTTTCTGATTTATCAGTTCTTCTTCTCAGCCGTATATATCTGATTACCTATCACTATATAAATATATGTCATTATATAATTTTATTAAGTGGTACCTTTAATTCTAGTGACTCCATGGGCTTCTAGAAGTTTTGGAAGGTTTTTTTTTTTCCAAATCATTTTTGTTATATATTGTTCTTTCTTCCTTTTTTTAAATTTTACTTTTTAAAAATAGTCCCATCATCTTTAGTTCTGTGACAGTAATATCTTCTGTCTCACTCATCTTGATTTCTTTCAGGGCATTTTTCTCACTTTGAACTGATAAGTCATCCACAACAGGACTTGTTTATGGGAATCCTGTATTTCAAATGGAGAATGTTGGAGTTCCTGTCGTGGCACAGCAGAAACAAATCCAACTAGGAGCCATGAGGTTGCAGGTTCGATCCTTGGCCTTGCTCAGTGGGTTAAGGATCGGCATTGCCATGAGCTGTGGTGTAGGTTGCAGACATGGCTCAGATCTGGCGTTGCTGTGGTTGTGGCGTGGGCTGGCAGCTACAGCTCCGAGTAGACCCCTAGCCTGGGAACATCCATTTGCCGCAGGTATGACCCTAAATAGAAGAAAAAGACAGAAAAAAAATGAGAATGTGCCCCTTAAGCCAACTACTGTATTTGTTTTTACTTTTGCTTCTTCCAGGACCGGTGAATTATTGCTATGAAGGAAATTGACGTTAATAAATTTGTAGGAGGGTCCATGGTTGAAAAGGCTCATAAGACCTTTTTTTTTTTTTTAATAAGTTCAACCAGAGCCCAAGCCCAAGCAGACATTCTTTCCTCCGGCATTCTTCTGCCAGTGGGAAGAAGAATAGCCTGCCTAATAGTTTTCTAATAGTCTGCTTTTCGCAGAAACTAGCATTTCAAGAGCCCCAACTTTATGTGACGATCTCAACTCAAAATCCCAAACTCATGCAGGCCCAGTGCTCCATCTCCTGATCCTAAGTGAACATTAAAGCAGTGTTACTGTTTTAAAACACGTGTCAGACACGATGCTGACAAGGAAAAACACAAGCATTTACTTTCTCTATTCATCCATTCATTGCTGTATACTTGGATTGTTTCCATTTCTTGGCTACCGTGAACAATGCTGCAGTGAACATGGGAGGGCAGGTATCTCTTTGAGATCCTGATTTCACTTCTTTTGCACAACTACCCAGAGTAGAATTGCTGGATCATATGGTAGCTCTATTTTTAGTTTTCTGAGAAAGCCCCGTACAAGCGTTCAAATTTCTCTTCATTCTAACCAACACTTGCTAGTTTCTGTTTTTTAGATAATAGTCTGGTAGGTTGTTATGTGTCTAGAAACTTATCCATCTCCTCCAAGTTGTCCAATCTGTGACATATAATCGTTCATATTAGTTTCTTATAATCCTTTGTACTTGTGTGGTATCAGTTTTAACGTCTCCTCTTTCATTTCTAAATTCCTTGTTGGTCTTCTCTCCTTTTTTTTCCCCTAGTAAATCTAGCTAAAATTTTATCTATTTTGGTTGTTCAAAAACAGTTCTTAGTTTTATTGAGATTTTTCTATTGGATTTTTAATCTCATTTATTTCTGCTTTGATTTTTGCTATTTCCTTTCTTTTACTAACTTGGGGCTTAATTTGTGCTTTTTCTAGTAAAATTAGTTGTTTGAGAACTTTCTATTTGGTTAAGATACATGTTTATTCACTGTCAGTTTCCCTTTTGGAACTGTTTTGCTGCTTAAGTTTTGTCCGGTTGTATTTCCATTTTAATTTGCTCAATATATTTTTTGATTTGGACTGAGGGCATTCTAGAGATAAAGGGAATTGTCTGACAATGACAAAAATTTAAATTCACTAGGGCAATAACAATTTTGATTTGTAAGAGTCCTTTGTAATTTGAATATATTTCTTTTATAAATGAACACATACATATATGTAAATACAGATATATACTTGTTAAATAGGAGTGAATTAAGAGAAAGTGGCAAGTGACAGGCTAGTAGAGTTGACATTTTGGAGTATATAAAAGAGTAATTGAAATCTCCATGTTATGGGAGAAAAAAGCTACGGTGAGAAGGAGCACACTTTGTTTTGTGTTTCCCTGAGTCATCTTTAGGTCTTTGACTTCCTCACTTGGAAGGGTATTTCTAGTCCTGTCTACACCTGGCACCTAGGATGCACTAGCAAGCTAAAAGTTCTCTATATCATTGTTCATGTACTTTACAAAATGAGGACAGGCCAAAGTTAGAAGTCCTGCTCTATCATAGTACAGAAATGGGTATAGTGTTTCTCTTCCCAACAGTAAAGGGGTTATCAAGTTATAAACTATTATAAATTGCATCATAACACTACTTTTCCATACATCTGCTTAAATCTTTAGCTTATAATTTCAAGGAAGAGTCTAACTCCTCTATTACTCTTTTTAGCTAATTTTTACATAATAATTAGAGTTAATGTGTAGCTACACGAGATCTCGGCTGCTTCCCCAAGAGTACCCTGTAATTACAAATCATACTAAACACACCAAATGAGCACATGAAAAATGTATTATGTACCTAATTTTACAAATGCCATTTAATCATTTTTTAAACTAGGTAATTTCTGTTTCTAAAAAATATCAGGGAAATAAAACTATCAAATGACACACTTGAAACAAGTGGAATCTTTACTTGTGATTGCTTAATAATTAGAAAAGTGGTATGAGGTGGCTTTTTGCAGTAATTGTTTTCTGTATCCTCTCACATTATGGATGTCCCCCAAAGCCCTTAGCTATATTTACACTGTTTTCATTGCATTGCAGATATTTGTTGCTTAATTATCACGTCAAGAAACTACACCACACTCCTTTAAGGTAGGGACCAAATTTTGCTCAAAATTGGAGTCCCACTCATTTCTGTGTTAAGTACAGACAGTACCAAATAAGACTGTACAAATGAGGAATTAAGGAAACAGGAGGAGTTAGTGAATCATGTCTTGAAAGACCAGAAAATCTTCTAGGCAGAGAAATGGACCAAGGGCATTCAAGATAGAGAAATTTGTTTGTGAAGGCAAGATTTTATTCATTTATTCAATATTTATTGAGCCTATGATACATGAAAGGCTGTTGAGATGCAATCTCATGCAAAAACATATGTAACCCCAGCATCCATGGAGCTTGCGATTTATTTTAAAAAGTTACTCAGTTAATAAATCACTGGGGGAAAAGAAGTGTTTCTGCAAGCTGAAATAAATGTATAAAGCAAAATAAGTGTATACAGGAGAGAAGTAATGCCTTCTCCAACATTAATTGAGCAAGTTTTACAATCTTGATGTGTCTCTATTGTGGCATTATTTACAACTTTTGAAAAATTCATGATTTTTCCTAAGGTGCAGATCCTTAAGTATAAAATAATAATATGTGTTATGTTACATTAATGTTGTCTACCTTCATATAATACTATTTCAGCATTTTGTTTTGAAATTGTTCCTTAGATACATCCTGGAGGACTAATTTAAAAGCATGTGGGTAGACCAATTAGAAACTATTGAAGATCAAGTAGAATGAGATGGATGCTTGAACTAGGGAAAGAGAAGCGGATATGGAAAAAAGCAAGCAGATTCCTATTTTGAAGAGTCATGTAGAAAGAGTGGTGAGAAGCTCAGTGTGGTAATTGCACAGGCTAATGAGCAGAGTTTTAAGAGATTAGGCTAGAAAAGGTTTAGAATGAGTTTATGAAAGACCATGAGGTCCATGCTAAGAAGCCTGTATTGATTTCTTTTACATGTAATGAGATTACAGTGGGTTTCAAGGTGTGACATAATCATATTAGATTTGGGAAGAGGTGACTTAAATTACTAAGTCATAATCTTTGTGACTAAGAGATTGTTACATTCTGAACAGTAAATGCAACATCCTTAAACCTATGTTAGTAGTAATGTATATTAATATTGTAAAACTAGATAAAAATTATCCTTTCAAATAAATGAATGAACTATTAAGACAGAAAATTTAGTTTTCTCACCATCCACAATTGAACAAAATAATCTGTCAGTAAAATATATTAGTCATGAAGTTGGAATCATAGTCTATATAAAACTTGATTTGAAAATGATAAAGATGGGAGTTCCCGTGTGGTGCAGTGGAAACAAATTCGACTAGGAACCATGAGGTGGCAGGTTCAGTCCTTGGCCTTGTTCAGTGGGTTAAGGATCCAGTGTTGCCTTCGACTGTGATGTAGGTCGCAGACGAGAATCAGATCTGGCGGTGCTGTGGCTGTGGCATTGGCTGTAGCTCCAATTTGACCCCTAGCCTGGGAACCTCCATATGCCATGGGTGTAGCCCTAAAAAGCAAAAAAAGCAAAAAAAAATGTGATGAAGATGAACCAGTTAATACATAAAAAGAGGTTTTATTTGACAATAGTTTCCTTTATTTTCAAATAAAGTTATAAAATTATATTTTATACCATAGCAAATTAATAAATGCTTCTTCTCAAGTGAGTATTTATTACATGTCAGTTTTCTAGTTTTCAGATGTTAGTTTCTTAATAGACTGAACCATCAAGTGCTTTTTTTTTTTTTTTTTTTAGGGTTGCACCCGTGGCTTATGGAGGTTCCCGGGCAAGGGGTCGAATGAATCAGAATTGTAGCCACAAGCTGTAGCCGCCAGCCTATGCCACAGGCCACAGCAACACCAGCTCCAAGCGTGTCTGTGACCACCATTGCTCACAGCAACGCCAGATCCTTAACCCACTGAGCGAGGCCAGGGATTGAACCTGTGTCCTCATGGATACCAATCAGATTCATTCCCGCTGAGCCATAATGGGAACTTCTTCGCCATTTGTTTATTCAAGGATATCAATGAGCACATATTGGGCACACACAAAATAAGTGTTAGGCACTGGGAATTCAGGGGTTCGAAAAAAAAATATTAGGTGATATATATTGTATCCAAAAAAGAAACAGAAAGTCTTTGCAATGTAACAGCATTATAAACTCAAGAGTATAAATTAAGGATGTTGTCTCATCTAGGGCAGCTGAAGCCTTGCTCTTCAGATTTGGAAACGTCTCAATTTATACTACACGTAGTCCTGTTCTTAAGAGTAGATTCCTGCACAACAAACCCAATCAAGTTAGCACATACATGTTAACAATTCTGCAAACACTTATTTTCAGATATTCTCCCTGTGTCTTCAGTGGGTCTTAGAGTTTTCTAAATTAGATTCCTGGATCCAGTTCCAAAGTGTGTGTGTGTGTGTGTGTGTGTGTGTGTTGAAGGGGGAACAGAGGGAGGTTCCCCACAGCTCCAACGCTTTGACACCAGTTGGGTGTCTCATAATTCAACCTCAGCTCTGACACTCTTTACCTGAAAATAGCATCATATTCCACAGATTGAGGGCTCCATCCCACAAGACAGTCTGTCAACCCACCCTCACCCCTTATACACACCCCGCCTATTACTTGTGTTTCTGCCCATGTGGATACAGATCGGAGGTTTTAATGATCCCATTCCACTTGGGAAGCCAATAGTAAGTCCAGGTTTTAATTCTGACCAACCAGCTACAAATTAGAGTTTCCTACTGCTCCCTCCTTGCATTCAATTAATTTGCTAGAACGGCTCACAGAACTCAGGAAACCCCTCTTACACACTAGATACTGATTTATCATAAAAAGGTGTAACTCAGGAACAGCCAGATTAAGAGATGCACAAGGCCTGGTACAGAAAAAGAGTTTCCACGCCTTTTCCGGGCCTGCACTCACACAGCCCCTGCTCCTGTTCGCCAACATGAAAGCTCTCTGAACCCAGTCCTGGGTTTTTACTGAGACTTTATTACATTGCTGTGGTTGATTAAATAATTGGCCATCGGTGATTTTTCAAGCCCCAGTCCCTCTCCCCTCCCTGGAGGTTAGGGGTGGGACTGAGAGTTCTGATCCTCTAAATTGTATGGTTGGTTCCACTGACAACCACACCCTATCCTTAGGTGATTTCTAAAAGTCACCTCGTTAACATAGAGAGAGACACCTTGACGCTCTCAGCACTTAGGAAGCTCCAAGTGTTTGGGGAACTGTGAAACAGGATAAGGATCCAATATTTGGACAAATTTCAAATACATATGAAAAATACATTCTGGCTATCTGAATAACCAAAAATATATTTTTTTCTTGTAAATCACATTATCACATTTTCATAAAAAACAAACACAGAAACTTCATAAAACTATAGCCAAAGCAGGATTTAGTGTAAATTTTTAAATATTCAAATAAAGTAAAATATGGCCAGCTGGTATCTTCAATTTTGCGTTTGCTATAACTGAATGATCACCATGGAGATGAAAACCTATATTCCCTCATAAAAGATTAAAGTTATCGGAAAACAACCTAGTTCACCAAAATTGTTTTTATTCGTTTTGAGGCACTTTTATATCTTATAACTTTCTGTTATGTAGTCTAGCTCCATCATCTTTTACTAAAACATTTAAATATATATAGTTTCTTAAACCAAAAATGTAGCCAGTTTCAATGGTAACTCTGCAAAAATACCCTTCTGTTAGAAAAAGTGGAAGACAGCCTGTTAGCAGTTCAAAATTCTCAGGATTTGCAGTCTTCTGATAATAATTCTAGTGAAAAAGCCTTCAAAACTTTTAGCACTGCGGAAGAACTACATGATAATTTTTTTCTAATTATACTGTTGTGTAAACATTCTGTCCTACTCTAACCAATCTCTACACAGTCTAGAAAAAAAAAAGAAACTCTCACTAATCAATTTTCCACCAAAAAAGAAAACAGTGATTAAAATAAGTTATTTTATAAGAACACTTTAATGCAACTTTATCTAGAATGATACCATTCTGGATTCTCAGCAATTATGGCTCATTCTAGAAGTAGGTCTCAGCTTCTTACTGGCTATTGGCAGGCATCTGCACTTAGATCTCAGAGGCCAACTCAGTTTACTGCCCTGTGCCCCCTTCACAGGCACTTCACAAGTGACTCTTTGCTTTTTTTTTTCTTTTTTGCCTTTTTAGGGCTGCACCCGCGGCATATGGAGGTTTCCAGGCGAGGGGTCTAACAGGAGCTGTAGCTGCCAGCCTTCGCCACAGCCACAGCAACGCGGGATCCGAGCCGCGTCTGCAACCTACACCTCAGCTCACGGCAACGCCGGATGGTTAACCCACTGAGCATGCTCCAGCAGTGGAATCTCTTTTCTTTTCTTTTTTCGTTTCTCGGATGCTCCCATGACATATCGAGGTTCTGGGCCAGGGTTCAAATCTGAGCCAAAGAAACGCCAGATCCTTAACCCTCTGAGCCTGGCCAGGGGTTGAACCTACACCTTAGCGGCGACCTGAGATGCTGCAGAGACAATGCTGGATCCCTAATCCACTCTACTGCAGCGAGAACTCCGGAGTCCCATATTTACCAGTCTGCTGAGATAGAGTTTCATATCACAGAGTGTAATCGTAGGACATCACCTTTGCTCTATAAAGTAACCTCATCCAATGTGTGCTAGCCCGTTATTTTGCCATATTCCACCTTCTACCAGCAAAACAGAAATCCTGCCCACACTCAAGGAGATGAGGTTACTGAGGCTTAACAGCAGGAGGTGCAGCTCATGAAGCCACCATACCACACTTTTCTAATATTCTATCGATCCTTCTTGGATTGGTCATAACTAGGATGAATTAAAAAAATATATTTGCTGGAGTTTCCACTGTGGCTCAGTGGTAACAAACCCAGCTAGTATCCATGAGGATTTGGGTTTGATCACTGGCCTCGCTCAGTGGGTTAAGGACCCAGCGTCACTGTGAGCTGAGGTGTAGGTTGCAGATGAGGCCTGAGTCCCAAGTTGCTCTAGCTGTGGTGTAGGCCAGCAGCTGTAGCTCTGATTTGACCCCTAGCCTGGGAACTTCTATATGCCGCAGGCGCAGCCCTAAAAAGACAAAAGCCAAAACAAAAAAAAAAGAAGAAAGAAAGAAAGAAAGAAAATACTTTCATTAAAATTTCTTCAAGGAAAGAGAAGCTTTTCTCTCCAGTGTCAGTGAGCTCTGCAGGATTTCAAAGGTACAGGGAGAACTTGAATTAGGAAATGAGAGAGAGAAAGAGAAGGAGAAACAGCTGATAACAGGAAGGGTGTTTTTAAACTCAGTTGCAAAAGGATATACTAATATATTGTGGGGTAAACTTAGGTAAATAATTACAGTTCTTAAAATAATACTACATATATTTTTCTTGGTCCAGAATTAGAGGGGGTGGACCGGAGAGCAGGTAGAGGAATTCTGGGGTGGTGATAGGTATATTTCAGGTCTTGTTTGGGTTGGCGGTTGCATGGCTGATTTGCCCATCATATTTCAATTTTATGTATGTATAGTATACGTCCTTAAAGTTGATCAAATAAATGGCATTACGGTTTGTGGTAAGCTTTATTTATAGATAAATGTACAAGTATGGGAAAGATATTACCAACTTACGAAGGGTGAGGGATGGGGGGGATGTGCCTTTGGCAGTATTTGTAGCTTTTTTTTCCTCTCTATTTTATAAAGTGATCACATGCATTTAATCTACATGTGGGTCCATACGCATCTTATCTTCTATTTTATTCTGTTCCGTATATTTCAAATTTGAATTTAACTGTTTAATTTGAGATCATTGCGAATTCACATGCCGTAAATACCTCTGTACCCTTTACGTAGTTTTTGTCAATAGTATTGTCATATAAAATATATTACAATATCACTAGCAGGATAGGACATTGAAACAAACTGAATATAGGACATTTCTGTCACCACCGGGATTCCTCACGCTACCCTTTTAAAGCCACCTCTGCTTTCCTCCCATTTGTGCCCACTCCCTCCCAACTCCTGGCAATTACTAATTTTTCCCCCACTTTTGTGATTTTGCCATTTCAAGGCTATTACAGAAACAAACCTATACAGCATGTGACCTTTGCATTAGATTTTTTCCCCACTCACCAGAATTCTCTGAGGATTCATTCAGAGTACTGTTTACACCAATATCCTGTTTCTTTTGTGTCTGAATGGTACTTTATGGTGTGGATGGATGATGGGGTCATGTGATGATTTATTGGAATATTCACCCACTGGAAATCTGAGTTGTTCCCATTTTTTGCATGCTGTGGAAAAAGCTGCTATAAGCATTTATGTACATGTTTTTGTGTGAACATAAGTCTTAATTTTTCTGGTATGCCTAGGAGTGCAGTTGCTGGGTTGCGCAGTAATTGAATGCCTTTTTTCTTTTCTTTTCTTTTTTTTTCTTTAAGAAAATGTCAACAGTTTTCTAAGAATGTAACAATTTACATTCACATTAGGAATATGTAAGTTAACAAGTTAATCTGAATCCTTGACAGCATTTGGTGCTGTCCTTTTCTTTGTCGGGGGCGGGCAGCCATTCTAATAGGTGTATAGAACTATCTCACTGTGGTTTTAATTTGCATTTCACCGATGGCTAAAGATGTTTGAGCATATTCTCAAGTACATATTTCAGCTTTATAGTCTCTCTTGTGAGTTTTCTTCCCCCCCTTTTTTGACCATTTTCTAATCGGATTGTTCATTTTATCCAATTGGACTATTTTCTTGAGTTTTGAGCGTAGTTTATGTGTTCTAAGTAATAGTCCTTTGTTGAACATATGACTTGGAATTGTTTTCTCACACTCTGTTACTTGTCTTTTCATCTCCTTAACAGTATCTTTCACAGAAAAAAATATGTAATTTTTATGAAGTTCAATTGTACAATTTTTCTTTTTTTATGGATATATTGCTTTTGGTATCATGTCTAAGAAATCCTTAGCTCTGGATCTCAACGATTTCCTCCAAATTTTTTCCCAAAAATTTTATATTTCAGTGCATTATTCATGTTGAATTATTTTTGTATAAATGTGAGGTTTATTTTTTTGCCTATGACTGTCCAATTGCTATGTCATTGTATGTTGAAAAGACTAGCTTTCTTCCATTGAATTACTTTTGCACTTTTGTTAAAAATCAGTTGGGCATATTTGTGTCTATTTTAGTGTTCTCTATCTTTTCCATTGATCTATTTATCTCTTCTTCTGCCAATAACATACAGTGTTGATTACTATAGCTACATAATAGGCCTTGCAACCAGGTGGATCAATTCTCCCACTTAATACTCCTTTTTCAAAATTGTTTTAACCGTTCTAGTTGCCTTGATTTTCAGTATAAATTTTAGGATTATCTTTCACATAACTGGAACATATATTGCTTACATTATGTCAGGAATTGAATTAAACCTATATATCAGCTTGGGGACATTTGGCAACTTTGCTATATTGATGCTTCAATCCGTAAACATAGTATGTCTTTGTTTAGATTTCCCTTTCTTTCTTTCTTCAGTGTTATATAGTTTTGATTTACAAAGCCTGTACACGGTTTGTTAGAATTACACGTCTAAGTATTTCATTTTTAAAAACAATATTAAATGGTATTGTATTTTTAATTTCAGTGTTCATGTGCTCGTTGCTAGTATACAGGAATATTGCTGATTTCTGTATGTTAATCTTGTGCTCTTCAACTTCACTGAACTCATTTATTAGTTCTAACTTTGTAGATTCTTTTGGGATTTCTACATGGACAATAAACTTATCTTTACAGAGGGACAGTTATGTTTCTTCCTTTCTAATCTGTGTCTCCCTGTATCCATACGTGCTCTCCTCTTCTTATAAGGCACCTGTCATATGGGATTAAAGTCCATTCTAATCCAGGACAAATTCATCTTAACTTGATTACATCTGTGAACACCTTATTACCAAATAAAGGCATATTCTGAGGTTCTTACTGGAATGGCTTTATATGGAATAATATTCAACTCAGTACACCTGGGTTTTTTTTTTTTTTTTTTTAGCCTCTTGCATACTAGACTTGAAGCTGAAGTTGGAATTCAACATAGACTTAATACCGACCCTCCACCAAAAAATGTCTACTTTTTCTAACCAAAAAATAATAAAAGTGGAAGTCCAGTAAGATAGAAATCTTAGAGATAATAACTGCTTTACTCCAACCAAACCCTTGTGGCCCTCTATTCATTGACAGCAAGGAAACCCAAATAAAGAAAAGAAACTTTTACCTTTATGGGGCTGTTACAAGGCCCCTCCATGTTCCTGACGAAAAGGTGTCAGAGAAGTTCTCGTAGGAAGCAGAACTTCTGTCTCTGCTGAGCCCTTCCCCTCACCGCCCTCCTGCTTCCTTCTGTTGTCAATGGAATCCCACGAGAGGCCCAAATTTCCATTTCCAACTGAACAAACGGGGACCTGCTGTACAGCCCAGAGAACTCTACTCAATATTCTGTGATAATCTATGTGGGAAAAGAAACTGGGGAGTCTCCGTTGTGGCTCAGCCGAAACAAATCTTTTGCTGACTTTCGCTTTGCATGAACTGAAACATCAATCTTCTCCCAGCCTCAGATTAGAACTTATACCATCAGAACTCTTTCTTCTCAAGCTTTTGGACTTGAATGAGAACTTATGCCATTGTTTCTCTGAGTTTGCTCACTATTTGTTCTATTTTTCTAGAGAAACCTGACTTTAACTTTCATTATGATGCCTCATGTGGGGTCACGTGGGAGAGGGTAGCTTTGTACAGGGCAGCTTCGATGGAGACTGTTATGGACTCATTGTTTATTCCCCTGCTCTCAATTCATTCCTATGCTGAAATCTTAATTCCCAGTGTGCATTGGAAGATGGGGCCCTTTGTGGGTAAACAATGGAGAGTTGAGGTCACAAAAGTAGGACCCATGTGATGGGATAGGGCCCTTACAGAAAGAGACACCAGAAAGCTTGCTCTTTCTCTCTCCAGTGTGAGGACATACAGAGAAGGTAGCAAGGCAGAAAGAGGTCCCCAATAGCCAGGTCATGGAAACAACCTAAATGCCCTTCGACAGAAGAGTGGATAGGGAAGATATGGTACATACACACAATGGAATATTACTCAGCTATTAAAAGGAACGAATTACCAACATTTGTAGCAACATGGATGGACTTAGAAATTATCATGCGAAGTGAAACCAGTCAGACAATTAGACAGCAACACCCAATGCTACCGCTTACATGTGGAAACTAAAAAGACACAGTGAACCTTCTTAAAGAACAGACAATGACTCACAGACTTTGGAAAATCTTGGTTTTTCAAATAAGACAGTCTGGGGGGTGGGGGGACGCACTGGGGATTTGGTATACAAAACCTGTAAAATTGACTTGTGATGACTTATGTACACCTGTAATTGAAATAAAATCCATTAAGAAAAAAAAAAAGAAAGAGGTCCCTAACCAAAAACCAATCGAGGTGGCATCCTACCTTCCAGAACTGTGAGAAAATCAATTTTTTTCCATCTTTTTCGTGCCGCATTTGTGGCATATGGAGGTTTCCAGGCGAGGGGTCAAATAGGAGCTGTAGCTGCAGGCCTACACCACAGCCACAGCAACGCCACATCCGAGTGACATCTGTGACCTACACCACAGCTCACGGCAACACCAGATCTTTAACCCACTGAGCAAGGTCAGGGATTGAACCTGCATCCTCATACATAGATACTAGTCGGGTTCATTAACTGCTGTGCCACAATGGGAACTTCCAAGAAAATTAATTTAAGGCAAAAATCTGTGGTATTTTGTTTTGGCAGCCAGAACAAACTAATAGACCTACTCTGATTGAATCTCTCTGGGTTCTTAGCTGCCTTCCCTGTTCAGATTAAAAGAGCATAAACCATCCCATAATATTGGCTATTTTATCCCTGTGCTTTGTCTCTTACGTCTCATGGGATCTGACTGTCTTTCCTTGATATCAGTGATCTTCCCTATTGCATCTGAATTTATTAACATAACTGATTTAGGCCTTTGCTTTTTTTCCTGGACAATGAATTCCCTCTCTATCAATATCTTCTAATCTCCATCCTCCTTTGCCTCTTTTCATTCGATATATTAGTCCTGGGTTTAGGACTTAAACGCCTGAATGGGCCAACCCACATGAACCAAATGAGATATAAGCACAACAGCCAAAGGGGAGTGCTGGAGGGCCCAGCCAGTTAGAGGGTGCATGCTCCCGTCACAAAGGTGCGGAGACTTATTCTCATTTGGAAAGAACCTCCAAAGTGTGGAGAGAAGCCAGAAATTTGAGTTTTTACAGGTTAGCAAGTAATTTAAAAAGCTTTCAAAACGATGTACGCAAGCCAGCATAACAAATAGGGAGAAAGGACGGATTTGGCTCTTTGGTGCCCAATTTCAGGTTTCTACTCTAATCTCTTTAATGATTTCTCCCAGGAGTGCTAAGTGTCATTATGCACGTAATTCTGCAGGTGGCTCATCTTGGTATCCCCTAGATGGCTTTGGAGATCAGGCCAGTTTGAGGCCTGCTTGTGGTGGAATCACATTTCCTGTCTTTTTTCAGCTCCGTCTGGCAAACGGTTCCCCATGGCTCAAAGAATCACTGCCCAGCTGACTGCTGGCAGCAGAGCAGGGCTCCCCCCAAAGAACAGAACACAGCGACGACAGCCCAGATCACTCTGTCCTGGGAATGATCTGCCTAAATTGAATAGTTTGTGATGCCCCAAGCTGGTGTATAGCTCTGCAGCCACCTCTGCAGTGGCAGCCGAGTGCATGTGTCAGGCAGGATCCGCAAACATCAATACTATTGTTATCTTAGGCACTGGGACTTTATTGCCCTCAACACTTTATTTACTTCATTGAGCAACACTGAATTTTCTTCTGCCTGACTTGGGCTATGAGACTGAATCATCAGCAGGTGCTTGAAGTCGTTCTCTTGATGGTTGTTGTTTCTATTTCTGGTATCGTTTTATCTCTGAAGTCCTGCTCTGGGTTTTCAATTTTGGTGGTCAGACTGTGTTGCTCTTTGCTGCAGAAGTTGAAGCGAGTCTCTGAGGCATGTCTTGCTATCTTTTTCCTTGTTTCTAACGTGTCAGGCCAGGTTGGGCAGCAGCTGTGTGCTCTCCAGCTTGTTTCGCGGAAAGTTTCAGAACGACACCAGAGAATGGGTTGATATAGTCAAAGAAAGAAGAAAAATTTTAAAAAACCCAACACATTTTTAACCACATTCTAAAAGAAAAAGTATAACATTCAGTGTGTTTGTCTTCCAAGATTTTTTTTTTTTTGGCCCAGATTCATGGTGTAATCATTATCTTTACTTAACAAACTTTCTCTCTTTCACTGTTAAGATAGAAAACGTCTCCCAGTGCTTTGGGTCTCATACTAAATGCCATTTACTCAGATACCTTCTTCATCAAGGTGAGGACCTTGCTGTAGATCACCTCAGCTTCCTATATTTTGCCTATCACAAAATTAATTACTTATTATTTTTATTAGTATCAAAAATTTTTTTGACCATGTCCACAGCATGTGGAAGTTCCTGGGCCAGGGATTTAATGCACACCACAGCAGAGATCCAAGCCATTGCAGTGAATATGCTGGATCCTTAACTTGCTGCGCCATGAGGGGACTTCCTCATTTAAAAAAATATACTTTCCTTTAAAGGTTCAAAGGTGAGGAGGGTTTGTCTGTCTCATGCACCACTGTATTCCCAG
>PVHT020004943.1:9554425-9708389 GCA_004024745.2 Catagonus wagneri | reverse complement strand
CATGTCCACAGCATGTGGAAGTTCCTGGGCCAGGGATTTAATGCACACCACAGCAGAGATCCAAGCCATTGCAGTGAATATGCTGGATCCTTAACTTGCTGCGCCATGAGGGGACTTCCTCATTTAAAAAAATATACTTTCCTTTAAAGGTTCAAAGGTGAGGAGGGTTTGTCTGTCTCATGCACCACTGTATTCCCAGGGGAATAATAATAAGTAATGTATGTCTCAGCTGATTATACTTTTATACACCATTGCTTATATTTGATTTTTAATTGCACACAGTTCATTTACATTTAGCTCCTGTTTGCCAGCCACTATGTTATCATTGCACAGAGCAAAACAGTCTGCTTTACTCCTTGACATGCAATACTTGCTGGTCATCTGTTCTGTTTCCATCCGGATGTATTTCTTCCTCTCAGATCTAAACTATAAGGCATATAATTTAATTAGTTTGTTGGTCAATAGTTTAATATTGGTAAACACTAGAAGCTTGTTTTATATATTGTGAATGTGTGATCCAGAAATGTTGTTTACAGTGATTCAGTCAAAATTTCTCTTCTTTAAGAACATTGCATGATTAGTTTGCACTCATGAGTCTTTCATCTATTCAATTCACCAAATATAAATATTTATTTGATACTTACTATTAGTTTGCTAAGGCTTTTCTAACAGAGTGCCACAAACTGAGTGGTTTAAGGATAGAAGTCCAAAGTTGAGGTGGTGGTTTCTTTTCTTCTGAGAGCTATGAAGAAAAGATCTGTTCCAGGCCACTCTCCCTTGGCTTGCAGTTGGCTGTCTTTTCCCTATGTCTCTTCGTATTGTCTTTCTTCTGTGCATGTTTGTCTCTGTGTTCAAACTTCCTTTTTTTTTTTTCATAAAGACATCAGTGTTATTAGGTTAGGCCCAGCCCTAGCAGCTTCATTTTACCTTAATTACTTCTCTAAAGACCTTATCTCCAAATAAGATCATATTGTGATGGATTGGAGACAAGGAGTCCAACATATGAATCTTTGCAGGACACAGTTCAGCCCACTACATACCTATAATATGATTAGACTAATGTTTAGGCTCTATGGAATTCATACTTTACACACTCACTGGAGAGAGCAAGCCAACATTCATTAAAGTATACGCTACAAAGAACTATACCTCAAACAGATGAAATTGTCTAGAATATATGTTTACACTGTAGGAATTTAAAATTTTTAATAAATAGCTTTGTGCACTGGAGTAATCAGAGACTCTAATAAAAATAAAAGCTTGGTAAAAGTAAAGCTGTATTTTAATAAAAAGCATAATTTAAGTATAAAAGATGGGAAAAAGCATAGAAGGTAGGAGATATGGGTGAGGGCAGAGAGGTAGGAATGATTTATAATGCAGAACAGGAGTTCCCATCTTGGCTCAGTGAGTTATGAATCCTACTAGTATCCATGAGGACGTGGGTTCCATCCCTGGCCTTGCTCCGTGGGTTAAGGATTTGGTGTTGCCGTGAGCTGTGGTGTAGGTTGCAGACATGGCTCAGATCTGGTGTCTCTGTGGCTGTGGTGTAGGCCAGCAGCTGTAGCTCAGATTCGACTCCTAGCCTGAGAACCTCCATATGCTGCAGGTGTGGCCCTAAAAAAGAAAAAGAAAAAAAAGGTAGGAAAGAATTAAGGAATTTTATTTTTATTTCTGAGAAGTATTTAGATAAACTTTTGCTATTCCTTCAGAGATTTTTTTTTCTTTTTTTTGGCCACACACATGGAATCTGGAAGTCCCTGGGCCAGGGATCAAATCCCAGCTGAACCTGTGGCAATGCCAGGTCCCTAATCCATTGAACCACAGCAGGAATTCCCATTCAGAAATATTTCTAAAGTGATTTTTTTCTTTCTTTTTGTCTTTTTAGGGCCGTGTCTGCAGCATATGCAAGCTCCCAGGCTAGGGGTCGAATTGGAGCTATACCTGCTGGCCTATGCCACAGCCACAGCAATGCGGAATTTGAGCCATGTCTGCAATATACACCACAGCTCACAGCAATGCTGGATCCTTAACCCACTGAGCAAGGCCAGGGATTGAACCTGCGTCCTCATGGATACTGGTTGGGTTTGTTACCGCTGAGCCACAATGGGAACTCCCTTTAAAGTGATTTTTTAATGGTTCAAATGAAAACTTTCCTTAAGCAATTTCTTTCATCAATTTGTCGAAATATACCTGGTGTTACCAAGATTCAAAGAATGGAAAATGAAATTACATTCTCTAAAAGATGTGGGCACAGTAAAATATTTCACAGAAATAAAAAGTCATTGCTTGGGATGACTGGTTGAAAGCATAAACATCAAAGATACCCCACTGCCAAGGAAAGCAGCTGGCTTTTTGTTATGGAAAGAGTTAAACGGTTACATAAGGAAACTTTGGATTTTAGTTAGTTCAGATTTCCACATGCTCCAGTTCCAGAGTATGTCAAAGATAAAGGGGGATTAAATTTTTTCTGTCACACTCCTTGGGTTTCTGGCAAATTCACAGTTCTTCTTTATACCGGTCTTCTATTCTAAACTAAATTATTCCTACAAATGTGTTAAAGACTGTGCTAAGGGGGGGGATTCCTTATCAAAAAAGACTAGGAAACCTACTCACACATAACAACAATGAAAACATGGATTATCGTTTATTCTTTAATGGTCAAGAGTAACAAGAAGTGAAGATAAAATTTGAAATGCTTGAAAATTTTCATGTTCATGGATAGCATGCCAAGGATGGAAGAATCACAATTTTGGGTTATTTTAAAACATCTCATCTGGTATTTAGGAAATTTTCCAATTTTTAGGTCCACGTTAATATATATAATGTCACTTCCTTTCACTCAATTTCTTTAGAAAAATTATGCGTGGTTCATTAAGAACTTCTCACAGACAAAACATTCATTAAAACAGAGAACAAATAAGTGGCTGCCAGAGGAGGGAGGATGAGGGGATGGATAAAACAGGCGACGGGATTTAAGAGGTACACACTTCCAGCGACAAAATAAATGAGTCATGGAGATGTAATGTACAGCCTGGGGCATACAGTCTATAACATGGGAACTGTCTTTGATGTAACTAAATTTACCATGCGGATCATTTTGTACTGTAAAGAATTACCGAATCACTATGCTGTGCACTACAACCATCATAATGTTGGAGGTCAGTTATACTTAAAAAGCAAACAAAGAAACCATAGAAAAAGCGATAAGATTTGTGGTTACCAGAAGTGGGGGTGGCGGAGGGAAAACTGGATGAAGGTGGTCAAAAGGTGCAAATTTTATCAGGTCAATGCCAGGGATATAATGTAAACATAATAAATATAATTACTACCATAATATACTATATATGGAAGTTATTGAGAGTACTGAGTTCTCGTCATAAGGAAATTTTTTTTTTCTATCTCTTTAATTTTGTATCTATATGAGGTGATGGATGTTCACTAAGCTTATTGTGGTAATCATTTCATGATGATATAAGTCAAAACATTCTGCTGAAATAAAATAAAATATTTCTCTTTCATACTACCAAAAAAAAAAACCCATTATGCTCTATACATTAAACTTAGTGCTTTTTATGTCATATCTCAATAAAACTGGAAAAAATAAAAAATAAAGACAAAACCCATTAAATTTAGGCAAAAATACCTCATTAAGAAGGACAGATAGGAGTTCCCGTCATGGCTCAGTGGAAACGAATCCAACTAGGAACCATGAGGTTGCGGGTTTGATCCCTGGCCTTGCTCAGTGGGTTAAGGATCCGGCATTGCCATGAGCTGTGGTGTAGGCCTGCGGCTGTGGGTGTGGCCCTAAAAAAACAAAAGACAAAAAAAAAAAAAAAAGAGGAACAGAGAAAGAAGAAACGATGCTTTCTTTGTCTCCCTTTGGATCTTCAGTTTTTGTCATTCTCCAAAGAGCTACATGTATACGTACATAAGCTTTTTTCCGTTGTTTTCAACAAATGTTCTGTTTAAGGACAGCAATGTGGAGATAGGAGGAGTCCTAACACGGCAGATAACAATGCATGTAATGGAGTTCCCGTTGTGGCACAGCAGAAATGAATCTGGCTAGGAACCGTAAGGCTGCAGGTTTGATCCCTGGCCTCGCTCAGTGAGTTAAGGATCTGGTGTTGCTGTGAGCTGTGGTGTCCCTGCGTTGCTGTGGCCATGGAATAAGCCGGCAGTTCTGGCTCCAATTTGACCTGTAGCCTGGGAACCTCCATATGCTACAGGTGTGGCCCTAAAATACAAAAATGAACAAACAAAAACAATGCAGATAACGTTCACCATTTGCACGATTGTAAAGGTTTCTTGCTGAAAGATATTACATAATTAATAACCAATGCCAGGATACAAAACTCTCGCTGAGCTGGTCTTCACATGCTTTATTTGAATAAAGTTATAAGAATTGGCCTGATGAGCTTCTGTTTTTAACTTATGGTGTTTATTTTATGATTCACCATTTTTTGTTACAGATGAGAATTTATATGGACGTGACTAATTGTCATGCCTTTTGCTAACAACAGGATGGGTATATTTGTAAAGCTTATTTATTCCCAGTGAATGATATGCAATGATTAAAACACACACTCATAGCTGAAGCTACATTTTTCTTAACTAGAGGAAAAGTCACCTTAAAAGTTGATGTTGTCTATGAAGTTCCTTTGAGACACAGCAGGTTAAGCAGTTGCAGTGCTGGTTCAATCCCTGGCCCAGGAACTTCCACGTGCCATGGGTGTGGCCAAAAAAAGTTGATGTTTTCTAGATTTTTTTCATTTAGAAGTATGCTAGGAACAACATCCCATGTCATTAAAACTTGTAACTCTGATTTTAATAACCTTATCATTCAATCTACAAATATGCTATACCTTAAAAATTTTTTTTTCTAAGTGTTTCTTTAGATTGTTTCCATTTAAAAAATTTATATTGGATAGAGTATTGCAATAGAATGATTTTAGGTAAAATCTTGGTACTTAATAATGAACTCAGTGCCGTGTCAAGTCAGTGCACTCAGACCTGTGAAAACAGAGCGAACCACCATGGACAGAAACCGGTGGCCCTGGTCTCCCTGTCTTCAGGTCTTGCAGAAGGCTGCTCCTTTTTGTTTGTTTGTTTGTTTGTTTTGTCTTTTGAGGGCTGCACCTGCTGCATATGGATGTTCCCAGGCCAGGGGTCAAACTGGAGCTGCAGTCGTGACCTATGCCACAGCCACAGCAACCCTAGATCTGAGCTGCGTCTGTGACCTACACCACAGCTCAGGGCAACGCTGGATCCTTAACCCACTGAGCGAGGCCAGGGATCGAACCTGTGCCCTCATGGATACTAGTCAGATTTGTTTTCACTGAGCCACTGTGGGAACTCCCCAGAAGCCTGCTCGTCATGAAAATTCATCCAAGGCTGAGTGGAGAACAGCAGTCAGGGAAGCATCTCAGAGGGTCTTCCTTAACAATTTCAGATCCTGGATCTTCATTTTGTTGACTAGTGTCTTCAAGAGTAAATTATTTATCAGTTTAATGGATACCATACAACTTATTTTCTAAAATAAAATGCAATACCGCAGAATGGAACATTACACATCAGGGTGTTAACAATGAATATGCATTCACAGTCTTATTTCCATTTTGTGTGGTGTGCCTGTGCTTAAGAGAAAGCAAGAGAGAAGAGGTTATGAATAGATACTGTTTGTATGTAGTAAAACAAGCAGCAATGAAAAAGACAATGTTGGATTTCCCGTCGTGGCTCAGCGGTTAACGAATCCGACTAGGAACCGTGAGGTTGTGGGTTCGATCCCTGGCCTTGCTCATTGTGTTAAGAATCCGGCATTGCTGTGAGCTGTGGTGTAGGTCACAGACACGGCTTGGATCCAGCGTTGCTGTGGCTGTGGTGAAGGCCGGCGGCTACAGCTTCTGTTAGACCCCTAGCCTGGGAACCTCCATATGCCGCGGGTGCGGCCCCAAAAAAATGACAAAAAAAGGCAAAAAAAGAAGACAATGTTGGTGATAGGAAGCTATTGAACAATTTTATATGTGGAAGTTTGCATTTGCATTTCTCATAGAGCTCTTTCTCTAGTAAGGTGGTTAGGTTTGGGAATAAAAATATCCGTTAGCAAATCATACAGGAAGCTATTACAATTTTGTGGTGAAAAGTCATCACGACCCAAATTGAAACTGAGTTAGGAAGATGAGGGGAGACAAGAAGTGTGAAAAATATTTAGGCAGCAGAACTGACAGAAATAGAGGACTGGTTTTAAGGAACAACAAGCAATTCGTAATGACTCTGTTTTGGCCCAGGTGACTTTTGGATAAGAAGTGTCATTAACTGAGATTAGAAGCGCAGTTTGATACAATGAGCTGTCATCTCTGAGAAAACGCACATTGGATTTAATCAATTTCCATTTTTGTTATATTGAGAAGTTTCAGTATCGTCAGGGAGTGAGTTCTACTGAAGAGTAAAGGCTGGGTCAGAAAGCAGAAGCAGTGTTTACGATACAAGAAGGTTGACTTTGATGGGCTGAGCGAAGAGGACATTTAGCTATGATTTCTTCATTCCATTGTTTGCACATTTAAATATATATTGAGAATCATGAGGTTGTGGGTTCGATCCCTGGCCTTGCTCAGTGGGTTAAGGATCCGGCGTTGCCGTGAGCTGTGGTGTAGGTTGCAGACGCGGCTCGGATCCCGCGTTGCTGTGGCTGTGGTGTAGGCCGGCGGCTACAGCTCCTGTTAGACCCCTAGCCTGGGAACCTCCATATGCTGTGGGCGTGGCTCTAGATAAAGGCAAAAAGACCAAAAAAAAAAAAATATATATATATATATATAGAGAGAGAGAGAGAGAGAGAGAGAGAGCGCCTACAATGTTCTGATCTTTTGTAGCCAAATAATTTTTTTCATAGTTATATCACATAGTTGATAGTGTGTGCCAGATGTCATTTATTTTACCGAGACCTGTTGGCTCTTCAGATCTCAGTAGAAATGAAGTTTATTTTCTATTATTCTATGATACATATTCTTAAAGGCTGGAATATTTTTTAAAATAAATTTTATTAGAGTATAGGTGACTTACAACGTTGTATTAGTTTCAGGTGTACAGGAAAGTCAATCAGCCATACATACACATACATATCCCTTCTTTTTCGGATTCTTCCCCGTATAGGCTATCACAGAGTATTGAATAGATTTCCTCATGCTATAAACTAGGTCCTCGTTACTGAGTGTATATATGCCAATCCCAACCTCCCAGTCCATCCCTCCCCTCAACATTTCCTCTTTGGTAACCATAAATTTGGTTTCAAAATCTTTGAGTCTGTTTCTGCTTTTTGAATAAGTTCTTTTTATCATTTTTTATCTGATTCTACATATTAGCAATCTCCTATGATATTTTTCTTTCTGATTTATGTCACTCAGTATGATAATCTCTAGGTCCATCCATGTTGCTGCAAATGGCATTATTTCGTTCTTTTTTTTTTAATAGCTGAGAAATAGTCCATTTTATCTATGTACCACATCATCTTTATCCAATCCTCTGTTGATAGGTATTTAGGTTGCTTTTTAAATTTAGGCAGTCATTTAGGTTGTCCTGGTTATTGTAAATATGCTTCAATTAATATCACAGTGCATGTATCCTTTCAAATTATGGTTTTCTCTGGATAGATGCCCAGGAGTGGGATTGCTGGATCACATGGCAGTTCTATTTTTAGTTTTTAAAGGGACCTCCACACTACAATTCACAGTAGTTGTACCGACCTACATTTTCACCAGCAGTGTAAGAAGTTTCCCTTTTCTCCATACCTTATCCAGCATTTATTGTTTGTAGACTTTTTGATGATGGCCATTCTGACTGATGCGAGGTGATACCTCACTGTAGTTTTGATTTGCATTTCTGTTATGATTAGTGACGTTGAGCATCTTGTCATGTGCTTTTTGGCCATCTGCATGTCTTCTATGAAGAAATGTTTATTTAGATCTTCTGACCCTTTTTTGACTGGGTTGTGCTTTTTTGATATAAAGCTGTATGAGATGTTTGTAAATTTTGGAGGTTAATCTCAAAAAGCTTTGAAGTTTAATTAGGTCCCATTTGTTTATTTTTATTTTCATTACTCTAGGAAGCAGATCCAAAAAGATATTGCTGCAATTGCTAAGAGTGTTCTACCTGTATATTATAAAATACTGTCATTTCTTCTTTCAAATTGTCCTTTTGGGGGAGGGCCGGAGGGTGGAGGGAGGTGTTAGGTCCAGCGGGGGGAGTGATCTCCCACATAATGGAAAAATAATTCTGTTGGGACTTTTACTATTTCACCAAAAATCTAAAATAAGAAAAAGTATTTACCTAGTAATATCACTTTTCCGCCTCTAATTAGTTAATACTGTTAGTGTTTTTCTAATGTTGTTGTTATTATCATTGCATCTCTTTTTCCACACTTCTCTCAGGATTGATGTAAAAATCTCTACAATTACGTAGCTCTAACTAATAATGGTATTTAACATGTGAACTTTGTTTCTCTATAGTTAATAAACTTTATGTAAAAATATAATTCTGGGATTTTAAAATATGTTTTACCTTATAGATAGGTAGCTATGATAACAATTTGCACTCAGTAATTTTATTTTCTTAAAATAGATAAGATGCCGAAACCCGTGTTATTAAGGGACTGGTTACACAGTACTTTCCACCATATTGATCTGAGCGACGTACATATCACTTTCTCTCTTGGAGGACTTGTTTGTTGCATTTAATCCAGTCTGGCCATCTCAGGGTTGACCACAACAATGCATGTCATTTCAGGCGAAAGTTTCTCTGTGCCTTAGAAATATTCATTTCCCTCAGTGAGCTGAAAAATAGCAGGAAAACATTTTATTTATATCAGAGAGCCTAATGTGATAGTGATTAAGCCAACAGACTCATTAACTTACTTTGTGCCCCATTTTGTCAGTGGAATAAGCTTTACTCTGGGGACATGGGGTTGGCTCTTCAGTTTTGGCGAAAAGGCAAATATTTCCATAATAGAAAGATGGCCTACTTTATCTCGTTATAGAAACAGAAGTAATTTAAAAATAGAAATCAGTGTATTTGTGTGGCTTCATATAAATGGTATTATAGGGAGAAATGTCATTATAAGGTTATTATAAAAAAGTTCTAATTATTGTAACATGAAATATTTATGAAATTATTTCAATTTGTATTCTTGGAAGGGAAGAATTAACAGTGGATTGGTAACTCTTTTCTCCCTGTATTTTGACCCTGACTAATCTCCTTTTAAATACTGAGTGATGTACTTACTGGATAGAAAATAAATGAGGATTCTTCAGCGGTTCCCTGTGTACTGATAAATGAACTTGGAATGCTTTTAGCAGGATATATTCTGAAATATTTTAAACTGTGTATGATTCTGCAAACTCTGGACCTCTGGGTTGTAGCTGTGTTGAGGAATCATTTATTAAATGACCAATAAGAAGATATGAGACTAGAAAAATACAGAACTTGAGAGGAAACTAAAACCTGCTAAACTCATCCTTCTTGAGTTCAAAAGACATTCTGGTGAAAAGGGACCTGAGAAGCTCTGTCTGATGAACTTGGATATGGCATATAAGCCACCGCTCTTTTTTGGTATCCTTTGTGAATCTCTGTAAAGCTTCTGTTTTATGTGAGCCTGTTTTGTTGAGCTGGACCTCTGTGATGCAGTTTGTATGTTTTCCGTTTTTAAAAATAAATCTTCATAAAAGTTCTGTGGGGTAGGTAATGCATTATTAGCTATGTTTTAGAAAAGAACTTATGCTAAGGCAAAGATATGACAAGTAGGAAATCTAGCGCAGCAGCAATTTATTTAGGTCTTAGCGTATATCAGTGTACTAGGCTCTTAATTAACTCATTTATTTTGCCATTATCCAGCATGCAGAGGACTATTTATTTGAAACTAATAAAGCTTAAGCTTCATAATCCTTTTTTCCAAGGCACTATCTAATACCTTTGACATCTCCTAGAAACATATTCATATGGTCCCATGACTGGTAAAATTTTCCAAAGATTCTTTAACCATGATCAGTGAAGAAACATTGTCTTTCCACTCCAGCTTCTCTATGTCTGTGCTGGGTGATGTGGAAGGAGCAAGTCAGAAGGTAATTTAATTAGAGATTCATTTATGTGGGGTTTGTAGAATATGTTTATGTGGTGGGATATAATTACATGACTTGCAGTTAATACTTATGTATAATTAATGCCAATAATCCCAGTACAGAAACTTCTTCCTGGAATAACCCTATTACCCACTGTGTTATGATAATGAAAACGGTAAGAGGACAGAATTTATACCATAGCATGCATGGGTCTTATGGTGTTCAGAACTTGAAATCTATATGTAGTGGAGGAGAAGCAAGATATAAAATGTATAGAATCAGAGGTTATTCTGTGGAAAATTCTCACAAACTTATAATGCATAAACAAAGGAAATGTAAAAGAGCTTTTCCTGAACTTAAAATAACCCCCATATTTAAAAATACTTACCAGTAACAGATGTGAAACTGAAACATCTCTAAGCTGTGGATAATAAGAAACATGTTTTTAAATCTAACATGTTATGAGTTCCTGTCGTGGCACAGTGGTTAACAAATCCGACTAGGAACAATGAGGTTGTGGGTTTGATGCCTGGCATCGCTCAGTGGGTTAAGGATCCGGCATTGCCATGAGCTGTGGTGTAGGTCGCAGACACGGTTCGGATCTGGTATTGCTGTGACTCTGGTGTAGGCTGGCAGCTACAGCTACAATTAGACCCCTGGCCTGGGAACTTTCACATGCCTTGGGTGCGGCCCTAAAACGACAAAAGACAAACAACAACAACAACAACAACAACAAATCTAACATGTTAGAGAAACTTATTCTTTCAATAATTTAAATTATAAAATTTAAATTATAAAATTCTCTTCTGAAAAGGCACTCGGAGATTGCAGCCAAAAATATAAGTATATATATAAGCACATAGGATAAAAATGTTTCAGAAGTGCTTTAGAGAATTAATTAAAACATTGATATTTTCTGGATGTTCTGATATTTTTGGCATGGGTCCTTTTTTTCAAATTAAGAATTTGTTGTGATATCTTTATTCATTCTAAATAGTATCTTTTTAATTTTTTATTTGTAATTTTGTATTTCTTTCTAGAAGATACTTATACCAAATTTTATGTGCATCAGATCTGGGACTTACCCATGCCTGCCAAGTCAATATTATTCTCCATAATTTACACATGAATAATTTATACATGCCAGGCTAGGACTAGAATGTAATATAATATGCTTTTTCCATTCTACTGAGCTTCCTTTGGTCCAGATTAAATCAATTATGAGAGAAAAAATGTTGATACTATGCAGAAGACCATATCTGTACATGAAAGGAATGGACAAGAATAGGTGGTTTAGTTATATATTCACTAATTCTATTGAGTGCCAGATTTGAAGCCATTTTGTTAAAAGGGACAAAAATAATGAGGCTTCCCCAGTGCAGGTCAAAATGCAAAATATCTCCTCCTTGCCATGCATTCATTATAGTAAACGGTCTGAGATTTGGAACTCTTCTTCCAAAAAACAGTGTTATTTTGTCTATGTTGTAGAGACTGTATTTCAAATAAAAGTTGCGGGAATATTTCTACACTGAAATTATGAACCTATGTTTGTAACATGTTTAATTATTAAAAATATTCATTTGAAATTTTAAGTATAACCTCTCTTTATTTTGTCAATAGAGTATTACCATGTGGTGTTTTTATTTTAGACTTGTGGAGAACTTAAACAAGTAATCTCTGAAAGATAATATTCTTTGTCATTAAGTGTAAACTAATCTAATCTGGATGGTCAAGAAATAGAATTGAAAGTATTTTCTGCAAACGAGAGTAATTTAAAACTTATTTAAGAAAGAGAATGACCAATCCAGGTAGACAAGACTTGAGTTTATTTATAAGATTCATTATCTCCCTTCTTGAAAGGACATTTATTTACAAGCTTGATTTCAAAAATAACTTCTGAATGACAAATGTTCACGTTTTAATTTCAGTATTACAGGTATGCTCTTTTGTGATAAATTATCAGTTGAAAATGTTCCAGTGAGATCTGGCATCAATTAATTTAACACTTCATATAAGAAATAATAAGAACATTTATTTTCAAGTCTTACATATATTACTTAAAATAGATACAAAGTTCAATTTGTAATTTTAAAAATTTACGGCTATTTCAAGCTACCTGAAAGAAAATGCCTTAGTGAAAAAAATGTTTTGATTGTTTTTAATAAGTATGACTTTTAAAACAAGCACTGTTAGTAACAGTCCACCCATATGTTATTCAGCAATTAGGTAGGTCAGATAAGTCTGATATTATCTTGAAAGAAAAGAAATATTATTTATTGGGCAGGTGCAGGTAAAGTAATATTCGGAGACTATTATAATATGCAATTTAGAATAAAATTCAAGAAGTTGATTGATTAAAAATATAACGAACAAATCCATAAATAATTGCCTAGTTTCCATCTTTTAGTTATTAACCCGAATGGTTGAAGCACACTGAAAACAATGAATTGAGATAAGGTAGTAAAAAAATTGTACATATGATTGATTGCTTGACAGAGGCATCAGTTTGTTAAAATAGCTTCTCATACACATTTTCCTGTCCAAAAATATAAACTTGCTTATTTTCCATATATACAAGTATCCTGTGAAATCCTGGACTCTAAAAATAAAAAAGATTGAGGTATAGCATTGATTAAAAGCATCAAAATGCATGATGTTTTTGGCTGAAATTCAGCAAAGTTACAGTAAATAGAGAAGAGTTGAACAGAGTGTGCTTCCAAAAATCTTCCAGTTTTTTGCCTGCTGAGAAATTTGTTGGCGATATCAAATAATTGAACTCTTCAACATCAATATATACAAAGGCATTTTATTATTCATCAAAGAAAGGGAACTAGAGTCATCAGAAATTACAACTTTATTTTTTCATAATACATATATTTATTGCCATCATAGTTCTGCAACTGTCATAAAATTAGAGTCAGATGGAATTCAGAGACACGTGCAAGTTTTGGAAATGGACACATAGATAACAGTATAGAACTGTACATAAAATAATTACAATTTATTAAACACACTGTTTTAGCACATCCTTGATGGATGGGAATGAGCACCATATCTTTTATGAATATATATTTTTCTCTTTTTTTCTACAGCACCAAAGAAATCCAAATAGGAAAAGGAGAGATGAAAATTGGGAATCAAGAATAAGGCCTGTTTCCATCTCAGCCACACTATCTTATATTTTTTTGATTTTCAAAGCTTTTGTCATGTGATTCTGCCCCAAAAAGGCATCAATACTTCCTAATTGGTACACATATGTAGCAAGTTGTTTTCTATACCATCCTTATTCAAAACTTGCATGTGGCACAAAATGGGTTGGTGGCACCAAAGTATATTTTCTGTTGATTTCATATGTTCTTTGCCTTAATCTTAGCCCAGAAAACAAACAGGACCAACTTCAAATCCAAACTTCTGATTCTGATCACCAAAGTCATTGATCATTACATCAACAATAGGTACTTGATCAATTTTCGGTGTATTGATTTCAATCACAGTCTTTTCATAGCCTTTTCTGGACTGTAAAGTTAAGAAGAAATAAAAAGTTATACAATAATTTTATATATATACATTTTATGATTTTTATTTTTTTCCTTTATGGTTGATCATAGTGTTCTGTCAATTTCTAATATACAGCAAAACGACCCGGACATATCTATATATCTATATCTATATATCTATATATATTCTTTTTCTCACATTATCCTCCATCATGTTCCATCCCAAGTGACTGGACATAGTTCCCTGTGCTATACAGCAGGATCTCATTGCTTATTCACTCCAAAAGCAATAGTTTGCATCTATTAACCCCAAACTCCCAGTCCATCCCACTCTCTCTCTTAAGCCTATGAGTGAAGGTAAGAAAGAAGAGAGTGAAAAAAACTAATTTGCTATTCTCTTTTATTCTCCTTGTTATCATTTACATCATATATAGTTTTAAATTTTGTATGTTGACTACATTTAATATTTAGCTCTAATTATCCAAGATAATACTCTAATGCACTGCATGGTTGCAGAGAATCCTACTGAACTGATAATTACATTTTAATATGAAACCTGATGTTAGTGCTGGGACAGACGCTTACATAATGTGTCCTTACCCCCCCACAGACATACTAAAATAAATTTTGCAAGAAAATTTGAATACAGTATAGGAACTATAATGAAATAAGTCCTAAGTCAAAGCATTACTGCTACTACATATTACTTTTGTGAATAATTATCAATACATTACTGTTGGGAAATCCAAAACACCTGCTCTTTTTAATATACATTATATTCTCTTCTTTGAGCTTTGTGTGTCTGTTGACTTCATTTATTTGTAGCTGTGACTAGTTTTCAATCATCAGCCAAGACAGTAAGCTTTTTGGGTTGCTCTCTGGGTAATTCTCTCTTAGGAAATCCCCATACGTGTGAGAAAAATGGTTACAGAGGATAAAAATAGCAATGATAGCAGCTGTCTAAAGTTACTGACTGGTAACACAATACCAATCAGTAAGCTGCTTATAAACAAAATACAGGGGTAAGAATTATCTGTGGTATAAACAGTATAATGGTGGTTACTTTATCTGTTACTTTAGTCATAGATTATTAAAGAAACAAATGAAATAATGCTCTTGATTTTTCTTTTCACTTCAAGAGTTAGCTGGCTGTAATAGTATTCAAATATCAGGCATAATCCCATACAAATAACATATGCTCCAAGATGACCTTATGTTACAGCTTTAAAAATGTATCTATATGTTTCAGAATTTCTGCGTCTGTGTGTGTGTGTGTGTGTGTGTGTGTGTGTGTGTAGCAGTGGTTTCTAATAGATTGTACTTCAATATGTCAGTGTTAAGCATCGGATCTTCCTAACAACTGACACCCATTCCATGAGGGAAAGCCGACCTAGGGCCAGACTGGGACAGTCACATGCTGCCTCTCCCTCCGTGAAGGAAGGCAAGCCCAAACCGTACTCACCGCACAGCCATCATACAGGGCTTTGACGTAAGGGTTGTTGTCGTAGGACATCTCCTCGTCATTTGATCCCAGGAACCGAAGTGCTTTGTCATAGCTTCCTGATGACACATCATACCAGGCTGCTGACTGGTGACAGTGGTAGGTAAAATTTTGCCGAGCAGAGGCAGTTAGAAGTTTCAGGAATGTCATTTGCACCATATTAATGGAATTGCCTTCAACATCTAAATATGAAAGCTGGAAATAAGAGAATACAAAGACACAAAGATTTTTACCTTCTCTTCTGTCATAAAAGGAGAAAATGACAGTCAAGAGTGAACTGGAATCTCAGAAGCATGAGAATGAATCAATAGACTCATTTTCACTTAATGAAAGAAAGTGTGCAATGAGGGTCCAAAGACCCAGAGACAGGATTTTATGAGATCAGGACTGTATTCCCACCTGAGTTACTGTCAGCGATACCTGGAAAAAAAACCCACTTTATTTCTATACTTTAGTTTCCTAATTAATCAGTAAATACCACAAGAATATTTTTGTTTCCAGGAAACTTTTCACTATATTTGTCTATATTTTTAAAAATAGAGTGGTAAAAAGAGTGAAAATGAAAATTGAAGAATCTCTGTGCAGTGCAAAGGTTAACTATTTGTATGTTGTTTAATTTCACCTATTTTCCTAGTATATCTACTTAACTCAAATTTTTCAACATGTTCTTGCATTTTTCATTTGGGATCCACAATCCTCTAAGGAGTTTTTGGTTTCCCAGTTTCAGCCTGTTTGTTCTTAGATGATATATTTATATTCATTATATTATTATCATCAGCACCAAGCGCATTGCCTGAGACATGCAAGTGAATATTTTTTTGTCATGAAATACTTGTTTTTTATTTAGAGCAGGACAACAGTCTTAATTGCTAATTAAGCAATTAGAAATTGTCTCTTTTATAAAGTTTGTGTATTGTTTTACTGGGTATAACCATCTGGGGTCAGCTTAAAATATAAACCTAGATTTAAAAAAATATTAAGTAAGATTCGCTCAGACTAAAGCTTAAGTCAATACGAAGACAGTTATCTATGACTTTCCTTCTTTTTGTTGATTTTACTGAATTCTCACTGATTAACAGCTCAGATGATGAGGGTCCTTGAGAGGCTGGAGGAAGAAAAACACTGGGAAATTCACACTAACAAAACTAAACAGCAAAAATTAAAACTACACATAGAGTTCTGTGTATGTATTTTTATCTCATACACACATAGAAATGTAACATGGATATATGGAAATTGAAGACAACTAGAGAGTTAAGTCGAGTGGTGCAGTTCACTAAAAGTTGTTAATTAATATGTGTAGGTTCTTATAGGATAACTGTGTAAATAGCCATTAAAGGAAAATAATAGCTTTTTAAAGAATATTAAACTATTGAAAAATCATCTGAATAAGTGGGGAACTTTCACTTGAATACATTCTAATTAATATCTTAAACACAAATACATTTTAAGCTGCCTTTAAATACAAATTTAGTTTTGATATCTAATCTTAGAATATCTCTATAAAATTTATCATGGATGGGAAATTTTATGAAATATCTAAGAATATTGATGCTATAATACAAATAAAAGGTCAGGTCAATTCACTTTATTTCCAGATGTAACTACTGGGGAAAAAACATTTCACATTCCAACAGTTCTTACTGTAATTGAAAACAAAGAACAAATTATGTTTCAAGCATAAAGGAAATGAAATAGAGTCAGGGATACTAAACAGATACTACATTCTCTATATCTGATATTTCTAACATAATCCATTTTTTCGACTATCTCAGGTACTTATTGAAATGCAAGCTTTATTTTATATTTTATTTTAGTAAATTTAATATATTTCTATTTATTTTGATACAAAAATTTTAGACTTCTCTCTAAAATACCAAAGTGATCTAAGAGATTTAGGTAGAGCAAACTAGAGAATACATGGAACCCTGCTTTGTACAATTTAGAGTTTCATAGTTATGGTCTAGATATAGATAATCTGAGCTTCATTTATGAGGTTAAAGATAAACTATTTCATATTGAGGTGGTAACATACCAGTTTTCCTCTCTTAAATTCACTAAACCAGCTTCCTGGTTTCTCCTTTGGCCATGATGAAATTCTTACCTGTTGCAAAGAAGCCAGAAAATTAGAAATTAGGTTAAATTATGAGCTGTGTTTATATACATGTATATAAAATTTTTAGTATATATGTTTTCATGTATATATAAATTTTCAGAAAAAATACATAATTTTCAGTAAGATTAAGATGCTAAAGAGTTTTTAAAATGGACTACCCTAGATTACACAAAATGAGTTAAAGAGCAAAATCTGAGGTAGATCTAGTAAATTCCTGTTTAGTGAAGACTGAGTCTTTTTTTTTTTCTGTTTGCTTTAATTCCACAAAAAGAAGGAGGGAAAATAACCTGGTAAAGGCATAGTAAGGGTTGGCTGTAGGGGATATGGATGAACTCTTTACAAAGGAAACCCTCACAATGCCAGCTGGCATCTTCCATCAAGGCAGGTAGCGTTAGCATTTTACAGTCACGGAGGCATCCTGAAGCATCCAACTAACTAAGGACAGGATGCGATGGAAAAGTCATTGACAGGAAGCAGGCCTAATCATTCCCTGCTGGGGAGAATGTTTAGAATCTTTTATAGATCTGCATTTATTGTTTTGCTTTGCAAAAATTAGCAAAATATAAAGACATGTAAGGCCTCAGTATGGGCAATTTGACTAATTCTTTAAGGGGAGGCATTTCCGTTTTCCCACATTTCTTTGTGGGCTAGTAGAGCTTTTTTTATGTTTCTGCACATGCCAATAGTGGTGGGGAAGCAGAAATTGCTTTGTCTCCTGCTGCTTCCACTCTTCGTTCACTTACAAACTTTAAAAAAAAAAAAAAAAAAAATGGGGGCCGGGGCTGTGCCTGCAGCATGTGGAAGTTCCCAGGCCAAGGATCAAACATGTGCCACAGCAGTAATCCAAGCCACTGCAGTGACAAAGTTGGATCCCCAAAGCGCTGAGTCACACGGGAACTCCTACTTACAAACTTAATATTTCTCCTAAAGAGTTCAATCACATTTAAAGCTACTAGTTTTTTCAGAACAGACAATGACTCACAGACTTTGGAAAACCTTGGTTTTTCAAATAAGACAATCTGGGGGGTGGGGGGGATGCACTGGAGGTTTGGGATACAAAATCTGTAAAATTGACTTGTGATGATTTATGTACACCTATAACTGAAATAAAATCCATTAAGGAAAAAAAATAAATAAATAAAGTTTCAAAAAAAAAATAAAGCTACTAGTTTTGTCTTATGGAGTTTTTGTGTCTCTGTATACCTACATCACTTACTAAGAAAAATGAAATTTATTAAAAGAATACATATAAGTCAAAATTTCCCATCTATAAAATGTTTGGAGAACGTAATTATGCTAGTGAAAAATCTTTTCTCATTCTAGTGAAAAAATTATGCTAGTAAAAAATCATTCTTTGCCTGTAGCCTTAAAGACAGAACTCAGACATACTGATATTGCTAGGTGAAAACTCAAGGAATGTGTTTGAAAAGACTAAACATTTAAAAAGTATGCAAGTGCAGAGAAGACTCATTTTATATGAAAAATTCATTCTTCATAAAATCCTGTGTTTTGAGTATAATATACAGCTGTGAATTCTACCACATGGTAATTGGAAAGAAGAATACTATGCATGCACTAAAATCTGAGAATCAGCTGTGCTGTGTCATGGAAAGCCATAGAGTTTTAGAGAGCAGGCAGGTGCATAAAGACTACATCTGGGTAAAAAAGAAGAAAAGTATTTGTTAACTCTGTGTGTCACTTTGGTGCCTTATTCATGTTTATGCAAATGAAATGCTCTAATTACCCTGTAAGAAAAGCAGATAAATGAAAATATGACAGTATAATTTTCCTGTTTAGTTCAATATTGCAAAAACATGGCAGAAGCTGTCAACAGTCACCACCAAAACAGACTGGTACTTACTCCCTCTGATTTTTTGTCGGGATAAATGCAAGTCTCTCCACCAGATGTGAAATTACAGTAAACTTTGAAGGAATCTCCTGAGCAGCCTTGGTTCGGATCGATCCAATATTCACCTGGAAGTAGGAGAAATACGTCATAAACAAATACGTGTATATCAAAACTGAATACCCGATTTATCAAATTTTATGAGAGAAATAAGGAAAAATGAATCCATTCTAGGCTTTTGGTTACACTGGGGTATATATCTAAATAGTTCAAGAGTGACCCTTTGTCTTGTCTGTCTCAAAGCTTTGCAAATGCCTCCATACACGCTGATTGGGACTTTTTTTTTTTTTCTTAGCATTTCTATTACTTTTAAGTTTCAGCTTAAATGCAAAAATTAACATTCTATTTTTCCATGTGTAATAAATTGCAAGTACACTGGAATGAGATATACTTGACCTTAAATCCCATATGTATTATTTACTACTTATGTAATCTGAGTATAACAATCAATATACTTTTTCTTGATTTTTTTTCTTTAATGATAGAAGTGAGAGTATCTACTTAGCCTCAAGGATCATATTTTTGCACTACTTTATAACAAAAACTTTTCATAGTAAACGTACTCCCTTTGAATGGGATCCTAAGAAAGAGGCTTACTTTTTATATTTAAATTCAGTATGCTATGAATTCTGTTATCTAAATGGTATGGAACCAATCTTATCACGTGAATGATCATGACCACTACTTTTCTGTTAGGTGAGTAAAGATGCTAAATAGTGAGACTGACAAAGTTATTCCTTAAATAATAGACAACAAGGTTTTTGTTAAGAATTATTGAGAGGGAGTTCCCACTGTAGATCAGCCATTGGTAACAAACCCAACTAACATCCATGAGGATGCGGATTCGATCCCTGGCCTTCTTGCTCAATGGGTCAAGGATCCACTGTTTCCGTGAGCTGTGGCGTAGGCTGTAGACAAGCTTGGATCTGGCGTTACTGTGGCTGTGGTGTAGGCCAGCAGCTGCAGCTCCAATTCAGCCCCTAGCCTGGGAACTTCCATATGTCACAGGTGTGGCCCTAAAAAGATGAAAAAGAATTACTGGGAGACGGACTTGATACACAGGTAATGATTACTTTGCTTTCCTTCTACCATTTTTCATGCTGCCACTTCATTTCAAATATTAATTTGAGTGGTGTCAATCCATTGATGACGAACTTTGAACAACTTAAAAGCTCAAACTGCTTAACTTAGTACCAGAACTCCTGAAAACCCAATGCCAGTTTGCTTTTTGAAATAAATTCTTTAACAAAAAATTTTTCACTATTTCTGATTATACTATTTATAAATCCACCTCTGGAACAAATTAAAATTCTGAGGAAAAATACACAAGAAAAAAAAATCATCCAAGATTTTTACCCATCAGAATAAACATTCATAATCTTTGATATTTCTTATGGTTTAAATTTTGAATTGTATGGTAAGCATTATTTTTATCTTGTCTTATTCAGTTAAAACATAGTTATTAAATATTCTTTCAAATAACACATACTTAATTACCAAGAAATGTTTATTAAATAAATTCAGTATATTATGGTACCATGTTCAGTTTATTCCTAGTTTATTCATTTCCTTTTTCTACTGAGACACATCTCTAAATCAGGCCATTATTATGTCTTGCCTAGATTAGTCCAACAGCCTCTTAACCAGTCCTTTGATTCCATTTTGCTTCCTTTCAGATCACTTCATGTCATTTTACACTTTGCTCACTATTGTTCAGCCATAGAGATCTTCTCTCAGTTCCCTTAAGATGCCAAAATCTTGTCTTCTTCAAAACTTCGTGAATGTCCTCTATCCTCTGCCTGGAATACCTTTTTGATTCTTTGCGTGACTAGCTCTCTCTTTAAGGTTTCAGCTTAAATAGCACCTCCTCAAGTATTAACATCCTGCTTATCCAAAATGAAATCATTCCTAAATTATCTAAATACCTACTGTTTTACATAATACAGGTTATCTCCCACTTTTCTAAAATTTGCTTTATGCCACTTTGCTTTTATCAAACACCTATATCAGCAGGTCTGCTTTCACTAGCAGAAGAAAACCAGAAGATGATTTCTATTCTTACAAAAAAGGTAAAGCATGAGCAGAGAAAATTCAGCATTTGTTTTGCACCAAGCAGTTACAGAGGCAGCATGCACCCCAGCAGTGAGAATGGTACTGGCCAACTCCTTTCCCGGGAACTACACTCAGTATCTCAGCATCAAGCCCCATAGCTTTGACCTGTCTTTGAGCGTATGTGCTTTATTTCTATTTATTTTGTGCATCCCTTAGCAAGATGGATCCTAAGGTAATTTTTTCTTTGCTTTACACCATTTTGGCTGGCAAAAGTTTTCATAGTAACTCTCTAATTTAGGAGACCAGGGAAAATCTGTATCTCCCATAATATGCTAGGATTAGTATTTATAGTTTATCCATCTCTCTCATTAGACAATAGTAGCTTGGGGCCATTATTGTTTCTGTTTATCTGTGAAATCTCTGCATGAAGAATAGAGCCTGGCACCGATGGCTAAGTAAACAAACAAATATTTAATTGTAATTAATGAACATATTAAAGAATTAATAAAACTAGTTAATATATGGAAACCACAGGGCACTGTAGTCCACAGTAAGCTTTCCATCCACACAATTTTCAAAAATTTTTCTTGACTGCTCAGGTTCTAATTAATCACATGTCATTTTATACTGTCAGTACATACTGCCATTTTTACGTCTGATTTTCAGTTACATATTTCAGTAAATATGTATGATTACCTCAACTAGATCCAAAGTCTGGCTCATTCTCCTTATAAATCACTGAATTGATATGAAACTAAATGTATCTTTTTTCAAATAAATATATTATAAATTTGAAGACTTTTGATAGTAGTCTGTAAAGAACCCTTAATAAATGATCTGTGTTTTCCTTTTAACAGGCTGTGCTTGAGTAAAATAGGAGGATTTTATGACGTTCTTGTCATAATGCATATCTGTTTCTGAATTACATGGAACTTTTCTATCTGTACTGAGTTACTGAGATCTCAGTTACATCATTCATTATATGACTCACAGTGCAAAATAATACTGTGCCATTAGTAAAAAAGTGGCAAAGTATTTCCACATAAAGTGAGAGATTTAAAATCAGATACAGATCTGCCCCTTGTTAGTATTGTGAGAATCAGTCAGTTAACTTAGGCTATTTGGAACTGTTTCTTTTTCAGAAGCGGTATTAAAAACTGTGAAATAATACTTATAATAAATTATCCTGAATATTATTACAAATAAATTGTTCACTTTGGTTCTAGTTATTCATGGATCAATGAAACAAATTTTTACCTCAAACTACCCTAATTCCTAAATATTCTGTTCGCCAAATTGCTAAACTGATAGGCCACATATAATTCAGTTATTCTCTTTAATTATATTGATTTTACTCATATTAATGTAAAAAGTAAGTTAGGTATAAGATACAAATAATTATGAAGTAACATCCGCATATATGTGCACATATGAAATCAGTTTTTTGTGATAGCTATTACAAGGTAAAATGCACTTGTGTTACCTATAATCATCCCTAAATGATTTTGTCATAATTTAATGAAACCTTATGTAACAAGACAAAGATTTTCTAAAGCAGATCTTGATTTACACAGTGTAAATGACTTTTTCTGCCTACAAGATTGGAATTAATAATCATTCACTTTAGTTTTATTTGGAGACTATATTAAACATTTAAAGAGAATTAATGAGCTGACACTGCACCTCTGTAACTTAGATGCTCAGTCCCTTCACTTTGGCATGTATTATTAACATACCATCTGGGAAGTCAGGATGGCTGAGCTGCAGATCTTTGCAAGTACGGGCTGGGTTGGTCTGTGTACCCATCGGAAACTTCATATGCTCAATGTCTTGTTTCAAGGAATTGAGAGAACCAAATATTTCCTCCATTCCATCAGTGTAATCCAGAATAGTATCGCCTGGATCTGCTTGCAGGCTTTCTGTATGTCTTCTCGTTTTCTTGGGTGACAGGATTGGTAAAGGCTGAATGACTTCACCAGGCGGGCCCTGTAAAAGAGACAGGTGCTTGTAACTGTTCCCTAAGGTAAAATTTTCTGCAGATATTAGTTATTACTGGTTATGTTATTTACAAGAAATTGTAAGTTGTTAAGCTTTTCAAAGTTTTCCCTTTTATCAATGTTTCATCTAATTGCTAAGATAAATGTGTTTTATATATGTATCTTTATATATAAACTGTATAAATTCTAGTGGAAACACTGAGGTAGGCACAAAAATCAGATGATTTCTGGACCTGTTTCTATACAATAACATAGCACAGATTTGTGTGGAGGTACATTATGTATATTAATTTCTTATTTATTAATTAATCCTCATTCACATGCCCTACCTCTGCAACTAGATTTCAGCCTCTGAATATTAAAACAAAATTTTAAGGTTCTTGTGCTGTATAATGAATTGTCTCTTGTGCTTAATAATAATTTATGTCATGTTTAAAATTACACATTAGCTGGTTCCAACCATTTATAACTTTATAAATCAACAAACTTAAAAGAAGTACAAAACCAGATCTGACTTTACATATGTGTAGAAGTAGAAGGACACCAAATAGTTAATCTTTATTGTTACGGTCTGAGCTGTTTCCCACAAAAACTCATATGCAGAAGTCCCCAGTAATTCAGAGGAAGATCTTATTTGAAATTGGGGCAGCTGTAGATATAATTAATAAAGTGAACATTAGGGCATGAGGGTGAGTCCTATTTCAATATAAATGGTATCCTTCTAAAACGGGGAAATTTGGGCACAGAGACACACAGAGATAGAAGACCATGTGAAGAGACAAAAGAAGACAGCCACGTGCAACCCAAGGAGGAAAGTCTCAAACAGAACTTTCTGCCACAGCCCTCAGAAGAAGCCAGTGCTGCTAACACTTTGATCTAAGACTTCCAGCTTCTAGAACCACATAGGACAATGCATTTCTGTTATTTGATCCATCTAGTTTGAGGTACTTTGTTATTGCTGTCCTAGCAAACTAATACACATATAGCTTGGAAATAAGTTCAAGAAGGAAGATTCAAATCTCGTTACCTGGTTCTAACACAATATTGTGAAGCCTGGAAGATATCAGTGCTATTAAATGGTAGCTATTATTATTGCCTTTATTATTATCATTATACACAGTAGGAAAAATGCCAAGCATCTTAACTTCTATTTTTATTTCTAGTCAGGTATTAATGTATCTTTGTGGCATATGATCAACTGCTTTCGTGAAAATGTGAAATAAAAATATATGACTTTCCTGAAAAACTATTTAAAAACAAAATTATTGTAATATGTAGTTAAGGCATCTTTATATTCAAAGAGTGAAAATTAAAAGACAAGTGTTGGCATGTAGACTTGAGTACTTAAGATAGTGCTATTTCCTAGAAAATCAGCACTTTGACAGAATGTGCTCTTCCATCCTTCTAATAAATTCAGAGAAGTCACTGGCAATCTTAGGATGCTAACTGCCAGAATATCACTCTTGTTGCTGTGCACTTACTGGAGGCCCAGGAGGCCCTGGAAGACCACTGTCACCCTTCTGGCCAGCGGGTCCCTGTTAGAAAGAATAAGGAACAAGATAAATAAAGCACAAGGCATTTGGGTAGCCTTCACTGAAAAATTTAATGACAAAGGGAAAGATACTTACAGTAGAGCCTTTGGTACCCTTTGGACCTTGAGGACCCTAGAAAATGCAAAGGCAAGAGTACAGATAAAAATCTGGAGAACTGGTTGTCTCTTAGGTATATATACAGTTTACTTTATGAAATTCTTTTGTCTTGTACTTACTGGTAATCCTGGAGGACCAGGTGGACCTATGGGGCCGGCAGGACCTGGAATTCCCTATGGAGAGAATCATCCAAATGAAAGGTTTTCTCAGCTGCTTCACTCTCACATTTCGCATAACACACATTGCAAAAATATGTAAGAAGAGCCTAAACTTTCCATTGTGAATCTAAGAAATAACTTTTGCAAGATAATCCGTATTTTTTTTGCATTTTTCTGCAGTCTCTCTTTATATATATATATCTTTACATTCCTGAAGCTTTCAGAATAACAATTTGTATGTGGAGATTCAATAAACGCTTGTGTAATTAACTGCTGAACTGTAATTTTTATGGTTTCTAGCTGAAGTCATATTTTTTATTTATTTACTCTAAGGTAAAAGAAACTTCTTTTTGAAAACATCATTGACTTAATGAGATTAAGATGCTCTAAATCACTTCCTTGGTCCCGTTTAAATGAATGTGTGCAGGCATGTGAGTGATTGGAAAGGAGTAGGAAAATAATTTATATCTTTACTCACTCCATCCCCTTTTGCTCCTGGAGATCCTTGAGCTCCAGGAAGTCCTCTGTCACCCTTTTCACCTTGTTCTCCTGGAGGACCAATCAGGCCAATTAAACCAGGATGTCCCTTTGAAAGGCAAAGAAATTTTAACAATATATAAATAACAACTGTATATTAAATTACAGTCATAAAGTAATTGCACATTACATTTATAAAACATAAGAGTAAAAATTAGATAAAAACTTGAACACTTTTTGAATAAAATACAGGATTAAGACCCTCTTTCGCCTCACCTAACAGGATCATTTACTGATTACATTGAGACCTTTTTTAAGGGTTGGGAATATTATTGAACAAAATGCTGTCTAAAAATATCACCTTCAGTGTTTCATTTACTTAAAGGGAATTCCTTCAACAAAAAGACAAATAATGACTATACAAAATATTGGTGAAACAAACTACTGAAAATTCATTATTTTAATAAGCATCTTATTTCATATGAAATGAGTTCACATGGAGATTTTGCACTAAGAATCAACTAGAGACTTAGGAATAATTCAGAAAAAAATCAATGCCATTCTAAAAAGTTTATTTTCTTTATTTAATGCAATAGAGCTTATATATCTTTCAAATCACTATCTGAAAGATAGCCTTGTTTAAATTTTTTGTTTTAATTTTTAAAAACAAAGAAATGGCATTTTGTTATTCTGTTTATTTTCTGGATAGTTATTTTAGTGTAACCATATGCTTTCTCCATATTGTTCCTACAAAAAAAAAAACATTGAAAAATATAACACTGAGTTCTGGCACAAATTTTCACTATTATTTTGTAAATTTTCTCTTTTCTATATTCATCTTGGAAGCTAAGGTTTGACAGCATTTTCCTTGGTTAGAATGACAAATTTCCTTTTGAGTTATTTTAATCTTCAAAATTATTGTCTCTGTTATTAACATATCAAAATTGCAATAAGACATCCTTTTATTCTCACCTTCTCACCCTTGGAGCCAGGGTCACCTTTGAGACCAGGTAAGCCAGGAGGTCCCTAAATAATGAGAAATATATAATAAACATGAATGGAGTAGGTACAAATCAGAGAATCATATCATTATCCCCAGGACAACTTTGTTTCATAGTATCATAGAGTTCAAAATAACTAATAAAAATCAGTGTTTATTTTTCAGGATTCTAAATAATTTTATGTGTTTGAAACTCCATGGTGTGATAATTAATCATTATAATAAAAATAGTATTGATAAGTTTGATTAAATAAACATAAAGTTAGAAATAGGACATGAGTTATATAGTTTCTCATTTGAGAAGAAAGGATGTTTTCAATTACACTAATTTTAGAAGTTTCCAAATTATATATTCACTTAATCAAAGATATTGGTGCAAAACTCAAATTCAAATTTACATTATTTCCAGTAAAATTTAAAGGCAAAAACCTCAATAAGCTTTTGACAGTTAATTAACTGACCATTGCTAATAATTTTTTCCAAGTAAACTCCCAAGATTGTATTTTTAGGTATAGTTCCTGAATTGAATCTCATCTCAATGATTTATAAATATTATAAATAAGATAATTTACTTTTCTCATATTATCAGATCTTTATTTTAATAATTTAAATCTTTTTTTTTGTTCAATGATAAGGCATTTATCCATTTAGGCTTAGCTGTATTTTAACGAATTATGGCATGGCTTTAGCAACTAACTCTTAGTCCTGGGCACTATGCACAGAAATATTTATGATGACTTTTTAACAAACTTTTTAATATAAAAATAATGAACTCCAAATCAAAAACAACACAAAATAAGATCCTTGTTCTGAAATTGCAACAAGTTGAACTGTGCAGGCAACAGATTCTTTCAGAGGAAATGTAACTGCCAGATGGTTTGTATGTGGTAGATGAAATCAGGACGTGAGTCACTGCTGCCTGCAGCAAGTACCACATCAAGAAACAAAGGCAAAATGTGAGTTTTCTCTATGACTCTGAATTATATAGACTGAATTGAACTATTTGAATTATAATTTAAAAAATGGCACTTCAAAATCAAATTATTTTACTTTTACTAAGTTATACAATCAGTCTTCACTATAGCATCTTCTATAAGGCTACCATGAATAATTTCTTTTTTTTTTTTTCCTAGGGCTGCACCCATGACATATGGAGGTTCTCAGGCTAGGGGTCTAATTGGAGTTGTAGCCGCCGGCCAACACCACAGCCACAGCCACACAGGATCCGAGCCGCATTTGCGACCTACACCACAGCTCACAGCAACGCCAGATCCTTAAACCACTACAAGGCCAGGGATCAAACCCACAACCTCATGGTTCCTAGTTGGATTCGTTAACCACTGAGCCACGACGGGAACTCCTGCCATGAGTAATTTTTCTCCGCTACATAGACACTTATGAGTCTTCAGTGTGAATGCGCACATTAAGTCCCAGCCCCACATTTTTGGGAATTTAAAGTATTAAGAACCATGGATCTAATCCAAGAAGCATGATGTGATATGAAAAGTATGGGTTCAGAAGAGGACAGACTTGAAGTAGAAGCCAACCTCTCTTATTAGTAATTTAAATTAGCGAACCAAAGAGAGCTTGAACTTTCTCATCTATAAACTGAGGACTATAATTCCTATCTCAAGAAGCTACTATGAAATTGAGTAGATGAGCCCTTCCCATTTTTTAGCTTTTCAAGTCTACTCCTCAAACTGAAATCCCAAATATTGGAGGAAAGTAAGAGGAGTTTTGGTATAATTAGTCCGGTGTAACAATAATATTTTGGACTATCAAAAGTATTTATATTTGCTTTTTATTTATGAATGAATTTGAAATTCTGTAAGTATTGATATAAAAGTGAACAATTTCCCTATATCATTCGATTAACAGATAAGTGTATTTTCATAGACAATATGTATAATTTTAAATGTAAACATGCCTAATAATCTTCAAATAAGGAAATTATTCATTTTCAGACGTAAATTTGGGTCAATTCAATTTAGATTCTCTTTGGTATAAAAATAAATGATCATGACACTCTGTTAAATTTCTGATAGACAAAAAGGATACTACAAAGAAATTACCAAATTCACTTTCAAGAATATTCGAAGGCTAGGTTTTAACACTGGACTTCCATCTTGTTTGCTAGTATCTATTAGAGTGGATGATCTCTAAGTGTGATCCTCAGACCAGCAGCATGAGTATCATTTGTGAATATACTAGAAAAGCAAATTTGTAGGCTTGATCCAGACTGACTGAATCTGAAATTCTGGAATTAGAAATCAGCAATCTGGAGTCCCCGTCATGGCTCAGTGGTTAACAAACCCAGCTACGATCCATGAGGATGTGGGTTTGATCCATGGCCTTGCTCAGTGGGTTAAGGATACAGCATTGCCACGAACTGTGGTGTAGGCTGGCAGCTGTAGCTTGGATTCAACCCCTCGTCTGGGAATTTCCATATGTTGTGGGTGCAGTCCTAAAAGGACCAAAAAAAAAAAAAAAGAAATCAGCAATCTGTTTCATGGGTTCGTTACTCATTAAGATTTGAAAATGAGAATCGCTCTGTGGCATTAGGTACCAAATCCATTTAAATCAATATGCAAATCATAACAACATAACGTATGTCATTTATGTTCAAATAAACATCACATATTCAAGTCTACTAGTTTAATAATTTTAAAATTAAGGAAGTATATTTTGCATCTACTTTTCTCTGAGCTCATCAGGAAGACCTGGTGAATTATTGGTTAGGAAAATAATGCTGCCTCATCATTTTTAGAGGAATAATAGAAGTGAGTAATGGAAATGATCAAAAAAATTTCTTGAGGTCATGTGACCCATCAGGATAGATCCCAAACATTCTATATGTTAGAACAAGGTGATGAAAAAAGCATAAAAAAGGAGTCCTAATAAAAATGTAGTTTCATGAGAGAACCATATACTTGGACCAAAAGCAGAAACTACTTTAAAATAGTGGTTAAAATTGCCATATGTCATTTAAAAGTAAACACATTCTTTAGAATGAAAATACAAAATTTTAAAAAATGCCAGATTTTTTTTCTTTCTTTCCTTTTCATTTTACATTCAAACTCTTTCCAGCATGCACACAGTACAAAATTTCGGCTGTAAGTGGGAGAACTAATACGGATGTTGCTTGAGGGGCATCTGTATTGCAATCACTGCGGCACTCAGCGACTCAGGCTTACCACTCATTGGTTGGGTGATCTTGGGTTTCTTCCTTCTTATCTCAGAGCTTTACTTCTAAAAGTATTCTAATAATAGCGGTTTCAAGAATTGTGATAATTTAAGAAAATAAAGCACTCCATATAGTAAATTGTAATGTAAATGTTAATTATGTTTGTATATGCTACAGAGAGTTATCAACCAGCTTTCTCATCACATTCTATGAGTAAAAGCTAAAATAGGAGAAAAAGAAGAAATACTAAGGGTTCAAATTCTCAGGCTTGGTGAGTAACATACTAAATATTATTTGTGTTTATAATGCATTTTAAATCATTTATATAAATACTATATATGAAGGAATGAGAGGAAATGAGTGTTAATTCTGTTAAGCTAATAATCACTTATAAAACTGTGACCTATTTCTAAGAAGGAATTTGCCAAGTAAAATCAGCTTCTTATTTTCATCAGCCGGAGGTAGAAACTGGTAAAGTTATGATGTTGATAGCAGTTCTAAATAACCCTCTGAACCTGGGACATATCAAAAATATCAACTCTGCATATAAAAATGTTATTTCAGGTATACATATTTTGTGTTTCCTCTTTAGGATATTGTAAATGGAAAAACCTTAGAGAAATACATAATTCATAAGTAATAAAGTGAAAAAGGAAAACAGGGATGATACATTTTAAGTGTCTAGAATACACAATCAAGTATTTTCCCCTGCAGGATTATGCTGTAAGAATATTTGCTTTGATATGCATCTCAAAATGCTAGTGCACTGAAGTTTAAAGCAACTGCAGATCCTGCACCTTATTTAAAACGCAGTATTGTGAAACAATATTTAATTTGGTGAAAGGCAAATCATTACAGAATGTTACACATCTCAAATCTTTCCAGAGATAAGTTAAATGCAACATTAAAAAAATCAGAATATAATGTAGTAACCCATTCTACCATTTATTCAGGTACTTACAGTTTAAAAAATAATGTTGTCGGGAGTTCCCTTCGTGGCTCAGTGGTTAACGAATCCGACTAAGAACCATGAGGTTGAGGGTTCGATCCCTGGCATCGCTAAGTGGGTTAAGGATCCGGCATTGCCTTGAGCTGTGGTGTGGGTTGCAGACGTGGCTCGGATCCCGCGTTGCTGTGGCTGTGGCGAAGGCCGGCGGCTACAGCTCCTGTTAGACCCCTAGCCTGGGAACCTCCATATGCCGCGGGTGCGGCTCTACATAAAAAGGCAAAAAAAAAAATAATGTTGTCATATTGTATTTACCAGTATGTGAAGAGAATTAATGTATAGTAATAATAAGTGTGTCCAAAATAAATTCTGACCAATATTTCAGCTCCATTGGAAAAAATAACTTCTTATAATGAAAGATTATGAAACAAAAAAGAAATAAATGTTTAAGATTAAAACAGATGCTAATCATACTTTCAAAAAACAAAGTAAAAATTAGTTTAAAATTATTGTCATGCTAATGTTGACTGCAGCAGAGAAAAGAATGCAGAAACCATTGCTGTTGTCTTTAAAATAATTTAATACCATTTGATTTTTGTTGACTATTAACCGAAAAATAGTTCAACTTAAAGAAATCCTCAGATAGAAATCTTTATACAACCTTATCATTGCCCTTAGCTTTCTTTTAGCTTTCACATGTCCTATTTATCTGTTCTCAGTTCCATATGATGAGGTTATTTATCTGTATATAAAATTCATGCATATATAGATGTTTAATACTTGCCATTAAAAATATCTAAATTTTAAAGTAAAAAATACTGTACCTAAACTCTAGTAGAGCTGATTATATAGAATGGTCAGACACCAAAAATCATTTTAAGAGATGTTTGTTTCAATTTAGCCCAATCCAGTCTAAAGGCTAATATAAATAACGTTGTTAAATTGTTGCTTATATAGCAAATGGTCTAAGTTTTATTCAAATAACTCATTTAATTAACATAAGAACCCCAGGGGTTAATATTCTCATTTAATTCGTCTTAACTTCATAATATCCCATTTTGCAGATGAGAAACCTAAAGGTTAGAGAGATGAATAACTTTCCTAAAAGTCATCCATCAAGCAAGTAGTACTGCTCATTTTTGAAACTAGGGCTCTTGAGTGGATAGTCAATGACCTTGTCCAGTAATCATGATATGCTACTTCTCAGCTAATCCAAAATCGCCTACTAAAATACATACTTCTTAGCTGAGCTGAAAAGCTCATTAAATTGCTTATAAAAGGCTTTCTGAAGGTGATTTCTCTGGCCATCCTTATCTTATGAAGACCAAGTAGCATTTTCATTAAAACTAGATATCGCAATCAAACTTTTTGACACTATGAAAAAGCTCCAGTGTATGCACGTTCTAAGTACTCTCTAATAAAACCAGCAGCCAGAAAAAGGAATGGCAGCCATGCTATTCAACTCTGATGTTTTTCATTTCACTGCCCAAAAGGGTGTGACTTGTTAGCTCCTTTCTCTGTAAACCCACATTTATTTCAGATTCAGAAACATAAACTTTTGCAAGCCAGAATTGGGTGGTATGTCTTATGCTTTTATTTTTAATATTAGCTAAAGGAAATCTCCAGCATGATGTGTTTTTATTTCATCTGGAGAAAGGTCAGAATACTTACTGGAAAACCTGAAATAACAAGAAAAAATCTTTGGCAAATTTTAAGGTGATATTACTATGAAGTATTTTTTTTTCCCTAGGATCTAATTCTGTGTAGCTAGGAGTTTAGCATATCTAAGAATATTCCCTAAACAGTGGTGCAGATATGGGACCAAGGATCCTGCTTTAGCCAAGACCCTGTTCCTACGCCAATGATGTCATGTGCAGATTTGATAACCTCCTCAAAATTTAATAACTTTTATCCAGTTATTAAAAATCTTTGACTTTTCAGTGAAAGTTAAATAATCTCTGTAACACAAGAAATATGTGGAACGTCAGAGGAAATTTTTGTGATACTTTTACTAGGAGGAATGGCCAAATTCTCCTGAATAATTAAGATTTGCAAATCCCCATTTTGATGGCTTTCTGAACACGTATGTTTATCTGCCGTAACCGATATACTCATAAGTGGTAGCTCTGTAAAATTTAAATTTCTATACACAGGAATCTGACTATTTAAATCAATTACATTACACTTGCAGAGTGCTATATGTATTGCTTGCTGCTTTAATTAATCTCTTTATATATCATTGTTTTTAGAAAATGAAGTTCAAATATTTCTACCATAAAATAGAATCTGTCTCCTAGTAAGCAATGATTTTAAAGGTAAGACTTGGATTCTCAATTTCTGCCCAAATTTCTACAAAGATAGCCTTGGCTCTGACAATAAGCTCTGTCTACGAACCATATGCAGGTCAACTAAAGGCTTTATTGCATTTCTCAAGTGTGTTGTTTGCATATAAAGTTTATGACAGTAAGCAAACTTCAGTGTTGTAATAATTATACCTCTCTCCCCTCATGGGGGTTAACGTTTTATCTTTCAGCTAGTATGACTCATGAAGAGAACAATTTATTTGGTGAAAGAATCACTGTATGCCTGAGCCAATGCTATTCTTTTAAACGAAGTGCCAGGAAACTAAGTGTAATTGCATGCATTAGGGGGAACTGTCCACATTTGGAAAAGAACTGGCTGGGCCATTAGTGGCATTTTATTCAGAGTGGAAATTTTTTTTTTCCATGCAATGGACATAAGAAAGGAAAAAAATCTGTAGAGCAAGGACATATTTCCCAAATAACTTATCAGTTAGGATTACTTTCCTCTTTTCAGATCTGAGTAATGCACTTCCTTGAATACTGTACCAAATATAAACCTATTTATAAGATAAAATTTCAAGAATTCTAGCTTATAAACAGTTTCATTTCTGGAATTCCAAATAACATAAATGGTGCTACTCACCATAGGACCAGGCGGCCCATCTTGGCCTGCAGCTCCAGGGAGACCTTGTTCTCCCTGGGGAAAAATAAATGTAAAATGTTTTAAAATTAACAAATGCAGATATGAGTTTTTCTTTAGTTTAATTCTGGCGATACAAAAAGGAAAGAGAGCAAACATCACCTACGAATGCCATCAAATGGAGAACATCTACAAATACTGTAAGCAGTTTTTGAGTCTTTTACTTTCTTTGGACCTGTCTACATGCACACACACGCCCACTCACACATATGGATGGATGGATGCATGCAAAAAAGGTTCACATCTTTGAGATCTCAGGGTTTAGATTTCTATTCAACCTTTATAAGTTAGAATTTTGTTTTTATCAAAAATGCCATACTCAAATATTTTAAGCCTTTGACTTTATCACGTAATATTCCTTCATTCTCATAAAACATCCAGAAAATAACTTGTAAGATAATGCTGACATAAATATTTTCATTCACAATTTTTCTTTAAGAAATGGGATGTTATTTTCAAAATGCCATCTTTCAGCACAGATGCTCACCACAGGGCCAGGGATGCCCCGAAGACCCTCTGGACCAGGCTTTCCGGCGGGTCCCTGAGGACCAACGGGGCCAGTTTTTCCTGGAGGACCTTCAGCGCCTGCTTCTCCCTATTAGAAAATAAAATGTGTGAACACATTAATGATGAAGAAAGACATTTTATTATTTTATTAAAAGTACTGAAATAGATGTTGTTCAACGTACACATGAGATTGTCAAACATAATATATACAAAACATTTTACCTTAGCACCTTTTTCACCTTGTCTTCCCTCTGCCCCTGCAGCTCCAGGAGGACCCTATAAACATAAAATTGTGTTTAAAATATATATCACATATAAAAGTAATGTAACTGAGGACTTATTTCCAAAAACTCCAGTTTAATTTGTAACAGAGTGTAATAACTTGTTGCTTTCTACTGTTATTTAGTTCAAAGCACTGAGAAAATTCAAAACCCTTTTTATGTACACATTTTAGTTAGAATACTATAAAGTACAGATTGAGTAGATTACAGAAAATCACATCATATCACTGTAAGGAAACAGTAAAGATAAAATTTTTTAAAGAAATGCTAATGACTCAGTCACCCTTAGCATGTGAAATACTCAGATATCATTTACTACATTGTATAATTAGGAATTAATTGAAGGTTTCCTATTTCACTTCTGTCATTATATGTGTTTTAAGACTGGCTCCTTTCAACATGTATCTTAGATGATCCAAATGTTATACATTCTCATAAGATCATATTCAAACTAGAACAGCACAAAGTTTATAATCTTATTGGTCATCAGATATTGCGTTTCCATTCTCTGAAACTATGTAATTCACATAATTAAGTGGCAAAAACAATGCTATGACATTTTTAAACTTAGTATTATAGGAAAAGCAGAAAAAAATATCTTTGCACTCCATATGTCATCCAAAAACCTAAGAAGATATTCTGGTATTTGTATAACTTTTGTATAGCTGCATGGATTGCTATGGAGAAATGCCAAGTATTATATATATTTAAAGATTTTCATAATGCTGCTTCTTATAGATACACATTTTTCTATCTTTGTGAGTACCTGTTCACCTAATTCTCTTTAGTTCTTTTTTTATTAGCTGTGTGACTTTTAACAAATTATTAGTATTTTTGAACTTCTGTTCTTTCATCCATAAAATGTTATTAATAAGAATTCTCTTGCTATAGAATTGGTGTTAAATTTAAATGATGTAACACATGTAAAAGTATTTTGTGAACTGTATCAAATACAGCTGTGGAATCTGTTGTTGAAGAGCCTAAAGCCTGGACTCAGACTTCCTGGCTTTAAATCCTGGCTCTGTTATCAACCAGCTTTGTGCTCTTTGGCAAATTACACACCCTTGACAGATTCAGTTTATTTCTCCACAAAATGTGGATTATAATAGTAGCTATCTCTCAACATCATCACACAAATTCATTAAGTTAATAAATATAAATGGTGTATAATAGTACCTGAGATATAAAAAAAAGGCAAATAGTTCTTTTTATTACTATTGCCAAAATTCTTAGATATTGTTATTCTATATAAATTCTTTTTTTTTGCTTTTTTGCTTTTTTAGGGCTGCATCCATGGCATATGGAGGTTCCCAGGCTAGGGGTCTAATTGGAGCTACAGCTGCTGGCCTACACCACAGTCACAGCAATGCCAGATCCGAGCCATGTCTGCGACTTACACCACAGCTCATGGCAACGCCAGATCGTTAACCCACTGATCAAGGCCAGGGATCGAACCTGCAACCTCATGGTTCCTAGTCGGATTCGTCAACCACTGCGCCATGACGGAAACTCCCTATATAAATTCTATTGAAGCATTTTTACCTTGTTGGCAACTGAAGAGTCAGGTCAAACAAAACTGACTCTTAAAATACACTTACAGACACCATGTCAACAAATAAATTTTTCCATATATACTGTTTAGAGTATCTACAAAATATGAACTCCATGTTTGAAGCTACCTGTTTTAACTGGAAAATTGAAAATCAGCTAAAAATATATTGTATAATATGATCCTGTAATATCTCAACTCTTGAAATTTAACATTCAGGTGTCCTTCTTACATTTACATAGTCATCTGTGAAACATGACACATGAAATTTTTAGCCTTGTAACAAACATTTAGAAAATAATCACTTGTGTTACATAACACAATGTCCAAAGTATCAAAGAAAGCAATTTGTCAAACTAGAAATATACTAAAATTCCTATTGTATCTAAAATTTGCTCTTACCCATTACACTGAGTCTTTACTATTTTAACTTAGGATATTTCATAGAAATCTTTCAAATCATCATAAGCAGGGCACTTGGTTTGATAGTTCAATACAATAAGAGTGCTTTTGGCCTCTTATTGTAATGGTCTACACAATATATATATTCATAATAAATTTACTCTAAAACACATAAAATTTACAATTGTGTTGTACAATTTGTACTTAATTTCCACTAATTAATTGATTTTTATTATTAACAAATACTAAAATTCAATCTGAATTTTAATTGTGGTGAACATTTCTGCACAAATTCAGAATAAAGACAGAAAGTTTAAAAAGAAACTTGATCTCTAAGAAACTGTAGTTCACGTTTCCCCAGACGCCCTTTTTCTCCACGTGTTTACTTCAATTTTTGTTGTGAATTATGCTCAAAATCGTGAACTGAGACTGAGGGTGCGGGTTGGGGAGAGTGACAGAGATGGTATTGATTGAGGAAAATAAGGAGAGGCAGGAGCATGACTTTCTTTCAGATGCTCTATTAATATTCAAATGGTAAATGCATGCTAGTTTTTAATATAGTCTTTCAAATACATTTAAAATGAGTATTACACACTTTATCAAATTCAGAAAGTTCTGTGGACTCATTTATCTATGAGAGTCAATGAATATACCATTAATAATTGTTTTCTCGAAGTTCTGTCGTGGCTCAGCGGAAATGAATCCGACTACGAACCATGAGGTTGCGGGTTTGATCCCTGGCCTCGCTCAGTGGGTTAAGGATCCGGCATTGCTGTGAGCTGTGGTGTAGGCTGCAGATGCGGATTGGATCCCACATTGCTGTGGCTGTAGTGTAGACCGGCAGCTGTAGCTCTGATTAGACCCCTAGCCTGGGAATCTCCACATGCTGTAGGTATGTCCCTAAAAGGACAAAAGGCAAAAAAAAAAAAGAAAAAATCATTCTCTCAATATCTTCACCTTAACTTCATTTATTATGAGGCATTCATAGTGCCTCAACTCAAAGATATGAAATGTATAAATTCTGTACAGTCTCTTGAAGCAGCAAAAATTAGGTAACAATAATATAGGCATCAGAACAAGTATATCTTTTGAATTTCATACTATTTATGCAAGACAATTTCTGTATAGAGGCATAAGCTTCAAATATTTCTCAGTGTTAAAGAGTTGAGTCATATTTTTGTGTGCAGACGGTATCTAGATTTACTGTGGTGATTATTTTGTAATGTATAAAAATATCAAATCATTGTTTTGTACAGTGAAACAAATACAATAAGTCAATTATACTTCAATTAGAAATATTTTGGTGTGATGTTTAAAGTATTAACCTACTCAAAGGAGGTAAAACAGCCATAATGCCTACTATTTGAGGAACATAAATTATGAGATTCGACTGAATAAAAAACTTTTTCTTATTCTATGAAAGTTTTTCCATAAAGCTATGGTGTAATAACCTCATGACTGCATTTACATATTAACTTTACAGAACAGAAGACTGATAAATATGTGACTTCACAAAAAGAAAGTCATTAATTGTTTTAAAAAAGTAACAAAAATATTGCTTTTACTGCAAGGGAGAAAAGAAAATCTGAGTTTGAAAAACCTAGAGAATTTAAACACAAACTACCACTCAGCCACACAATTGTGATTTGATTAAAAGCTTTGTCATCCCAAAAGGATTTCTTTCCTTCTGAATGAGTGTCTGAGGTCCATCATAGTGGAAATCCACATTAAATAGTTTTACTCTATTCTTTTATCTCCTTTTTCCAATTTTCACTTATTCTTTATATTTTTTCCAGATGGTGCAGATTTTTTTTTAAGAAAAACTGGGATGAAGACAGATAATTTTTTTCTAAGAGAACAGGAAGTTTCTTTTGTAAGATATTATTAATGCCTATGAAGAAAAAGTTTTTTTTTGGCTGTACCTGCAGCATGTGGAAGTTCCTGGGCCAGGGATTGAACCCATGCCACAGCAGTGACCCAAGTCAAGTCACTGCAGTGACAACACCAGATCCTTAACATGCTGTACCACAAGAGAGTTCCAGACAAATTCTTGTTTTAGTCATTTCTTTTTCCTATTTCTGCATAAACAGAGCGAAAAGGACTTAATCTAGTGAATGACTTGCTACACTCTCATGAGGTAATGAGTATTCTGATTGGAAAATGCCTCATAAAACATGACACAATAAAACAGGCCCTGGTTAATTTTCCAGCAGTAATCACTGCTACATGAGATTTTCCTTGCTATGAGAAATATACTTTATATGAAATACACAATATAATCCTCTCTCCACTGTTCACATTTTACAATATTATTCTGTAATTTATCCATTCTTCCAGACATGTTGCAAATAGTTGTCTTCCTTATATGCCAAAAATGTGCTGTGCATGAAGAATACTAAAAAAAACGGTGAAACCCTAAAGAGTTCACTAAGTTTAGTTACGAAGATAGACAACAAAATGAACAAATACAGTACAGTGTAAAACACACAAAGATGAAGCAGGTGTACAAAACAGGTACCATGATCTAGTTTGGCAATAAGGAAGGCTTTCCTAAGAACCTCATCTCGGAGTTTTAATTTTCGTGTGAGTAGATATGGGAGGGATTCTTCTTTTTAATACTTTACCTTCTGACCATCCACATTCATGCATAAAGGCACAGCGATGGAAATAATACATACATATATATGCAATATGTACATTTACATATATAAAAATATAGCATATATGTGCATATGTGATAGTTAAAGCTGCCTCTGTATTTTTATCAATAATATCAGTTATTATTTTAATTTCCTTTGGCAACATCAGATGGATGTCTTAAGTTCCATTTACAATATGCATTTTCAGGTTATCATGTTTAAATTATTTTAGTAATCTCTAGATTTTTTTCCAGAAAAAAGACATGGAACTTGGTTTCAAACAACCAAGATGATAACTTGAGTATTAAAATTCCATGGATATTTAAACAAACTGCACAATTTTCTGGTGCCTTAAGAAAATATATTCTCAAGTATTAAAATTCATGACAGAATGCACATATACTACAAATGACAACTTAATTTCTCTACTTAATAACTGTTAGAGTGTTGTTTCTCAGTATCGCTGCGACTTGCAACATTATGATCAATATTCTATTAGGAAGGTTTATTATCATTTATTTGTAAGATTCACTCAGAGAAAAACATAATACTTTTCTTTTTTTTTTTTTTTTTGCCTTTTGTCATTTTATGGCCGCGGGTTTATGGCCGCACCCGCGGCATGTGGAGGTTCCCAGGCTAGGGGTCTAATCGGAGCTGTGGCCACTGGCCTGCGCTGCAGCCACAGCAACGCAGGATCCGAGCTGCGTCTGCAACCTACACCACAGCTCACGGCAACGCCGGATCGTTAACCCCACTGAGCAAGGGCAGGGATCGAACCCGCAACCTCATGGTTCCTAGTCGGATTCGTTAACCACTGCGCCACGACGGGAACTCCAAAAACATAATACTTTTCAACACATTTCTATTTATTGCTACTTCTTCTATGAGATGTGATAATAAAACTGTCATTGGCCTACTTTTGTCTTGTCTCCAACAAAGAATAAGAGGAATGTTAATTTCCGTAAGATATATAGAAAGCTTACTTAATATTATAGTTTCTACATGAACTAAAGGGGGAAATAAATGGTAATGCAATTCTGTATTCAATTAAATCATAAGTGTGTAGATCATATAATTATTGTATAGGAATGTTTTTCGTGTTTCTGCAAGGGTAGCATTACACTGATTTCTGCATCAAAGACACTGCCTCCTGATGGCTGAATGCAAGGGGCGGTGAAGACAAAATTCTCATCAGCTAAAATTCACACAATTCACTCTTTACCATATCCCTTTAGGCTCAGGTGCTCTGTGTTTACCTAGTGCATAAACAGAGTGACCTCACAGTTGCAAAATAATAGTTATTTCTATTGTATTTTAATAAATACAAAATAAATAATAGTTATTTCTCATGTATTTTAATCACATTATTATTTCTCAAACCGGTTTAAATAGCTGTTGCTTGGCATTTCATTAAAATTATATGCAGTCATCATGAATTTAATGCTCTAATTTTTGGCAATCATTTTCATAGGAAATTCCTCTAGAGTTCATGTTACATGATTTTACATGAATATACATCAATAAATAAATAATACAAACACATATCTATTTCAACAGAAGCATAGTTTTCTGTACTTCAAAAATGTAATTTTTTGAAGATAACTACTTTATGGCTAACAAACTTTCATTTCAATTTACATAACTCAGAAATTACTAGAAAATACTTCATTTGTCTTACCTGTATATTTTATTTAATATGCTTATTTCATTTATAAATCACATTATAATTCAAAACCTTCATTTAATCCTTGAAGAAGAGCATCTACTGTCTGCACTCTTGATAAATCCAGATATTAGATGTTGTGGTTTAAATATACATTTTACTAATTTAGTCTTTACTCCATCTTGGAAAATAGTTATGATGTCCATTTTATAAATGAGAAAACTGAGATGCTAAGCAATCAACTTATTCTAAGTTATACTTCTAGGTAGCAAAACATGGACTTGAACCCAGGTCTGTTTGATTCTAATGCAACAGCATTTGGGACTACTTTGTGCTGATAGTAAGCTATGAGGAATGCCAGTTTTTAGGCTAAAAAGACCTAAATAAATAAGCTGTACTTCTATGTTTCCAGCTAAGCCATCAAATATTTTATTTAGGTTAACGTAGAGCTTTTGACTAAATTAACTGGTTTGGTTCATTGTATTTCAGAAGAATGCAAGCATTAATTGCTAGTGTTAAATCAGAGTAAATTATAGTTTTAATAATAGGACTGTTGAAACAAGAGTAATCTTTTATATCATTAAACTATATTTTACTCTGACAAAGAAAAAAGATTATTGTGTAAAACAGAGAAAGCCAATTAAACCTGCCAATATATCCAATCCTAATACGGGACACAATTTAACACATTGGATTACATATCACTTAGGTTAGATTTAATGATTTTAAAAGAGGAACACACATTGGATTGCATATCACTTAGGTTAGATTTAATGATTTTAAAAGAGGAAAATCTGCATAATATTACTCAATCAGGCTGACCTAAGGCTGATTTTTCTGCTAAATCAAAATGGATGTAAAGAGCTTTGTAAGCAATGCTTAGTAATCATCACCATTCTCATATCATTAATAATTCATGGACAAAGTATTCTAATTTTGTTTACAAAGTAACTAGAGTGAAATAAAAATAGCTTATCATATTTGTAAAAATTGTTTTTTTAAAAATGGGAGGCTAGAACCTCTCTAAAATTTCTGATGAGATAATTTTAAAATAGTTTATCAAAATTCAAAAACGGAGAACTCCACTAAAGAATTTTGAATTATACTAAAGAAAAAGATAATACTGGGAATGAATCAGTTAAGTACTTTAATATCTTAGTCTCTCAGAATACAAATGTATAACTTCCTACATATCATTTGCAACTACTGCAATTTTATTTTCCCCAAAGAAATGACTACCACTCTAAATTTAATCACTGCCTTCATTTTTAAAATCACTTTACCACTTACGTTTTAATGCTAAACAATGTTTTTAAATTTTTTGCATGTTATATAAATGAAATTATATATTTCCCCAGCTCAACACTATATATATATTTTCTTCTTAACATCGTGTTTGAGATTCATCTTATGTATTCACACATCTCTAATACATTAATTCTCATTCCCATATACTGTTTCAGTTTATGAATATATATCAATACACATTATTTATACATATGTCTCTTGGCAAAGATGTGTAAGATTTTATCCAGGGCATTTACCTAGGAATGGAATTACAAGAAGATAAGAAAAGTTCATTGTTAAATTCTATGAGGTAACAATGAACAATTTTCCTAAAGCAGTCGTACCAATTGTCTTAACAGCTGTGTATAATAATACTCATTATTTTTTTTTTTTGGAAAACGTCATTTCCAACATTTGGTTTGTCTGAAAATTCTTTTGTCAATTGATAGGTGTGAGTGGTATCTCCATTTCATTTTTCGTACACATTTCACAAACTTCTACATATCTTTTCATGTGTTTGTGGAAAGTTTGTGTCAAATACCTTTCTTTTCATGCCTTGTGCTGATTTTTTTTGACTAGTTGTTTGATGTTTTTCTTAATTTGTGGGATATACTTCGATACTCTGGAAGATTTTTCTCTGGCAGTTTTCTATATGTTAAAGATATTTTTTTCCTGATTGGAGCTTTTCTATTCAATATTCTTTCAGTATTTCAGATAAACTGACACTTTTCACTGCAATATAGTTGATACATTGATCTGTTCCTTCCTAGATCACACCTATCTGACCAAAATGTATAACTAATGGTCATAAATTTATTCTCCAATAATTTTTGCTCAAATATTTCAAAGTTTTCTATTCATATTTAAGATTGTAATTCAACTAGAATTATTTTTTTTGTGCATGGAGAAATGTAAAGTCAAATTTTATTTTTTCATATAGATTTTAACTACCCAAGCACAATTTATTTAACAGTCTATTGTCCATTGATCTACAACATCTAATTTGACACAAATGAAATTTTTATTTATTTTTGAGCCTTTTTTAAGCTCTCTCTTTACTGAGACCATTTGCCTATATATCTATAGAGAACTTCAATTATCATTTTACTGACACATTATCTTAATTTCTAATTTTCTACTCATTGATGCAGTCAAACATTTTTATTTTTTCAAGATTTAAAAATTCCTTTTAATCAAGAGAGGTTGTCTAGTCAGAAATACTAGCAGAAAAGACTGATTTTTCTACTCTCTAATTTTTAGGTATTTAAGTTAAAGAAGAAATTTACCAATTAAATTTGCAATTTGCTAATATCATGCAATCTTAAATTTGGATTGAAAAAATCATTGGTTATTCTTCATGTTTTTAAAGCAACAAATAATTAAAATTTGTTGAGTGTATACAATAGTCATTAATATAGTATTAATATTTTATATATCACACTACATACTATTACTATTATAATCATTTCTAATCTGTGAAAAATACAACTTACTGTCATTATAAAGAGAAAGAGATTAAAACTCAGGAATTTCTGACCTTACTTCATTTAAGCATAAAATGCAGAGGTCCAATTCAGGTGTAAAAGAATAGAAATACAATACATGGACTTTCCACTACCCAACATTGTCTCTTTGTTGTAGAACAGAATATGATCTAAATATCTGTATATTAGCACTGATTATACATGGACTTTCCACTACCCAACATTGTCTCTTTGTTGTAGAACAAAATATGATCTAAATATCTGTATATTAGTGCTGATTTTCTGTGACATTGAATGGAGGTCTTTCTCTAAGTTTGTTTTATTCATTAAAGGTATAACTGTTGATAATTACATTTCCAAAGTACTCAACACAAATATTTTCAAAACTCTCTGCCCTAATATAGATGAAAAGTTTGTCACATTACATTAGCAAGGTTTAAAATTAGTAAGTATGAATGGAAATATTTTGAAGGCTTGTAACCGTGTCAGTAGTGTCAATAGTAACTATTGTGCTGAAATATTAACTTTTATATATAGCTTAATAGATTATGATATTATATTTTTAATAGCTTTGTTATAGATTTGTATCATATCTAATCCAAAGAGGCATGTGATATACTGGTTCCTACCTAAGTTTCCCCCCTTTTTGCACATATCTATTCTTATTCTCTAGTAAATTGCTTTTCCTATTCACTTTTTTTTAAATTTCAGAATCATTCAGTTGTTTTCAAAGTAAGCCACATGATCCACCACTGCCTAGCTAAAGAAAGTAATTCATTCCATAACTCTATCACTATATGAATTATTCTTCTGAAAGATCTGAAGTAATAGAATAGATATTTACACATCAGGGAAGTTTTAAAGGTAGTCAGACTTCAGGCGAAAAGAAACAACAGACCTCCAGAATCACATTACACTTGGTAATTACTTTCTAAGAATAACAGCCCAATTATTTTTAGACAGGTTTTTGGGATAGTTTTTTTTTTTTTAATACCAAGATTATGCTTTTGGACTGCTAACAAAATTAAACAAATAAACAAAATAGTAATAGTAATAATAGTAATGAGAAAGATGAAGGGGAGAGAGGTAAAAAAAAGGCACTTGGTCACTGAAAAGAAAATTGTGTTCGAAGAAAATATTTACTATAAATTAAGTTTATTTCTGATAAAGAGAAATGTTTGCTTTATTATTTATTTATTTGTCTTTTTGCCTTATTTAGGCCACACCTGCGGCATATGGAGGTTTCCAGGCGAGGGGTCTAACAGAGAGCTGTAGCTGCCAGCCGTCGCCACAGTCACAGCAACGCGGGATCCAAGCCGCGTCTGCAACCTACACCACAGCTCACAGCAACGCCAGATCCTTAACCCACTGAGCAAGGCCAGGGATTGAACCCACAACCTCATGGTCTCTAGTCGGATTCCTTAACCACTGAGCCACGACGGGAACTCCAAATGTTTGCTTTAAATATTGACTCAAATTTGTATCTTGAGAGACAGAATTAAAACCTGTTCACTCTGTGTATGTATACGAGGATGTGTAGTGTGAAAGAGAAAGCTACCATTAGAAAACAGGAATGGCTCCGACCGCTCTGTGCCTTTGGATTACTGACCTGGAAATGAGTCTATGAAAATACTTTGATGTTTGGTAGATATTTTGTTCATGGATAGGTTGGAAAACAGGCTAAAGGAGAGGCTCAAGAGAACACTGTATATTGATGGAAGTTCAGAAAGAAGTAGGTCAACAGGATCGTTTTATTATAAAAACAGTACAATAATAGCAAAAAAGCAATAAAATAAATCTCCTACTGTCCTCTGTAGCCAATGTTTTAAACAAGATCTTTTTATGCATATTTTACTATAGTTCTTCATTAAAATCCTGCCATTGTTTTCAAATCAGAGTGGTCAACAACAGTGTGAAGCAATCTAACATTTTTTTATATACCAATTCCTGAACTCATTCTATCGATACTGTATTCAGATTTTTATAATGTTTTCAAGAAGTGGTGGACTTTGAACAGCCCATCTCCCTGTAGTACACCATGAGCTGACGTTCAGGATATCAGCAGTCTTTTACAAGAGCCTACAGCATGCACACAGAGAGGGAGATCTAAACACAGAGAAGTGGGAAACTAACTTTCATTGTGACAGATTAAATCTGTCAATTAAAGTGTGTTCTAATTTAATAAGAATTTTGACAAATGTAAGAAATTAATCTCTTGGACTTATATTTTCAGCACCATTTAATAGGTTGCCTACAGCTTATATATATTACATAAATGTATACACATAATAGATAGTGAGTAGATGTTTTAAATAAAGAATTTTTAAAACTTACTCTTTTTCCAGGAGGACCTGGTGGGCCAGCCTCACCAGATGGACCAGGAGGACCCTATAAAATGTGAACAATACCTTTTAAGCAACTGAGTACTATTTTAGAGCCCCCAGCACTGTTCAAAATCTAGACTGAAACCAATCTCCTTCCTCCATGTCTCTGCATTTATCTTTCCTGGAAAATCTCAGCCCTATTTCAGATACCTAAACTTCCTCCAGATATCTATAATTAGAGCTGGTAAATTCATATGGAAAACTTCTTCATAGCTGGAAAAGAGTGAATTAAATTCCGTCTACTTAAAACATTTTAAAGTGCTACTTCATATCTAACAAGCATCGAATAGCTAAGCTAATTAGTGGAATCATATGGTTAATAATTCTATTCCTATCACATACATTTGTGAAACCAAAAATCGATTACTTTTAATTTCCTTTTGTGTACCATTAACATTTTAAGCCCAAGGGTATGTGACATGCTGAGATATGACTGCATGAGCCTTATCTACACAGAATTAGCCTGTATCTCTTTGCAAAACACCCAGTGGGTACGGCTCTAGGGAGGAAATTAAGTTCGGAGTGCAAGTTTGTCTTTGGCTCCTATTTAAGTTAGTGCCCTCCTTTACTTCCTTCCTAAATAACCACATGTGGCCAAAGCCCCTACAATATTTCCCAAATTAAAAATAAAGAATAACCCAATAATGCTGGGTTCATTCAGGTTAGTACTTGAAATGATTTATGGCAACCACAGGCTGATAACCTGGTTTTCTTCATTCAAGTCTTACTTGTTTTTTTGCTTGTTTGTTTTTTTTTCTTTTTAGGGCCACACCTATGGCATATGGAAGTTCTTAGTCTAGGGGTTGAATTGGAGCTGCAGCTGCCAGCCTACACCATAGTCACAGCAATGCAGTATCCGAGCTGCATCTGCAACCTACGCCATAGTTTGTGGCAATTCAGGATCCTTAAGCCACTGATCGAGGCCAAGGATGGAACCTGCATGCTCAGGTTCCATGTTAACTCCCTGAGCCACAGTAGGAACTCCTAAGTCTTGTGTTTTTAAAATGACTTTCTATGTAACACAAATGGAGAACTAGCTGAATTTGATGTACTATGACAAAATCATTAGCATGATATGACTGCAGTTTTTATTATAAAGACTTTGATTACTTTTTTTTTTGCTTTTGCTTTCTAGGGCTGCACCTGCGGCATATGGAGGTTTCCAGGCTAGGGGTCCATTCAGAGCTACAGCTACTGGCCTACGTCACAGCCACAGCCACGCCAGATCCGAGCCACGTCTTTGACCTACACCACAGCTCATGGCAACGTGAGATCCTTAACCCATTGAGCGAGGTCAGGGATCAAACCTGCAACCCCATGGTTCCCAGTTGGGTTCTTTCCACTGCGCCACAACGGGAACTCCCTGCTTACATTTCTTAAATCACATCAAGTAGGAAACATTCCATGTAAGATTGGCTTTAAACTGGAATTCAAATATAACTGATAATTCATCCAGATAACAATGTGTAGATACATAGCTATGCTTTTGAAACCCTATTTCTGATCATTTCTTTAAAGTGTCTTGAGACTGTGCACATATTAAATAAAAATGGTGTGCCGACTTACCGGTTGACCAGGATCTCCATCCTCGCCCTTGTCACCACCAACACCATCTTGACCCTACAATGGACAACAGAAAATGAACCCAGGAATTTTTCTCTACTAATTTACTTTTACCAGAAAAAAAAAGATATAATGTACCATTTTAGTCCTTGAGATAAATTTTTACCAGAAAGACAAATGAAAGTATCACTATATTCTTTCAGTTGTTTTTAAGGATTATGGTATCTCAGGCTTTCTATAAAATCTATGAAATTGCTACCACAACAAACTTAAAACATAGATTGTTCTTAATATATGGGAAAGAGATGGTGTAATTAATATACAAAGACAATGCATCCTTTCACCATGAAAAAATATGGCACCTTTTTTTTTCTTTTTTGGTGCAGTTTGAGATAGGATTTGCATTTTAGAAGAGCCAGGTAAAAGCAAAAGTCCTGTAACTTTAAAAAAAAATAGCATACTGTTACTTGAATAATTAGCACGTAAAATCCAACAAGGTCTGGAAAACGAACCCGATGAAGAGATAATAATAATGCAATACAGGTTTAATAGTTTCCAAATGCATGGATTTTTATAGTGGTGGCTCTGACTATAATTCACATTCTCCTTTTCTTCCCATTTTTGGGGATCCGCTTACGTAATTAAGAATTTCCTTTCATTGTTAACGATAGAAACCCTAGGCACATCCCTACCAAAATAACTCCTTTGTTTCCCACGATACTTACTGCAGGGCCGGGTTCTCCAGGAGGACCGGGATCTCCGGGAAACCCAACAGGACCCTAAAACAATATTTTTAAAGGAAAAGGAAAAGAAGTGAAAAGTATTTTTATAAAGTCATGATATCCTGAAGTTCAAGCGATAAACTCATGGTAAAACCATATGGGAATATCTCCTTTCTCCCAGAAAGTTTTTATAAATTAAACGAATTGAGAATGCTTATCAATATATCAAATGATGAAAAGTCAGCTTCGCCAGCTGTGGGCTAATGCCTTACGATTTCTGGTCTTTCTATGAAAAGCTCCAAAGTGGCTTGGACACAGATGCCACTTTAAAGAGGACTGAGGTCACTTACCGGGTTACCCTTAGGGCCATCATCACCAGGTGGTCCCTTAGCACCTGGAGGTCCGGCAGCACCGGGTGGACCAGCTTCTCCTTTCTCTCCCCTTTCTCCTTTGGGACCCTGCACAATGTAAGCAAAGCAAGGATTATCTTACAAGCTTTAAAGCAGAGTTTCTTAACCTTGGCATATTAGGTCAAACGCTTCTCTGCCATAGGAGACCGCCTTGTGCATTGCAAGATGCTTAACAGCACCCAGGTCTCCACGTCTTAGACGCCAGCGGCTACCATTCCTACAAGTGTAACACCCAAAAATATTCTCCAGATATGTAACATCTTTCCTGGGAGTCAAAATCAGTCTCAGTTTAAACCCATTTAAGTTAGACTAATAAAGTCCTCATACAATTCATAAATGTTTATTTGAGGTAGCAGGGTTTGTTGGTTTCTTTTGCAGACAGTCCACTGGAAAAAAATATGTATAATAAAGACCTTATAGTTTGAATATTATAACTTAAGCAAATGTGATTTTTTTTCAATCTCTGTGTGAATAGGAATATGCAGGAGATAGGTAAAATTATTACACAAAAAGGCACTGCATTTGTGACTATTTTTAATGGGTTGGATAGGAAAAGCAAACAACCGAATCACCGTTGGGAGTTAAGTTACATGTTTAAAACACTGTGAAAGAAATACCAGAGCCATAACACACTGCATTGACAAGGCAGTACTTACACCTGTGCCTGCTTCCCCAGGGGGCCCTGGGTTTCCTGCTTCGCCAGGTTCACCCTATAAAGAAGGGATCAAATGAGTATCAAAACACGGAAACAATGTTTTACACTCTTACAAAACTGCTGTCAATGACCACCACACCGTTTTAAACTAGCCCTTAACTCATGACATTGTTTGAAAGGCAGTGGACAACTCGGATAAAAGGAAGGATCTTCTTCTATTATGGACCTTAATTTTTTTTTTTTTTTGGCCTTTTAGGGCTGCACCTACAGTATATGGAATTTTCCAGATTAGGGCTTGAATCGGAGCTACAGTTGCCAGGCTACACCTCAGGCACATCAATGCGGGATCCAAGCCGTGTCTGTGACCTACACCACAGCTCCTGGCAACGCTGGATCCTTAACCTACTGAGTGAGGCCAGGGATGGAACCTGCATCCTCATGGATACTAGTCAGATTTGTTACTGCTGAGCCAGAACAGGAACTCCCTGGACCTTAATATTTTTATTTCTCAAGCGAGGAGACAGAACGGCGTAAGCTGGATGCTATAGTTCTCATCAGTTAGTTAACAACCAGAGCATTAATCCAAGTCCCTACCACACACACAAGACAGGCATTTGCATGCTTCCTAAAAATTGTGTGTGTGCTGCATCAGTATTCATATTATAATTCAGTTTATCGATTAAACAACTTTAAGTTTTTTACTAAAATATGAATTGATTATAACAACAAAATAATTTGATAGTCTTCTGATCCTTTAAAATATATTTAGTAGAGGTCTAAAGAGGTCTACAGTAGAGATATAAACAAACACAAAAAGACTGTTTATAAGATACATATAAGCACTTGGGTACTAATTAAAACTGCTCCTTTGGAGGATATGTATATTATGAATACGATTGATACTCTTTATGACCTCCTTGTATAGAGGTGGATGGCTATTTTCTGGCTTAGAGGAATAATGAATAAACTTCCTAGATTAGCAGGTTTTCATTATGAAAGTCCACTACTAACTCTTCACACTTGGAGATGCATACAGACATAATCTTCTATTCAAGTAATCATCCAAGTGAAGTAACACAGTACACTCGTGAACTATGTTTCCATACAAAATTAGTACGAGAAACTGTGAAGTGAAAATTGTTCTAAATTTTTTAAAAACGTGAGGCCTGAATTTCCTTGAATTGTTAACTCAGCTATTTCCAAGATTCCTGGCACAAATCCACTGGTAATGAATTGGTTTGAAATGTATTATATTAAATAGAAACAAAATTCCAGAGGAAAGATTATGTTGTACACATAATTTCTTACTCTTTGAGAATATGCACATATTTTAACTTTTTTTAAATCTGCAAATGGAAGGAAGATACCAAGTACTTTCTAGAAATGTATTGTATCATTATTTTGTATAAATTACTTCCTCTCTCAACATGAGTAGGAAATATTTCCAATAAACTTGAATAAACTTTACAAGTAAAGTATAGCATTTACATTATTTTCAAAGCAATAAATCATTCATCTATCCCAGTATGATGGAATAATATGTAAGTGATATTTTTATGAGCCATTATTCACATCTTTGAAAAAACTTAAGCAGTTTGCCATTCAAACCAACTGTAAAATGTCCATATTAAATTCTTTATATATGGAATATACACACTATACTGCAAACCTTCATTTAGATGTAGAATTTAAAATAGCCAAACTCACACAAACAGAGAGTAGAATGGTGGCGGTCACCAGGTGTGGGAGAGTGGGGGTCAAAGGGTACAAAATTTCAGATACTCAGGATGAATAAGGTCTGGAGATCTAATATACAGCAATGTGACTATACCTAACAATATTGTATTGTGTTTTTGGAACTTGTTAACAGGGCGGATCTTAGTTATGGCACAATAAAAAAAAAAAAAAAACTATGTGATGTGATTATTATGTTAACTACCTTGATTGTGGGATCATTTCAAAAAATATTCATATATATAGAAACATGAATTATAAAAATACACAGTTTTGGTGAATTATATCTCAATAAAGCTAGGGAGAAGGAAATACAGGAAATCTAGTAAGTACAAATGTTCTCTTATGTTCCACCTTAACTCTCAATGATATCCCAGAAGTTAAAACTAGAGGGGATATAACTGTGTATTTTGTATTTTGTATTGCTCTGTGGGATTTTGGTTTTTTCTTCCCTTCTAATCCCTCCCCATTATAAAGTTAAGTGGATTCTGAAAGATGTATTTCCATTTGGTTTTTCTTTTAATGGAGAAGAGATAGGAATAAATAATTGTCAAAATTGAAGGACAAGACAAATTTTAACCAAAAAATCCCATTTTGAGAGCAATTCATTAATAGCCTTTTGTCTAAAATACATATGAAAATTACCTTTTTGTATATTAAAAACAAATGTGTACCATAGCTATTATTTTAGATGAAATTAACATTAACTAAAAGGTCCGATTTTAAATCTTTTAAAAGGGGATGGGACAAAATCACAATAAAGAAATAAAACACTGCAACAAGACTACATTATAGCAATTAAATCTTTATGTCTGGTATCAACAAAGTTATGTTTATTCTAAATAATAATAATTGATCTACAAAAATATAAATTCTATGAAGAGCACTGACATAGAAAGGAAGTGCTAGATTATAAACTTGTTGTTACTTATCATGTAACCATTTTATCCCATGCTATAACACACTTTTTCCGATTAAAGTCCCCTTCAGAAGGGACAGCATATTACTCTGTATGCTGAAGTCATAAAATATGCATTGATTCTTAAGGTAATGTCCTGATATGTTTTCCTGTTTTAACAAAAACATGAAAGCACAAAATCCATCAATAGCAAACCTATGTTATATGGAAAACAAGTTAAACTTATTCAAGCAAAGTGTAGCATGACTAAAGTATTTTAGTTTTTCTTTTTTCATGAATTAATGACTGGGAATAAATTTTTCAAAATAGAAATGGGGAAACATTCAAACAGAATCAGAGCTGATGTCAGAAATCTGTAATTCATATCCAAGTTTATTACCCTAGATTCTGAAAGAAAAAATAAAATTAGGATTTTATTTCTATCCTACTGTCACACAGTTTTTTTAAACCAAGAAAAAAACTAAACTATTTTTTTCAGTATAAAAACTTAGAATCAGGTATGTTTTATTGTAAGAAGTTGAACACCATCCTGATTGACTGAATTATTCTATTAAGATTCAGAATTGGCAAGGGATTACCAAATAGGTTTTAAACAAATGGAAACAGTATGGAAGGGGAGTTTCTGAAAACTCCAAACATCTGGCATCCATGTTTATCTTCAAGAGTAACACAAAGGATAAAAACATAAAAAAAGCAACTCAAGTACTTAAAACTGTTCCCACTGCACCCCAAAGTTTTAGGAAACAAATAAAATCGGCTGAAAAGGCTATTAAGTGGTTTTAGAATTTGCTATCTGGGCAAAAAATTAAAATTGGAGACTAGTTCACACAACTATCTGGTCAACATAGGAGTCAAAAAAAGGAGACTGAAAGGGGAAGAAAGAGGAAAAGTGTGGATTATATTTTCTCTTTTTAGTCGGTTACAACAACCAGTCTTCATCTGTCTACTACTTTGTTATCATCAGACACCAACTGTCTCTTCTGCTACTCTTCCTATTATAACTGAACTCAACGAAAAAGTTCTTCCAATTTCACTCTCAACTTACCTGCATTTTTCAACACAAAACTTTAAATTGAAGAATATAAACAAAAGGTTGGTTAATCAAAAAAAGAATTAGATAATAACTTTTAAATATTTATAATTTGGCAATTAAGAAACCATTTAAATAATCACATAAAACTGTGTGTGTTCCAATATTTTGAATTATAGTCAAAATACTAGAATAATGGTGTTGAGAAGAAATAAACATCAAAATACTATATTCTCGACCTATTACATTTCTTTTTCTGAAAACTAAATCCTTTGATTAAGATGAATGAGTAAAAGATATGTCAAAACTTCTGAAACTAAACAACAGAATTATTCTTACAATCAGGATAAGTCTATACTTCTGATATTAACAAAACTAAAGCAAACCCAGGAAATTTCTAAATTTTTTTCACTGCATATTATTTTATGGTATGAAATTTAATTTTCATCCCTCAAAAGTGATAAATAACTTGAGTAAGCAAATGTCAATGTTAATTTTCTTGAAAATTCTTTTAAGAAATGAGAATGAATGCATAAATAACGAATTGGAGAATCATTTTGATATTTTCATAAAAAGGAAGGGCAGATATTTTAAACGAAATCATGTTCATGAAAAAAGGAAGATATTTTGAGCCTAGATATTACGGCACATGCCAACTATTTTGAAAAGTGCCAGAGACAGGTCAAGTATTATTAATTAAAGTATAATTCCAAATATGACAAAATGAATGTTTAATTCTTCTGTAATGTGAAGCATTCTCTTTTCCCTTTTAAGTAAGTTACATCAACCAGTAACTTCTATTTTTAGTATTTGCTAGAGATTCAGTCTAGTCAAACATACCTGAGTTGTAGTGGATCCTGATTTAGTCACTTGTAATGACAAAATCTTGATAAAGCTACTAAAATTTTCCAAGATTAATCTCACTTAGCTTAAAAATGTGAATAACAATAGTAACAATAATACCATCATCATGGAGTAGTTGTGTTGATTAAAGGAAATAATCCACTTATGCCACTGAGAATAATATCTGGCGATTAAAAATGTGATATCTCTAAATCATTTTACCTTTATTTAACTATTTGAGTAGTAGATGAGCTGCGATTCATATAGCTACATGTTAAACACTTAGAATAATTAGAAGCACTTAAAATATTAGCTAATATTTTCAAAATCCTCAATTCTTGCTGTTTCAAACTATCACTGAAATCCTTACCTTTTCTCCAACTCCACCAACTGAACCAATGGATCCTGGGGGTCCTTGTGGGCCCTGCAGTGTAGGAAAAAGAACGCAGTTATCCTTACTTTTGCAATAAAATATAAATTCATAAAGATACGCCCATGTTCTCAAAGAGAGAGAAATGCATGCAAGAATACACCAAGTCATTTGAAAGATGGGAGAAAATGATAAACCTTATTGAGTTGTGAAATTTGCTGAAGGGCAAATAATTTTATTAAATTGATTTTCAAATTTACCAGACTTTTGGAGATAAGGTAGGGGACTTTCTAACTCCAGTCATGTCAATTGGTAATGGAACAAAAATTTCAACCTCTCTGCCCATTGAATAGATCAAATTTAAAATGACTTAGAGGGAATTAAAACCTAATAGAATTTTGAGTACATTTGCTCTCAATCTATTTTACCCAGTGCTGACCTGCCAGAATTAAAAGCAGGAATAACAGAAGAGCAGTAAAAACAAGAATAAATTGCTTGTTCTTTGTGAAAAGGGAAAGTGAAATGGAAAGAGAACATCAAAGACTATGAATTTGTTAACAGTAAAAATAAGATAAATATGCCATTACATTTCTGTGACATTGGAACAGAGAGTCAACAATTAAGCTTGGGGGAGATCATCTTTATAGAATTGAGAGGAAACTCTTTTTTTTTTACATGGTAAGAGGTGCACATATTATCACGTACATATTATTCTGACATAGTTTATAGAAGGAAATACAAAACAAAAAACTTTCAGATAGTAGGTGCATATATAAAGGATGTTTGGAGTAATGACCTAGATCAGGACAATCAAAGTCAATTAGAACCATCTCCTCAAGCAATTGTAAGAGATAAAAGTTAAAATCGAAACAATGCAGCAACACTGAACAGTTATTACATGCAAGACACTGTACATTGAACTGAACAAATGTGGTTCTTATAATAGAGCTAATATTTCTTACTCACCAATAAATGTACACTGAATGTAAACTTTGTACCTATATTATATTTGTGGGGACTAGCTCCCTACAAAGACTGTTCCAAATGATCCTTGAGCTCTTGTTCGTGTAAACATTTAACAGTAGTATAATTATTGCCATTATATCTTAGACAACTGCCTTTAAATAATATCTAACCACTTCAAAATAATTAACTTATTTAACAGTCTTACATCAGCTCCATTGGGACCCTGAGGGCCTCTTGGGCCTGGAGGACCAGGTGGACCCTGTAAGAGAAGAATATTGAGGTTTATGAAGACGAAAACTCAAACGTATTTCTGATATTTACATTTTGAGATTAAGAAAACTAAAAAAACTGTTTCAGCCTGTAAAGGCACAGTCAATGAAGCATATCGGGGTTATAGTTCATTTGTGATGGATACAATATCATGCTAGCAAATTATTCTTTAAATAGCTATGGGGAAATTAGAACTGCAGGAAGAACAATTTAATTAAACGTTAGAAAAGTCCTGTACAGCAGAAACTGGCACAACACTGTACATCAACTATACTTTAACAAAAAAAAGATAAAATACTAGAAACGTTTACTCTTTCTATATAGTACAGTGAATTCATAATATAATCAGAAATATTTCATTCTAAATATGATGGAATACTAGAGTATAAAAGGAACAAAGTTGGGAAAAAAATGGTGCTTAAGGAGACTTAGAAATCATTACTTCTCTATTTTTCATTTCTGTGTTTTATGCCAGCTCTTACGTTACATGTCCTGGACTTGGACTAAGATTAACTATTTAGTTGTCTTCCTAAAACAAAGGTTCTCTCTCCTGGTTGTGCATTAAAATGATTCAGAGAACCATGGCAGTCATATCTAGAGAGGAACTTGCTATGTAACTGATATACTGTTTGGGCTATTAATTAGTTATTCAAGTCAGCAATGTTTATGACCCCTGTTTTTAAGTTTATTGTAACAGTAAGAATACATTCTTATTTGAAGACAATAAAAATTCACATGTAAGGATAAAAATATCAAAATGTGTATTCTGAAAGAAACAAAAATTGGGGGCAATGTTTATTGATGGTAAAGAGAAATTAGGAAATGTATTTATCGCATTTCATTAAAGATTTCAATGACCTTGACTAATTGTTTCCTTATCTAATGCCGTGCTTAATCAACAACTACATGTATTTCAAAACTTCATTCGAAATATTAAACTTAGAGCAGAAAGCCTGAATCAACAAATGCAAATTATTGTCATAGCATTCTGATTAAGACAGAATTCCTTATTAAGTTAAGGATTTGTTTCAAAGTATAATTAATTTTTAATACTTTGTTAATATTTGCTAATTATTGAAATCCTGGGTAACTACTAACTATTGTTTCAGATCAAAGTCCAAAGCTAGCTGGAATATTGACAGAAATCTGTAAACCAGGTATAATGGGGAAAAAAAAAAGTCCAGAGCTAAAGACTAATAAATAACTGAAGTGTGGTAGTTTATATCACCTCAACTATACGTATGCATCAGAATAAAATAAATATAGCAATATGTCAACCAAAGAATGTCATATATTATATAGAATTACTCCAAAGTGAGAAAGAGAAAAGATAGAGAAATAGTCAAGACAGCGAGAGACACTTCAGTAGTTTGGGAAAAGAACAGAGAGGCATCAATCTGAAAAGCCACAGCTTTTATGACTATTTTACTCATATTAATAAACGTTAAGAAAGATACTAGTAATGTAGAAATCCACAATATATATCAGTTAAAAAAATAAAAATTTACCATGGGACCAACATCCCCATTTTCACCTTTTTCACCAGGTGGGCCTGGCAGACCCTAAGAAAAGATAATAGAAAAACAATAAAAGTCATTCATGTATTTTAAAATAAATATTTGGTCAATTTCTAACATAGAATTAAAAAGCAGATATAAAGTTAAATAAGAACATGGAAATTAAGACTCATACACTATAATTTGTCAAAATGCTTATAAATCCCATATGATGGAATCTTACAGCTACAATTACAAATAAATTTTATGCTTTGCATAATATTACACTGTTTGATTTCAGTTTTAAGAACTAAGTACATACTTTGGTTGAGGAATTTATGAATACCTAATCTTCTCCATCTTTTCTGAGTAGTATATGGAACTATCAATACAAAATTTTTTTCTGTAAAGTCTCATTCCAAATTATTTCAGAACACTTATCCAAGTGAAGATTTTATAGTTACGTACACCTGGACAAAATTCTTTTGAAAATAAATAGCCATCCAATATATGTGCAGGGTTACAAATATCTTCTGAACTTTAAATATATATATATATATATATATATTTATTTATTTATCTTTATGGCTGTACCCATGGCATATGGAAGTTCCCAGGCCAAGGACTGAATCTGAGCTACGGCTGTGACCTACACTACAGCTGCTGCCAACACTGGATCCTTTAACCCACTGTGTCAGGGAGAGATGGAATTCACACCCCCTGAGAAACCTGAGCCACAGCAGTTGGGTTTTTAACCCATGGTGCCAGAGAGGAAACTGCTATCTTCTGAACTTTTGAACTGTTAATCCCACTTCTGAATATTAAAAACCTGCAAGGCCATAAGACCTGATATAGTATACTACCGTTATTCTCTCAAATCCATTTTCTTTATATTCAATTGCACTGTAATTGCTTTAGAAGTTCTGTGCTACTAAATAAACTCAGAGCAGTTGCACTCAAATCTTACCTGCCCTGTCTTTAAGGGAAAAATTATTTTACTTCCCCTTGATCTTTCTAACTAGTTCCCCTATGCAGAGTTTAAATTTTCCGCTTTCCTATTGTTGTACATACTTGAATTGCACACTTAAAAACACAATTATGCCACTTGTTTATATACTTATCCTCCTTGGACAGTGGTCTTCTAGGTGTCAATTTTTGCTTTTTTTTTGCCTTTTTGCCTTTTTGCCATTTTAGGGCCGCACCCACGGCATGTGGAGGTTCCCAGGCTAGGGGTCTAATCAGAGCTGTAGCCGCCGGCCTATGCCACAGCCATAGCAACGCGGGATCCGAGCCGCGTCTGCAAACTATACCACAGCTCACGACAACGCCGGATTGTTAAACCACTGAGCAAGGCCAGGAATCGAACCCGCAACCTCATGGTTCCTGGTCGGATTCATTAACCGCCGCACCATGACGGGAACTCCAGGTGTCAATTTTTTAATCTCTAACAATAAGTAAAGGGCCAAGTAAAAGCTGAGGTTTTAATAAAATGTTGAATGAATGATGAAAGGATGAATTCTAAGAAAATAAATTAACAGAAAAAGCTACATGTCATAAGATGCTTCTTACAACACTAGCTTTGATAGTTGTCTCAATTATTCCAGATGTTTAATCATAGAAAACATAGCTAAATAAATATGATTATATAAATTAATGGAATATTATAGGATAAAATTATGATACTAACTGTAAATATGAATAGTTTGTATAAATAATAAAATACAATATAAATAAATGTGCATACTATATATTTAAATTTAAAATATGTATTAAAATAGGTATGATGACTATTGAATAGAGCCAGTAAAAGTGGTAATAAGTTTTAAAATGGTAGAATTATGGATTTTTAAAATATTTTCAGTTTATCATTCTGTATCTAATTCATACATTTTATACATATTTTAGTATTTTATAGTAATATTTCGGATACAATCTGAGAAATAATAACTACACAATACAAAAGCTCTACATTTCTACTGGAATTTTAGTAAAATTATTGACTTGGTCCTACACATTATGGCTGCAAATTGATCAAGATTCACAGTAATAAATATATTTTACTTATTACCTAGTAAACAAGCACATGCAAAATAGCTAAATATGAGTTTCAAAAAGTAATACTTATCTTTAACGGATACAGGACGATCTTTGATTTTCTTGTTCTATTTTACCTTATCCTGTTTTACTGCATTTTTTAAATGCTAGTAATAACATTGTTTTTGTGACCTACCAACTCCATGTGACTGACTCTGTTTGGAGACAGAGTACTTTACCAAGTATATTTATAAGCTTTTTTAATATCCCCCATTTTTTATAAGGAAAGAGTAATTACTGATTTATAATGGACAACACATACCAGAATTTCATTTATTTTTTCTCATATGTCACTTAGATGTCTAGGAAAACAGCCTGTCATATGTACTTCCCAAATATCACTAGCTTCTAGAATTACTACTGAAGTTCCTAAGAGGAAATATCCAGGTAGTGTTTCAGGTTTTAGCATGCCTAAAAATTACCTGGAAGAGACAGCTAAAATTTTAGATTCCACGATTCACAATCTAAGAGATTCTAGCTCACCGACAGTCTACATGAACTTAAATTCTTAAACAGCCAAGTAGATTTTAACACAGATGAAATAAGTATTTCATCTTAAGTTCACTTCATAAGTAGTATGCATTATAAATTAAATACAATTAAGTTCTTAAAAACACCATATAAATTAACAACCACATTCTTTTATCTCTTGTCCAGGTTTCCACCGCTTTCAGTATAGAATGCATCTGATTTGGAATCCCCAAATTGAATGTATATAAATATTAGTTCATAGTTGTCTTTTACTTCTGTAAGAATCCCAGTTCCACATTGCCATCTTTTATTTGATTTATGCATATGATTATTCCTAATATTAGTTCAATAGAAACCTCCCAATAATAAAGGATTAAAATATTTCTTTTTAATGAAGTTCGCTTACTGTTCTGGTTAAGACAGAATATTCTTCCTATTAAAATTAATAGAAAGTCAAATTATCTCGTTGCAGGAACTAAACGTGCAAAATGGCACTCCAGTGTTAATCAGTTTTCATATGCCCTGGCTTTTTCCTAGGGAGTAATCTATTCATGGAGAGATTCTGTTCTAAGGTCTGTCTGTTAAATGATGAAATAAAAAAAAAAAAATGAGTTCTCATTCTACGTCTCTATCATATGCAAATAGTAAATATCAAATTGAAAAATCAAGTCATTTAACCAGAATATTGGATTATTATTATGTCTATTATAATTGGAAACATCTATTCTGCCATGAAGACTCAATTAAAGGATGCAGATGTGATTGTGAATGTGTTAATTACATCAGAATCTTTATACATTTCCGATTTAAAGAGGTTGCTATGGGAAAATATAATCAATATTTTAGTGAACTGATTTCTTGAGTCACCCTCATCAAAGAGCATATTCCTCACTCTGTGGAAATATTTTAATTTAATATTTTGTAAATATAAGCTACAAAGCATCTTTTTTAATCATGAGAACTAAATTACAACCTTATTGAATTCAGAGTGATCACTTAAATGAAAAAGCAGAAAATGAATGATAATATATCCGTTGGTAATCTAATTTTTAATGCCTTATTGTTAAATATGTGTCATACATACTGATACATACTACCCAAGATTGCTTATTTATTATTGTCTAGTAAGTACAAAAAAGAGTTAAACACAAATGTGAAAGTGAAGCTTTTACATTTTCCAGGTTGAGAAGGAATAATTTTGGCATTAAAATAAAAGTGGAAAATTATAATAGCATGTTCACTTGATGTCACTCAAGACATCCATTGAGTGTTGAATGTTATGACAATATAATTATATTTCTGCAATATAACTTGTATTATTATGTACATAACATTTAATATTAAAAACCAATATTCTATGGCTTATGAAAAAAAGAGAAAAGTAAAATTTATAGAAATTCAACTTTTATTTATAACTTCATAAAATATTAAGTACAATGAGCCAGATGATTTAATTTTGTCATTTCTGCATTTATTAATGTGGCATAACTAATTAATACCCATCTGGCACCCAGATATCGTTTAAAACAAAATTTTATAATCTTTGAGAGGATCACTAGGTTATTGAATAAGCAAGTGAAAGAAGAAAGCCAGATATTTCCAAAATTTGTAGGAAGCAGTTGTAGGAAGCATCACATAAAAGTGCAGAAAAACAGCTCAGAACAGGAGATGCCTACTATGCAATGTTTTGCCTAAGAATCCAGCTGTCAACAATATTTGAATGAAAATTTCTTGCCTTCAATATTCTACACCTTGATATTTCCTTCTCTGAATGTGTTTCATAAAATACAAATTATAATTCCAAATTTAATGTTATTTTGAATGGCCAATTTACTGTTAATTCACCTATATTTTTTAACATTTACTGTTGGCAGTTTCTATTGGTTGTTGTTATTGATAGTATACTATTTTTCACAAAGCTTTTAATTTTTGCTAGGCACCTGGATCACTAATTTCCTTCTATGAGAGATATGAAAGAACCCTTCTCATATCTTACTTTTAACGACCACACTCAAAGAAGGTTGTGACTTTACTAAATACAATGAGAATGAAGGAAGAAGGCAGTGCACCCAAGGTGGGGGTGAAATAAACTCAGAAACAGAAATCAGGACTGATGTAGCTTCAGAAAAATGAATAATAGTTGATAAAAAGCAGTTAAAGTTCAGATATATGTTTAAGCAAAACACTTATGACATTTAAACATTGTACCCCAGTTCCTACACTGAAAAAAGGAAAGCTACCCGTTTTACATCCACTAGAAAACCTCGTGTGAGAAGTGGAAATTACAGAGTGCACAATGCAGAGAGCATCTTACCTGAAGACCTATGGGGCCAGGAGGTCCTGGGAAACCTCTGGCACCCTCATCACCTTTTTGTCCAAACATCCCCTGCTGACCTCTGGGACCTGGCTCACCATCACCTCCCTGGAGAAGAGAAATGAAAATGATCACAAACTGGAAAAACCGTGATTCTGCTGTACGTCATCATAAAAATATAGCCATTTCTAATTTAATCAAAGATGGCCTATTTACAAATAACCAAGTAATATGTAGGTTAAATTTCCATTATCTGCTGCAAATATACCATTGTTTGTTTGGCTTACATTATTTGATTCTGTAATATAACTAATTTTGATTTTCTCATGTATATCAAGTGAAGTTACAAGCTATCTAATAAGCAAAAAACAATGTTCAGAATTTCCTACAAATTAAGCACTTTTCAATGGCTTATTATCTATTTTCAATAAAGTCACAGTGTTTTTGTTTATAAAGATCAGCTTGGTTAGCTATATTAGATAATTTAAACTTGAATCAGTGTTAAGCATACAAACTTATCACATGAAATCTACTGGTTATGTGACAGTTCATAAATTTAATGTGAGGATGGTGAGGATTTAAATTTGCTGAATACAGATGAATACTTACAGCAATTCCAGGGGCACCAACTGGACCTTGAAGACCTGGGGGACCGGGAGGACCCTGCAGTGAGATAAAAATCAGTGATTTTGAAACTGAAGCCCAGAAAGCTTCACCTATGCAGTGCGGAACATTTGGTTGATCAAAATCTATTAAGCATCTCTACATTTTGTATAAAAAAGTTTCTTGCATTTAGTACAGTCAACCATTATTTATTTTACTCCTTGAGACTTAGACTTGCATACTTGCAATCAATTTTAAATTGGCAGTTATTGAAAGCATTCTCCTCTGTAATGTTGCAGATATTGAAAAATGGATTTCTATGCTAATATAAATCATCTTGAAGTTTCAAATTTGAAAATCTTCAAACTACCAGATTTCTTTAATGAGCCATGCATGGTTCAGAAATAGCACATGAAAAATTAAGCTACATGCCACCTTCCAAATGAAAAACAGGATGTGGGGGTATTCTATGCAGACAGAATGTAGTGATATACAAAAATGTAAAATTTTTCTTCATATGTATACACATACAAACTCAGTGTTATATATTAAGTACACGAGTACTGATTTTGAGCAATATATTTCAATAGTTTTCTGAGTCTTACATGCATAAATATTTCTTCTTAACTGTTCTTTTTTTATATATAAATAACTGATCAAGCTTATAAAAGATCCAGACACTGAAAAGAATCATTGGGTATATTGCTCTTTTTCTGAAAACTGCCACACTTTGGGATGAGTGCTTTAAAGCATAGACTCTGACGGTGTGGTTCAGAAACCACTGGGATGCCTGAGGCCCCTTTAGGTTTCCACTAGATCAAAATCCTTTTCATAACAACACTAAGATATCATTTGCCTTTAAACCATATGGTAATTGAACTAATAATGCAAAAACGATGGAGGGTAAAATTGCTGATGCTTTAGTCTCATTCTGCAGCTCTTACGGTTTGGAATTACTGAATTTCTTAACACATAGCTTTGAAAAGAGGTTTCATTGGAATTGACTGAATCTCAAACTGAATAGTTACCACAGGGGTAATATACTATTAATATTATCATCTTCAGATAGGCAAGTAGTACTATGAAAAAATATCCATGGTTAATAGCAAATGGAGTTAAATGAATGACAACTCCTCAGTAAGAAGTAGGAAACTCACATTTTCTCCTTTGTCACCTTTGCTGCCCTTTTGTCCTGGTTCACCAATTTCACCCTGTATTTGAAAGATTTGAGTTAAATTTTATCTCTAATATGCCATTGCTGCCTTTGCACTGTCATCACTATCATTTTATTAAATTTTACTTGAATGTCACTACATGCTAGTATTTAATGTCACTGTTTAAACTGGAAAAGTCTGCTTATCACTTTTTAGTTTTGACTAATACTGCTTCCTAGTATTGATTAAAATATAGACAAACGAAAGTCAACTGAACTTTGAGGAATATCGCAGCTAGATTTTTAATTCACAAAATCAATTTTGTCTGAAATATCATCAGTATAAATGGATAACGGAAATACACTGATTTATATAAAAATATAATTGCACATTAAAAAAATTATTTTTTCTCCTAGTTTTCCAACTGTTAAAATGTTATGTATTATCAGAGCACTAGTGAACCAATTTTGCTATATCATTTCAAAATAATATTAGAAGATACATTAAATTCAAACACAAAAACATTCAAAGCTATACATTCAAAATCAAGAGCTTAGAATCTTTACTTATATGTTAGTAAAAAATAGAGAATTATCAGATTATCAAATATGAATTCAGCAGATTCTTAAATTTTAACTCTGCAATATCTAAGACATTATGATTAAATGTATCCAAATAATCGATTCAATTAATTTCTCATTTATTTCAGAAACATATATATTTAAAAATAGGTAAGCAATTTTGGCATCTGCTGTTTTTTTCTCGCTACCATTGTTCTTGTCTTGTTTACATCCCACATCCTATTTTATGTAATTATGCTAATTCTCAACCTCTAAAATAAAACTTGAGCACAAGGAAGCTGTATGAAACTTTGGAAAGGTAACCTTAGATTTGGCATCTAATTTTAAAGAAGTGTAAATCTAGGATTCTTGAGTAAAAAATTCTTTTTCACAAGATGTACCAACATGAATACAGAACACTCACCTTGTCTCCGTCTTCTCCAGGGGACCCAGCAGGCCCAGCAGGACCTGGGAGACCCACAGGGCCTTGTACTCCATCTCTCCCTGCGGGACCTTGGGGACCTTTTTCTCCCTACATTGGAAATCCAACAGATCACTATTTTGCTGTAAGAAACCTGTTAATTTGCTGTTTGTTACAATCTTTAAGTGCAGCTACAACAGTCATACTCTGGCCTCCATATTTGACAAGGAAATTGCTTTAAAGTCCCCCCTCCAAATATATTTTCCAGTAGCAAATGATAACACAAAAGGTCCCTAAATTCTTTTGTAAATAAGAATAATATCATTGTTAACGATTTAAGAATCCCAAGTTATGGCTCACAAAAATAATTAAGAATCAATTTAGAATTTTTCTTTCAATCACTCATTTTCAAATTAAGTACATATAGTGATAAATCAGATGCCTGACATTTGTGAAAACTCACTGAGCCTTTACTTATCTTCTGTGTTGCTTCTGAAATAGCTGGGCATTGACTACCAGCAAAAAAAAAACATAAAATGCATTTGCTCACATGCCCAACTTTATAATATGCTTTAAGTGTAGACACTATTTTTAACGAATGTTTCATGAGTTCTTCTAAATTTTGATATTTTGATTCACTGTGGCCTTCTCTACTTCAAAATGACAAGGCTGTTAGCTTTTTTAAATTTTTTGTTTATTTTTTGACAATGGCATTATTTTCTTCTTTTAAAATCTAGATATTTTGTATAGTTAAAAAGCAGTGCTTTGATAATGAAGATGGCAAAAAAATCCTTTAAGGGCTTAAATAAATTGTTTCCTAATAGTCAAGATTTCATCAGTTTTGCACGAGGTATATTTCTAGTTGCACCAGTGGTTCTCTTCTCCCATTATACAAGCTGGGAATCCATGTCATTAGCTCCTGTCTTTGCATTATCCTTTTCCTCAGCCCACTTCCTTCCCTCATCACCTCCTGTCTCTTTACAATGACTAAGTTTATCTCTTGAATATACTGACTTCACTTTATTTCCACCACCTAACAGCTTATCCCCAAACACTAGTAGCCTTCTTTTGAACTATCGAAATAACCCCCTTCATTTTTCACATCTATTCTTATTTCCAAAATATTCCCTGTGCTGTAACCAGAGAGACAATCAGATCAGCTTATCAATATTCTTTGGACAATCTACTTGTTTACCGACCCTAAGATAATGACCAAGCTATTAGTGTGGTCTACCATTACCTGGCTCCTATGACCTGTGCAGCAGCATCTAGCCTCTCCCCTTGGCCTTCCTCTCTGTACTTCAACCCCCTTAGACCTTACTGTCAGATAAACTTGATACCATTCCCTTCCTGTCACTTGGCCTGGGTGCATGTTGTTCACCTGGCCTGGAACGCCCTTAGGAGGACCCTTCACCGAAATTCCTCCTCATCTCTTGCATTCCATCATCAGTGCCCTATCCGAGGAAAAGCTCTGATTCCAGCTTATGTACTGACATACACAAGTACATTTATTATATCATTAACCAGAGTTTGTTTCATACATGTACTCAGTGATCTTGTTTATTATCTAAGGCTCTATCAGACAATACACGGTGTGAGGGCAGAAACCCTGTCTTTTTGTATCACATTATATCTCCCTGGCCTGTGGCTCAGGGTAGCCTTTTAAGGGATATTTGTTGAAATTAGTTAATTATTTAATGACTAAAAATAAACATCTATAAAACAAAGTTAACTTGTTAACTCAGATTTATCACTTTATTGGGTTCCATACAAACTTATTTTTCAAAACTGTGCCATAATTATCGTTTAACACATACCACTGGTGTCACCCTGGACACCTTTTATTTTCTTCAAACTAAATATTACAGTGTTTCAAACCTATCTCTACTCATAAAATATGCTGTGCTATTATCAATGAAGTTTATTATTTTTGAACATATCAGCTGATTCAGATCTTTCTCTTTAATTTGCAACCCCTTGAGAACCTGAATTCCAAATATCAATTCTTTTTTATGAGACTACCTGTTAATAATAAAACAGACTAATTCTTATCTGCCTTCATCACAGTACACATAATCACTAGTTAGGAGTCACCTGCTGTTTATTTCTTCTGATTCTGGTTTGTGTGGGGTCAGGAAAAAATTTTCACCTTAGCTATAGCACTGTACATTTAGATTCTGTATGCACCATGCTGCAAAATGATAAACTCTTCCTCCTTTATATATGTCTTGGCCCAGGACCCATAGGACTACCAGAAACATAATCTATCTCTCCTTAAACGGCCTTTATTTCATCACTTCTACTCCTTCATTAATATTAATAGCTGAATCTTACCTTAAAAATTGATAGGATTAGCCACCCATTCCCTTATCCTATGTTTGAGTTGGCATGATCTTGTACTACCCCCACCCCATGCCCTCCACTTATTATAGCTCAAAGAACCCACCCGGCCTTTCTCAAAAGCTAATTTATGCATTTATTTCCTAGCTATTAATTAATCATTGTAATGACAACTCTCTGGTTGACACACATGATGATGATGATGATGATAATTATTCACTGAACAATTATCATACGAAGTGATATAGAACTACAATTTCATCTAATTATCTCAAGATATTGTGGTTATCTTCTTTTCAGAGATAAGGAAACAGTAGTTGAGTGGTGTTAAACAGCTTATCCAAAATCATGAACTAATAAGAGAACTGAGCTCCCAACTCAATTCTGATCGGTTCAACGCCAGCAGTCTTAGTTTACTCTAGCACCCTTTCTCATTTTGTACTGATTCTTTCCTTATTATCTGTTAAGTAGGTAAATGTTATGTGCATCACAATAATAATCAGAGGAAATACACACGGTTCTGCTGGTACTTCTACCCCTGACCCACTATTCTTTTAGTCCCAAGGCTTGATTAATTATTTTAGCCCCAAGCCCAAGTGGAATGTACCTGTTCCACACCTTTATCATGTACTCTGTTTTTGAACCCCACTTCGATTACCCTAAGGTCATGAACACCCAGCTGGCCAAACACTCATCTCTCTTACTGCTTGTTCTCAACTTTCAGTATTCTTGGTCTTTTACAATATTCAACAAAGGAGACTCTTTTCTCTCTTGGTGTACATAGAGGTGTGTCCTGGATATATTCTGTATCACTCATAGACTCTTTTACTCTCTCTCTCTCACTGTATCCTTTCAAAATTCCCACCATTACAATACTTCCTCAAGGGTGAGTCCAGATCTTTATTCTTCTCTCTCAGGATTGCATCAAATGGTGATTCAAAAATATGGTTCCTACATGACTCTTATTCTAAGTAACTTCGAGATTTGCAAACCTGACAAGGATCATTCTCTCTTCAACTATATTTACACATGCTTGAAATTGTAAATATTTTTTTTCTGATCTCCACCTACTATTGCCTAATCCATTTATAGTTAATTCATTGCCTTCATTGTGTTTTAGATTGAACATTTTTCTTCCCATTTCTACACTTTTCTTTCAAAATTATCAACACAGCTGTGTTGATAATATGGCTATGTGACTGTGTCCTTAAATCCAATACATTAGTTTTCTTCAAGAATCATTCTTTCTATCAAAATATTTCTACCAATGCAAGTAGTTAGGAGAGGTTTTAGGTTTCTTTCCCTTACCGACTTTCCAGCACCGCCATCCCCCTGAGTTTATCTGATTAATTATTTTGGGGATACATATTAGGCTGCAGTTATGGCCACAAGTCGTGGACATTCACGGGTCTTGTTTTCCATTTTCTCCCTTCCAAGGAAGTTGGTTGGTAGGTAAGTGGACCAAGGACTTGCCTTTCACAGACCGCATTTTGTCTTCTCTTTCTTTATGTGAGCCAAATCTACTGAGTCATGTAACACTTTATAACATAAGTTGCTCAGAGGAGTCAAAAATCTAAAACTTGTATTTGGGTTTGGAAAAAAGTAAAAGGCTTCATTTAATATCATAACCCATGTTTCCATTAGTTTTTACTAAACCTCTGCATGGAGGTCTATGGGCACTTTCACTCAACACTTCTATAACCATTTTATGCTAAAGCTGTTAATAGATCTCTTTTTCAAAACTACTGCCTAACAGAGTGTCTAGCACTTAGTTGCTCTCAATAACAATTTGTTGAACAAAAGAACAATAAAAAGAATGTTTTGGAGTTTTTGTTGGTGATGGGAATAGTGGAGAGAGGATGGGCAGATGAGCAGAGCATTCCTCTTTCCTTCCTACTCATAACTCCATCAATCGCCAACAAAACCCTAAGCTCTTCAAGGGCTTCTGTCAATAATTTTTCCTCTATCTCACCAAAGTAAGTTACTATCATTTTCAGTACTCTTTCATATTCTTGTCTTTGTTTCGGTATTTTACTCTTTCTTCACATAGTCAAGGTATTTAACCACTTAAAAACTCAACATTCGATTAATGGCACAGAATTCTTGTCTTCTCTAATTAGCATATTCTCAATTTGTATACAGAGCAGTGTATATTCTTTTTCTCTGTACACATTCTTCATTGTGTTGTGCCAAGAACATGTACCCTGGATTTTTTAACAAACCTGCATGAACGGGCCTGAATCTATGTCTTTTCTATCCCCTGCCAGTGCGTGGTACACTATAAAAATTCTATAGACAAATCTTTAGTTTTTTAGGTTGGTTGGAAATTACAGAAACTGTAAAAGACAGGAAAAGAAAAATGTTTTCGTAGTTGTCTCGTAACATCTCAGAAAGTAATGTCTAAATTTCCAACAAATTTATTAAGCTGAGAATATATTGCTTAAAAAAATCCTCACCAGTTAAAAGTGCTTTTTCTGTCACCCTAAAAATTCTATATGCAGGTAGCCCAGTGCTATTCTAAAAGTTTCTAAAATATAATGGATCACAGAAAAAGTTATTTTAATTTGGAAACACTTAAAAAAAAACAGAAACAGTAAAGTCAATGGACAATGAAAGCAATTTGCTAATTTGACTCAACTTGCTAAAATTAAGTCCTTGGTGATAAAAAGGTATTTTTAAGATTACAGACTTAGATTGTATACGTAAAGACTTACATATACACAAAAGTATGGAACTCATATTTTTACATACTATGGTCAGCAATTTTTATATACACTTACTGCTTTTTAACCTTGGAGAATGAGACGATATTTTTTTTTAGAAAAGACTAATATGATTAAGTCAAAAGCAGGAACAAAATAAGGGAGGAAATATTGACAATGATACATAAACCCAAGGAATAGAATATAGTCCATATTATTTCAATATAAAAATTAAAAAAAATAAATATAAGATAAAATAATTCACTAAATGTTTTCCATCTCATTCACTATAGATAAGAATTTAAATTACATGAGAAGGGCACCCACCTTTTACGGGTTTCACTCACAGATTATGAAAGTGATTGGAAATGAAGCTGTATTACAAGAGGAGTGAAAAGTGCACATCCTTCCAATATAAAGCAGCAAAGTATAGTTTTAATCAAAAGTCCAATTTTATCTTTTAAGGAACAAAATCAGAAGCCTTTTACATTAATAATATCCAACTCCCTCACAGATATTAGGGTTTCATAGAGTGTGGAAAAATGTCATCTTATTTAATTGAATTTGAAATTTTCTGTATTATAAATACAAAAAAGTGTGTTTATATGCCAGGCAGATACGCAGAAAGAATGCAGTGGAGTATGAAGAGCTAATATCCTTGAATAAAATGTAATAACTTATGCAGGGTGGCAGTATAATATATTTCTTCCTTGAAATTACTTACAGGAGCACCTTTCTCTCCAGCTGGACCAGGAGGGCCCTGAGGTCCTGGCCGCCCTGGCAAACCAATAGGGCCAGCTGTTCCTGCTGATCCACGTTCTCCTGGTGAGCCCTAGTAGAGGGGGAAAAAAAAGGTGATTTGCTATCAATGATGAAAAAGTGATACTGGCTTAGGAATCATTTATACAGTTGTGGAATACAACAGTTTACATGGAAGTCACTTTTAGACAGTTTTAAGATCTGAGACAGAAAGAGTACTCAATACTGTAAAGATTAAATTCTAGCCCTAATATTAAGTACAGATACAAAAGTTAGGAAATAATGATAGGATGAAAAATATTTCAACATTATGTATCTTTAATATTTCACAGATGTTATCTTTTTTCATTTAAGTGTTCACAATTGTTCTTTCTCCCTATATTCTTATGGACTGGTTGAATACACTTTCTAGACTAGCATTTTTCAAAGTGATTTCTGGACTCCACCTCAAACTTGCTAAATCATAATTTCAGATCCTAAAAACTAGTTCAGATATTGTCATTGCATTGAAGTACAAACATAATTTTTTATGTAATAAAGTTCTATAATCACTACCCCAGAGTTTGGCCTTTTTCCCAGAAAATAAGTCCTTAAATTTATTTTAGAGTCCTATAAGGACCATTGGGTTTTACTATGAACACTAATCAGATAATTCACATTTGATTAGGTATGTCCAATTGAGTTTCAAAATAGATGCCATATATTTTCAACTAGTTAGATTTAAAATATCTAATATGTAAAATTAAAAATAAAAAGACAGAGTGGATACTGCCTTCATATTAATTTCTTCTATCAACAATTTAAGAAAACACTATTTAAAGCAGGAATAAAAGAAATGCAAACATATGTTCACTAAGTCATGTAAAGTTCATGTGTAATTTATTTAGCATTTCCAATTTCATTTAATGAAAGAAAACAAGAATATTGTCTCTGGATTAGATTCATAGATGAATGGCTAATATATATAATTATAGATAATATATAATTTTCTTTCAGGATTGAACTAAATGTGAAATATTAGAAAATACAATTTTTAGCAGATTTCTTTAATAATTAAGAAGTCAAGAAAATAACATCATAATTTTAAAATTCAATTATAAAAGCCAGAAAATATACTACTTTCACATCTATTTTATAATTTCTTTCCTATGTAAAGAGACATTATTTTATTATACAAATATGAATTGTTGACTTTGTTCTAATTCATATTTTTTAGCTAGAGAACTATTTACATATGAACATAAGGACAATGATAATGACTGATGACAACAATTTGTATTGAGGTAGTGCTTTACAATATAAAACTCTGCTTCACAATATAAAACTCTGCTTCACATTTATTTGGTCATTTTACTCTCACAGAACTTGTGTGGAGTTGATGGTGCAGTTGTAGCCTGGCCATTTGCAAGATGAGAACTCTGTGGTTCACAGAGATAAACTATCATTCCTGTAATCAGGAGCAACCTTGACCTCGGACTCCTGTTTTCTTCACAACACCACCCATGGCTTCTCTCTAATGAAGACATCAATGATGCCCAGAGGCTATTTAATTAGAATTTCTTTAAATTTAGAACCTATTCAGTTTTATGGAACTACTCCTTGATTACAAAGGATTACAGGAATATTTACTATTTAATTTCTTGACTAAATTATTTTTTGGCTAAATTCATGAGCTACATAGAGTACTTTTTTTTATTTTGTGAGGTATCTGAATATTAAAGCAATTAAAATTAATGGAGAGGATACAGATTTGAGACTATTGGGAACAACTTCAGCGTAACACCAGAAAAATGATTTGGCCTCTCATTTTCTTTGTTTTAGGGCTAAACCCACTTTAAGGTTGTTTTAATTGCAAGGTATCTTAAACTTAGAAGATAAAAATAATTTGAAGAAACTCAACCAAAAACACAGTTAAAGAAATCAAGAGATTTGAACTTGGTATAAGTAAAAAGTAGCATTTTTGAGCTGTACTAAGTTTAGATTTTTAAAACAAACATAGGAATTTTTGCTCATATGGATAATAATTAATCAAGATTTGTGTGAAAATTAAGTAGTTGCCAATCACATAATCCAAGTATGAAAATGGAAAGCATTCAAAGGACAACTTCAGTTAGTATTTTTTAGAAAATAAACATTGAGGAGTTCCCATGGTGGTTCAATGGAAACAAATCTGATTAGGAACCATGAGGTTGGGGTTCGATCCCTGGCCTCGCTCAGTGGGTTAAGGATCCAGCATTGCCCTGAGCTGTGGTATAGTATAGGTCACAGACTCAGCTCGGATCCTGCATTGCTATGGTGTAGGCTGGCAGCTGTAGCTCTGATTTGACCCTTAGCCTGGGAACCTCCATATGCGGGTAGGGCCCTACAAAGCAAAAAAAAAAAAAAAAAAAATCAACTCTGTCCAAATGTTATTTTTAATTTAACAATATTAAACTATTTTATGAAAAAGAGTCAACCACAAGTGGCATGCCTGTTAACCAGGAGGCCGATTTTGGATGAACAATTCCCAGGTCAGTGCGGAAAATGAAAGTAAGAAGAGAGTCCTCTAAGTGTTGGACATTCAAGAAGCACAGCCCTAAAAGCGAAAGGAATGCAAAGATCTGCCTCTTTTTCTAAGACATAGCAAAGTCAGAAAGGAAGGTTGGAGGCTGAGGAGGAGGGCAGGGGAGGGATGGAGCTAGACAATGAGAGAGAGAGAAAGGAAGAGGGAGAGGAAAAAGAGAGCAAGAGCAAGGACCCTGAGACTGAGAGGGATGCAAAAATATGCCTGGGATTACCAAGAGGAGAGAGAGGGAGAGGGAGAAAAAGTTCAGTAACAAAAGCACTCTTTTTTTTTTTTTTGGTTAAAATACAAACAGAAGACAATATACATTGCGACTGGGGTGACTGTGTTTTTCAGGAATCACTATCATACCTAAAGGTAAATATTTTACCTGAAAACTTGATTTTTCAAGGATCAATGTGCACACGAGGTAACTAACACATTTTTGTGTTAACCTTTTACTTGTAAAATCTCACAAAGCATTACCACTCATTATCATTATCGAATCTGAAGTGAGCATTTGATAATTGAAATATTTTACATGCAATTGACTATACAAAAAGAGATGCAATTTTGATGTGTGTCAGACCATGAAATCTTTCTCTTTAATACCGTTCTAAATTTAAACTCCAGCTTTTCAAAGACTACCCACAGAAGATATCACATTAGACTGTGTTGAGGTTGACAGTTATGAGACCAAAATGATGAAAGGGAAAACTCACTAGAAAACAGAAGTGTATATTGAGAGAATTTCTTATTTTTCAATTATTGACTCTACTAAACAATTATTGGGAAGCATAATTCCTATATGACTTGCTTACTTTTCAGGTAAAGGTAATAAGGCACAGAGTCTAGCTAATGTGCCCTGATACACACACAGCATTTCCCTGAATACTTCATAAATGGTAAAGAAAAAATTCCCTGATTGTTTGTACCACCAGAGTTCACACACGTTATGCTAAATTTTTTTTTTTTTTTTTTTTTTTGCCTTTTGTCATTTTATGGCCGCGGGTTTATGGCCGCACCCGCGGCATGTGGAGGTTCCCAGGCTAGGGGTCTAATCGGAGCTGTGGCCACTGGCCTGCGCCGCAGCCACAGCAACGCAGGATCCGAGCCGCGTCTGCAACTTACACCACAGCTCACGGCAACGCCGGATCGTTAACCCACTGAGCAAGGGCAGGGATCGAACCCGCAACCTCATGGTTCCTAGTCGGATTCGTTAACCACTGCGCCACGACGGGAACTCCCTAAATTTTAATAATTAGGAAAAAGTAGAAATCATTCAAGACCACTTCTACCAGAACAAGCTGATACTGGGTTGAACACTTTTTAAATGAGGAAATTTAAAAGAATTAATGGTGACGCTTATCTCTTGTCCAAACAGTTATTCTCTGACGGGCATATAGTTCATCTGGACTATGCTATGCAATTCATTAGAATCTTTGCCCTTTGGCACTACTTTTTTTTTTTCTTTTGGTCTTTTTAGGGCCCAGGTGTGGCATACGGAAGTTCCAAGTCTAGGGGTCGAATCAGAGCTACACCACAACCACAGGAACATGGGATCCGAGCCGCATCTGTGACCTACACCACAGCTCACAGCAAGGCTGGATCCTTAACCCGGTGAGTGAAGCCAGGGCTTGAACCCCCATCTTCATGGACACTAGTTGGATCTGTTACCATTGAGCAACAACTGCTGAGCCACAAGGGGAACCCCTATCAGTTTATTTTTAATTTTAAACCAAAGAATTATTTTTAATTCTGAGAAACATTCAATACACGTGACACTATGGGACTTTTTCATTATTTCCAACTCCAGTTTTAAAAGTTAAATATCCCTTTCTTTTATGCAGAACGTGAAACAGTTTGAGTTCATGAATTTTTTGAGAATATGTCTATCTTTGATCTTCTCAGAAAAATATCCATATAAATATGCACAAGAAATTTGGTTGCACTTTATATTTCAAACTGTAATGTGAAAATCATTATCTCCTAAAATGCTCTCTTACTGTCCACGACAATATGCCTGTTTTTAACCTCTAATTATTTGGTCACTTATCTTCTACCTTGGCCACTCTTTGGTCCTGTCCTGCACTATTAAAACTCCAGCCACTCTTTAGGCTCAGGATCAACAACCTCCTCTCCCAAAAGATGTATCATTCTGAGAATGTAAAGCACGAAGCTTCCTTTCAAATATTCCTTACATGGTCTACGATTGTACTTGAGGTTTTCTACCATTATTTTCTGAAAGAATTATTGTGGCATTTGGCACTGAATTTTGTCCTATAAATACCTCCCTGGTTTCACCATAAATATTTCCAAAGTATAAATATTTCCTATATGCATGACATAATCATTAAGTAAGAATAATGAACATAAGAACATAATAATACAGTTAGATACATGCACTAGTCTTTTTATAAAGCATGTGAACATTATGGATATGCTAAAAAACTTAATACCTAAATGTACTCATATGTAGTCAACAGAAATTTCCCAAATTTGCAGGAAAATATCAACTGAAAGTAGACCTTCCATAGAAGATGTGGTATAAAATTAAGAGAAACACATATTATCTTAACTGGATACGTATGACTAAGTTACATGAAAACAGCTCATTTATTTTCATGAAAAGAATGCTTATTAATTTTATAGTGAAACATTTAACATTTTAAACATATATTTAACATATATAGTGAAATATATTTAACATTTTAAAATAATCACATATTTTCATGTATATCAAGCAGAAAAAGAATACTTATTTGAATCAATGATAGTATGTATTTTTATAGATAGTTTGCACAGTATTTATTACAAAGTTTAACTATTTAAAATACTCCCTAGAAGCATTTCTAAGATTAAATTTCAGAATAAATTCTCCTAAGATTAATTTCATTAAACTTGCTTGTGCAACCTGCATTAAAATTAATAATAACAAATTTTACTTCCTTGAAGTTAAAATATTGCTCATGATCTTATCACAGTTCATTAACTATGTAACAAATGGATGAAAACAAAACTTTTTCAATGTATATTTGTGCCCTACAATACAACTGCAATCCTATTTTCCATTAGTTATTTCAAACATTCTGTAAGAGTAGATAATTTTAATAACGGCATGCTCTGCAATGATTTTATTTTATACATCCATACATGAAAAGTGAAAATCTCTGATGACACCTACTGGTTAAGTACATGATATTACAAACTTACAAATCCTATTTAAATATCCCCAGGCCAAATTTTAAAAGAATGAGCCTTATGAATCCTTTAATCCCAAATGACTGACTGAAGAAATTCCATTTAAAAAAATGAAAATTTAAACCTGATATTAAAAAGAGAACCTATTTACACATTCAACAAAAGTGCAGTGAGAGTCTACTCTCTTGTGACCCTGACTGGGTTAAGAAAATGTACTGTGGCAAGTATCAGCTCGTGAGAAATTCACATTGCAATATTGCATTTTCCCATAAAGGGTAGACATTTATAGTTATAGAAAATTACTGAATTGCTTTATAACTGGCTATAGTGAAGAACAGAGAGCTTTCTAATTGTCAGATAAATAAACAATCACATCTAAGATGAATATGTTTGGGTTTAAACATAGGTTAAATGAGTAACGATAGACTCTTAAGGGTAAAATTTTTTTTTTTTTTTTGTTAACTGATCTCCAGCACTTCAAGTAGTCACTGGCACACAGAAAGTCCTAAGTAAATGTATCAACTCTACATGTGATCTTTTCCTTTCCTGCACTGGAACAACTAGCTTTCTCATCTTGAGCAAAATAACTTGCATTTCACTCACTTTTCTTGCCAATAAAATGGGGACAGAAATAATTTATCCCCTGTTTTTTTGATATCAATGTGAAAACACATCAAAAGTTCTTTGAACAATATCTGTCTTTAAAGTACAAATGCAACCGATATTGGAGAGCTCTACACGAACAGCCATATATTTCAAAAGTAGATATGCAATCTGAAATGATTGCAGAAGTGAAATTTTATAGAAGAGAAAACTAAGATGCAGAAGTGTATATGGTATATCTGAGGCCATACTGTTAAAAGTAGAACTTTTCCCACAGTATAGCATTTTTAATCCTAATTTAAATTGCATACTCATCTCTCTATAGCAATAATAAATGTTTTTACCCATCAAAAGTGCTTAACTGGAAAGAACTCACAGAAAAAGAAGCTAAAAACTATAGAAATATTTCCCAATTTGTGATTTTTAAATAGCAATGGCAACATAATAAAATTTTTTCAAAGGTATGTAGGAATTACATGAATTATAACCACCATAATATCATGAAGTATTCTGTTATTTTAATACTCAGTATTAACCACTACAGGTCATTTGTTTTCAATTGAAAAGTGGACATTTATCTATTTTTATTAATTACCTTATTAATTTATTTTTCTTTTTACAGCCACACCTACAACGTATGGCCAGGGGTGGAATCAGAGCTGCAGGTGCATGCTACAACACAGCATGGCAACACAGGATCCAAGTAGCCTCTGTGACCTATACCATAACTTGAGGTAACATAGGATCCTTAACCCACTAAGCGAGGCCAGGGCTTGAACCTGCATCCTCACAGAGGCAAGTCTGGTCCTTCCTGAGCCACAACAGGAAAGCCCATCTATCTTAAAAGGGAGGAATTTACATTTCTCTAATCAGTGACCTTTAAGTTTATGTTAGCTTTATCCTCTTCTGCAGCCCTTTTCCCTAAAACTCGCCATGGTAATGAAACAAAAGTCAATAGTACCAGTTAATTTTCTTGAAGCAATGAAAATTGTGGTTATTTCTTTAATTCTTCACACACACAGAAGAACACCAGGTAAATACCTTCTCTGATTTTCACTGTCTGTTTCATATTCTGAGGCGCATTTATAAAGTAAAAGAAAGAGGTAAACAGAGAAATCATGTCATCAGCATTCAGATAAAAAGCAGCCCACCAGAGAGAAGAACAAACATAAACACAGGTTCTATGAACCAGAGCTGTGCAAGTAGAAAGCAAAAAAGAAAAAAGTCTGCCCCACTCTTTAAAGCCAAGTCAACCTTCAAGGCAATACTAGTGTGAGGTATATTTCCTTCTTTGGATTATATATATTTTCGATTAGATAAGCTAAAAATTCAGATAAAATATCAAGGATTACCAGAATTTAAAGCATAAATTCTGAATGACTGAGCCATTCAGTCCTACAATATCTTGGCCTTTGGTCATTGATTTCCCACACCATATCTCAACTTGGCTTATCCTGATTGGATGTCAAACTAGCCCCCTTAGGTCTACCTGAGTCTCAATAGGGAACATGTACTTTAATTTTAAAAAGAATAAAACATGACTCAAATAGTCAATACATGTAATTCTTCTAAAAACATGTCTAGCCCTTTGTTTGAGGAATAAGTAAAAGTCAGTGAAGAGATGGTTCTCTGGAATAGGATGTAGAAAAAAAAATAGAAGAAACAGGAATTACAATAGGAAGGGCATTTAAAATCCTAAGGGTAGAGACAACAACAGGAACTAATAGCACATAAAGAGTAAAAGGGAATCATCGGGGAGAGTCATAATATAAGAGTCACTGGAAATGGATAAAGACTGATATATTGCACAGCTGTGAAATCTTCGACATTTTAAATTCTAGCAGCTATGTATCTGGCCCCTCTCATGTACATTCTCCATATGAACTCCCTCTCCTCCCAGGGCAAAAAAAGAAATGTGGTTGTAAGGACAGAGAACACTGTTATATTTCTTTCCATCACCTCATTTTTAGAGAAATATCTGTTGGCAACATGGGGATTCCATATGAGAAAAAAACACATGGATGAGGGATTATGAAGGGAATACATTTCCCTTGATTATGTTTTCTGAAAATATAGGTGGTTGGTGCAATCTGAAAACTCGTTTGCATAATATAGTTGTATATATTGTGTGTGAGCATAAATATAGAATGTTAACTCTGTTTGTGTTCAACATATGAGAAAAATGCTGCACTGCCTTCCTCTCTTGCTGTTCAGCCCCTTGCTCCTTCCTGCCTTGTGTGTATGCGCATCGAGACATTCACTTAGTGAGTAAACCCCCTGAGTTCAGGAAACATGCCCTGCTTTGATGGGCATCTATTACCAGCTCTTGTGCACATCATCATGCACACAGTGATCACTTGGTTTTTGCCAGATTTAGAAGCCCAAAGTCACAGTACCCTGTTGGGATACTTCTGTTTGTCTTGAGCAGGGGCACTAAAAACTTTTTCTCAGTACACATTCACTACTCGTAGCAAAACCTTCAGAGATCAATGACCTTGAAAGACCAGTTGTTTGCTAAAAGGACGAACAGTGATGAACACTTCGACTCTGTCTAGCACATAAAAAACTGGCTTCTCATAGATAATACTGATTTTCATTTACACCTCTAACTGCAACATAATTCCTTTAGGGGAAAAAATCATTGTTTTCACCTTGCCTTCTTTGTTCTTTTAATATATTACCCACTATTTACTGCGTTATTTTATCTATTTCACATCCATTTTCCTCAGTAAACCATAAACTCTATGCGGGAAATGTCCGTCTAAAACTTCATTAAACATTAAACATAAAACAATATTAAAAATTCAGCTTAATAGACTGGCATAGTCAAATATTTATTTAATTACAGTTTTCATAAGAAAAGACTTACAGAGGCTTATAGAGAAGACATAAGTAAAAGAGAATATAAGACATGTTACGTAAGAAAAATAAATAGACAAGTAATTTTTTCTACTGGGAAAAAAATTAGGACCAAAAATATTGGATGTTAGAGATTAAGTAATTTAATGCTGGAGATTAAGGCTTTTCCCAAATGGAGGTCATGATCCATCTACGGTTTATGAAGTCAGTGTAATGGGTCTTGCCAAGCATTTAAAAAAAGTAATTATGATAAAGTATAATAGATAGGACTGAAGTACATCACATGTGCTTTTGTATAGAGTTGAATGCAAAAAGTCACAAAAACAGTCATAAAGCAAGAAGTCATCATCTCTATTGTGTCCCAAATTTGACTCCATGATTTCTACAGCCATAGCAAAAAGAAAAATTTAATTTTCATATCAGGTAAGAGAAAAACTAAAGCCGCTATCTGCTCGAGAAACTGCAAATACTTTTAAGGCTACAATTAGTAAGAGATTTTTTTTGTGAGGATATTCATAACAAGAGCCCTACATAAAAATTTTGCATATCCTCAAAAAGAACCTTTTGGTTGATACAACTCTACACATAAGAGTTTCTCTAAATACAACCCAATGGCAAAAGAGTTAGACCTGTTTGAGTTCACTAAATCCACTACTATAAGCTGTTATAACAATATGACGCACATAACCTGGCCTGTGTTTCCATTTGAATAGATTATAAATAAAAAGAATGGATGGCAAATACATCTATTAATAAATAAATACACACAAGCATGACTGTCAAACATACTTTGCTTTGTATGGGTCAGAATATTGAAAGGCAATAGTGTTTAAGGTGCATAATTGTGACACGTACAAGCTTCACAGAAATCTCATATGAGCAAGATCTGCTGATAAAAACCTTGATTAGGGCTTTTAGTTTTAGTTCACTGATGTCTTGTGAATATTTATTATTACTCTGGTATTCTAGAAATACACAGCACAACCATCCTCCTTAAGAATTATTCTAGGAGTTCCTGTCATGGCTCAGTTGTTTACGAACCCGACTAGTATCCATGAGAATGCGGGTTTGATCCCTGGCCTCACTCAGTGGGTTAAGGATCTGACGTTGCCAAGAGCTGTGGTGTAGGTTGAAGACGTAGCTGGGATCGTGTGTTGCTGTGGCTGTGGTGTAGGCCAGCAGCTGCAGCTCTGATTCGACCCCTAGCCTGGGAACCTCCATATGCCATGGGTGAGGCCCTAAAAAGACCAAACAAACAAACAAACAAACAAAATATATATATATATATATATATATATATATATATATATATATATATATACATATACATATATATATATACAGAGAGAGAGAGACAGGGAGAGAGAATTGTATTCCAGGATTTAAAAAGTTAAGGACTCAACAGTGTACCAAAAAACATTTATGGTCAATAAATCCCTGTACATCTGTTTAAGCAGTTTAATATCTGATTCATTCCAATTAAGCAATGGTTATAAAAAGCACATATAGGATTATTAAAGCCTAGTAAGCTATAATGTTAACTCCTATAAATCCTTTCCTTTTGACGAATTTTCCCTGAAATAGAGAAGGGTGAAGAGGACTTAGAAAACTGCAACTGAGAGACAGACAGAGAGAGTCACAGAGAGAGAGAGAGAAAACTTTATTAGGTAGATGTTTACAGAGTAAGAGATACACGTATCACATATCTGGAAATGAGTCTATGTAATGTGTTATGGATTTTTGTTTGCAAAGGACTATGCACTTGGGCAAGTTGTTTACCTTCACTAAGTCTCAGATCTCTTGCCTTTAAAAATGGAAAGATAATATCTGCTAGGTCAGGTTGCAAGAATCAAATAAGATAACAATCGTAAAGTTCTTAGCATAAGAGTTGAAAGAATATTACTCTTTTTTTTCTGGGGGGGGTGTCTTTTTGTCTTTTAGGGCTGCACTGGCAGCATATGGAGGTTCCCAGGCTAGGAGTCGAACTGGAGCTGTAGCCGCCGGCTTATGCCAGAGCCACAGCAACGTAGGATCTGAGCCGCGTCTGCGACATACACCACAGCTCATGGCAATGCCAGATCCTTAACCCTCTGACCGAGGCCAGGGATCAAACCTGTGTCCTCATGCATGCTAGTCAGGTTCATTCATTAACCACTGAGCCAGGATGGGAACTCCAATAATATTCTTAATAATTTCATTGCCCTTTTCTATTTCCTTTACCATCTACATTCTTTATTCACATCTTTTTTCCCACAGAGAAATTACCACTTTAATATTTTTCCCTTAATATGAATAACTGTTGAATCTCCATCCCTCTCTGTTCCTGTGAGTTTTAGTTCTGCACTTGCCATTACTCGGTCAATATCCCTCAGGTAAAGTTGATATGAGATTGGTATAAATTCAGTCCTATCGATTATAGATTTACAATTTCATTGTCCCTTGCCAACTGACCAGATATTTCCCTCTCCTATTTCAATGTCAGTATCAAATATCAAAATAGAACGTATATTTCTTGCCAAAGAAGTCACTACTCCTTCTTTCTTTTTTTACTATCAATTGAAAAAGAAATCCATAACAAGTCTGGAACTTCTAAAAATAAGAATTAACATGAAAAAATTTTCTGAATAAATTACAGTTTACAAACAAAAAAATCAAAAATTTTGTTTTAATCTTGGTAATTTGGAATAAAAAATTTCAAAATCAAATTTCGCATGTGCATAACTGCTTTACATGGAGTCAGCACTTGTTATGGATTAGGAGTCATCATCATGAACCTCATACAATATACAGCAATTACAGTAAAAGCACAAAAAACTAATAAATGTGGAGCCTGTCTTTCCTTTCAGTGTGGTTCCTTTTCCAGCAACTCTGAGGAACAATTTTAATTGGTTGATGCCTGCAGAATTGGATATGTTAATTTATGATAAGAATAGGTTTTAAGTTCAAATAAACTCACAGTGAGCAACTGTGGAGCATTTCTATTAGCGAAATAAAAAAGCCTTTTGATTTAATACAAGGAACTTAACAGTTTAATGAGAGAGACAATCATATTCTAATGCAATTTTAAAAATACAAGTCATAATAAAGAGCACAGAGGGTGAAGAAATTTCACTAATAAATGAAATGGAAGCAAACTGTCCAAAGATGACTTTAGAGAGATTTAACATTTAAGCCTGATCTCTAAGGATTAATAGGATATTTTTTCAGATAGAGAAAAGAAAAATGGGGTGTCCTGGAAGAAGAGTATATAGTATACTCTCTGTAAAGTATAAAAGATCATGGCTGTATGAGAAGCAAGAAGTTCAATGAATTAAGAAATTGGGTAGAAGCTATTACATTTAGAATGGATAAACAGTAAGGTCCTACTGTGTAGCACAGGAAACTATCCAATTTCCTGGGAAACCATAATTGAAGATAATATAGAAAAGAATGTACATATACGTATGATTGGGTCACTTTGCTGTACAGCAGAAATTGGCACAACATTGTAAATGAACTATACTCTAATAAAAAATAAATGTTGAAAATCAGGTAGAATTAGAGAATAAGCTTTAAGGAAAACAAAATAGACCATAGTGATTGGGATCAAATTTTGAAGATAACTTGCTGGTCATAACAAAGAATTGGGTTTCCAAAGGCAGTGTGTGACCATGAAATATGTATAAGCAGAGGAATGGCATAGTTAAGGACGTGCATTAAGCTATAATTCTAGAATCAGTGGGCAAAACTAACTGAAGAGGGTAAGAAATGGAGTCAAGGAGATGTTAAGACACTATTAAGCAAGGAGAGAAAGGAAAGGATCTGAACAAAGGTGGTAGTAATGGAAATGAAGAAAAGGGGACACATTAAAGAAATATTTTGGAGGTGGAAATAATATGATTTCAACTTGTTATATTATGGAAGCTGAGAGATGGGTTAAGGCAACTTTCAGCTTTTCAGAGTGGTGAAGTAAAAATGGGGGATGAGAAGATACCTCTAAAATTGGCAGTTTGGCTGTTACTGGTAACTTCACAAAGATAAAAATGAAAGTAAATTTATGGAAAAATAAAGGTTGCATCTATTGCCTTCTGAGGAATTGATATGTATCTCAAGAAAAGAAAACCTGAGGTCAAAATCTGATATTTACTCACTTGCCAATTATTTTATGAGATTATACTGACTAAATAAAGCAATCTAGGTAATATACAAAATGGATATATGCCTTCCATATTTATGAGATATTTTTAATAAGCATTGATAAAATTCAAGTCTCACCAAGCAGTCAGAATCAGATGAAATGTAATTATTACCACAGGTATTATAAGAGGCAACATAGCTCCTTCTACCTCCTGACAGCAGTGGCGAAGTAAATATTTTCAATCATCTAAACTCTTCTGTTCCTGCACTCATTAGAGCAGGCAATTAGTAGAAACCAGACATTGACTAATTTGATTGACATGTGTTTATTTTCTCCACCACACACTGGGATCACAGCATGAGAGTAATGAAAGAAGAGCTGGAATTTGCAAGCATGGATAGCATGGCTATTTATTATAATCATACTTACAACTGGACCTGGTGGGCCCTGGGGACCTTCTCCTCCTTTCAGTCCAGGTGCACCCTGGGAAAAGGGGGAAAGCAAAGAAAATGAATTGATGTGAACTGAATATTAATAGAAGGCAATGCATGACTGACAAAAAGAGAATGTTAGGAAATGTTCCAGATACAAATGTATATTACTATATGTCTTATGACAATCAATGCATATGCTTACATACTTCCCCTTAATTACTCATGAATCTCTATTTAGTTTAGGTCTAAAAAATGCTTCTAATAAGCAATTGCATTCACATGTCTTATAAATATGTTAATCATACCTGAGCTCCAGGAAGTCCTCTTTCACCTGGGAAACCACGTAGTCCTGCTGGTCCATCTTTCCCTGAGACACCTTGAGGACCTGGGTCACCCTGAAGAATATAATATACATCCATCATAAGGAGAAATTTCTACACGTTCCCACAAACAAAACTGGGATTACCCTCTGTGAGTAAAGCCTGAATACCATTTAATGAAGAGAGTGCTGTGTGGAATGTCACAGATACTAAAATGAACTAACTACTATCTACAGTTCAAAGTATATATAAATGGATGGTTTTACGGTCAATGGAATGCTAATCTATTATTGTTCAGTCAAGCCTTGAAGTACACTAAACTGAATGTTTTACCAATATGTCTTTCTGACTTTCATGTAAATACTACGCCAACATTTAGACAATCTATGGACAAGTAATGGGAAACTACAGTGAAAAATAAATGGATATTTTCAACCAAGAAAATTCCTTGAGCGTAGTGTACCTTTGCACCTTCTTTTCCTGCGGCACCAGGAAGACCTTGCTCACCAGGAGGGCCAGGAGGGCCAGGATGCCCACGCTCACCTATTGGACCAGTCTCGCCAGTTGGTCCCTAAATTGGATAAACTTCATTAGATTACTCTCATAATTTTGGCAAAGATAACACAAATCCAAAACAAATACCATTCCTTTTTGCAAATTTTATCATTTTCAATTATTTTCTTGATGTCCTAAGAAACACTTCATATAAAACACTGAAGAAGTCTGAAAGGTTATGTGTAATCTTGACTAAAATCTGAGTATATAAGGGAAATATATAGCATAATTCAAAAAGCTGTTTTATTTGTTTACCACGAGGATTGTTTCAGAGTGAGGCCAGACCAAGTATTGTTAAAACTGTTTTTTCACTATAATTTTATCCTCTTCCCTCTTTTTATATAAGGTATCAAATAAGTTTAGAAGTAAAAGAGGCAGTGGTACCACACTGGTAGCTGCTTGATGAATATCTGGTTGATAATAACTTCAGGTCTCCTGGAATCCAAATAATCAAATCTTTGGAATTTCTGTGATTGGAGCCTTCCCTGTTGTTCATCTATATTCATTTGACAAGTCTAGAGAACGAGGCAGGGGGATCCTAAAGACCAGGAGTTTGGGTTGGCAGTTCCTCTCGGCCAAAGACTGAAACAAATAGCCCACTGTCTTATATTGCTGCAAATGCCAAAGTGAAAAATGTCAGGTCGTTTATGGGTCCCCTGAGTGGTGCTGTTTTGTGGTGCTAGAGTTTAATGAGCTTTCAAGTGTAAATAGAGAATGGTGACCAGTTGCTCTCTATCTCCACTTAGAATAAAGCAAAATGAAGGACTTAAGTTAAAGATACATAACGGGAAAGTTTCCAGAGCTAAGGTCATTAAACTGGAATGTGTTACTGAAGTTGCTTATGGAATTCCATTCTCTGTTATTTTTCTAAAAATGCAACAGATTCTTACCTTTTGATCTTGGATAAAGAACACATCTGCCTCAAATCTGAGTATACATTTCTAGGTTTAAACTTCCTTTAATTATGTATTGCTGAAAGTCCCCAACTTAACATTAATGCATAGTTTTCCCCTAAGGAATTTTTCCTTAAATATATGATCAGAATTTTAATAGTAAGGAAAGCAAAACTGACCCTAATTTAATGGTTATCACCACTGAGACAAAAATGAGAAGTGAGTCACATGACTGTACACAAAAAAAGAAAAGAATATCAAGTATTACAATCAACCTTTTTCTATTAAATCACTTCCTTTGTCTTAATCTGAAGATATGGTTATGTTTGAAATAGGCTATTGAATTTTTTTTTTTTTTTTACAGTTGCACCTGGGGCATATGGACGGTCCCAGGCTAGAGGTCAAATTAGAGTTGCAGCTGCCAGCCCATAGTAGGGTCACAGCAATGCCGAGCCACATCTGCGACCTACAGCACAGCTCACAGCATCGTCCGATCCTTAACCCAATGAGCAAGGCCAGGGATCAAACCTGCATCCTCTCGGAGACTATATCAGGTTCTTAACCTGCTGAGCCAAAATGGGAACTCTGAATTTTTTTCCTTAAAAGGACCAATAAAGAATAATAATCTAATGAAAATGCATACTAAGTAAAACAACTGCTACTTTCATGCCTTAAAGTAGGGAGACAAAAAAGGACACAGCTCTCAGAAACCAAATGTGTACATTAGGCAGAGATGAATTTTCAAAAAAGTGTGAGGTCCTGAAACATCCAGTTACACCTCAAGATGTTTACATTCCAGTTGGGACTCTAGACCTATTTCTATACATGGATATGTAACATAATGGGAATCATTCTTCCAGTGAGGTTTTTTCACAGAAAAATTTTTGTGAAGTTGTTTGGAACAAAGACAAATAAACGTATTTTTTGGAGGGAGTTTTTTTTTTTTTTTAACAAAAACCAATAACAAAAGGAAGGCTGAGCACACACACAGACACTCACTACAGAGAAGTATGCAAAATGAGTATCCTGTATACTGTTTTTTCTTTATAAAATAGAAACGGCCATTCCTTTCGTTCAGGATTGATATCTGAAATAAAAGGGATCAACCAATCAAATAATTCTTCATTTTCGCTTCTATCGCACATATTCCTAGAAAGAAGATGCAGTTTTTGTTTTTGTGTGTGTGTGTGTGTGTGTGTGTGTTTGATTACAATTTATTAAGAACTAATTATAGTCTGAGAAAAGACTATTTAAAGCAATTAAATAATTAAAACACTTATTCAACTGCTCTTGCTTTTTTGCTTTAAACTGTTATTAACATTCCAGCTGAGTAAACTAAATGTGTTTTGTTCATTCAATACATTATGCCAGAACAAAAACATTGTTTTCAAATCCTGTGAATTATATTGTAATAGTATTCAATACTATAATTCAGGATATTGCATTAATACACGAGATTCTTTCTGCCACCTATTTTGAAAAAACTCCTTGTCTTTGCCATTATTTCAATATACTCAAAAGATCACAAACTAACATTTTATTACTGATAGAAATCATTGTTATGAAGATAAAATCTTTAAGAAACATAATATATTACAAATATTAAAATTTTACAAGAAATTTTATTAAAAGCTTTATATTTCAAACATATTATACCTCTAAATCTAATTTATACTCAGAATATTGAAGTCATTTTGTAATTTGAAATCACCAAAAAAGATTTTAAAAGTATTTTGTCATTTTTAGCAGATGATTCCATGATCAGGCCTTCACTGTGAACTTTCTGGCTTATTTTCATTATTTAGTTTATTCTTCTCTTTTAAGCATTCAGGCAATTGAAAAATCGCTTTGCTTAAGTTCATTTGATGTAAGCAAGTTGCTTAGGTTGCTTATATTTAAATACCATCCAAAATATAAAAACACAATTTTTAATTTTCAATTTTTCATTGTAAAATGAGCAAATCTTGTACAACTTAGAAAAGGTGAAAATATAAACAGAAAAATAAATCTTCTTAGAGAAATAAAATAATGGATCTTACCTGTGGTCCAACAACACCCCCTGGCCCAGGAGGGCCAGTCTTGCCTTGAAATCCCTAAAGAAAAAAACAAAAACAAACAAAAAAACCAACAATCTGTAAAAGCTATACAGGACACAAATTATAAATTAAAATTATCTGAGATAGTTGAATAATTCATATTAAAAGAAAGTCATCTTATGGCTAAAAATGCTTATTTTTAAATGCCTTGAGTTATATTTCAGTTCTCTTTAAAATTAATATTTATCACCTTCACTATTTCAACTGCAGTTCTATGATGACTTTCATTAAGCTTAAAAAAGCAAATAAGAAAGTGGGATGAAGCTGGCACAAAAATGTGTTCTTGGCCCTTCTTCACTGTGTCAGACAACACAGATATTTTAACCTAGAAACATTTATGGATGACATAAATGATGGCTTAGACATTTAAGAAAGACACTTATTTAGACAGTCCACTGGTTCTTTATATAGAGGTGAATCTACAGTCTGTGATATTAAATGCAGCTCTCTTTTCTGCGTTCCACAAACTCACATAACAAACAAGATATAAAAATATATTTATAGAAGGAATACTTCACATGATTTGTAATCATTTCAACATTTTATCAGTGTACTTTCTTAAAACCCCAAAGAATATTCTTATAAAAGTACCTGGCACATAATGAAGTCATTAAAATAAAATCCGGTAGATTTGAGTGCATGTACTCACTAAACAGGGCCTTTGGGCATATATTCTGGTATCTGTTTCTCTAGATTCGTGAGTTATTAATTCTGCATGACTGTATTATGACTGCCAAATTTCTTTCTCTTGTGAGGTACTTTACATTTAACAGTTGGAGAAAGATTCAAAATACTGAGAGAAAAACCTGACAAAGAACTGAATTAAAGCAATAGTACTTGCAAAAGTTTTATTCACTGTAACATCAAATTAGAAAGAGGAAAGTTAGAAAGCAAATGGCAGAAACTGACCCCAGGCTTGTATTACAACCTTCCAGATAATTATGATTAAATTAATTATAAAAATAAAACTTAAAAGAAGGATAAAGGAAAAGAATCTGTAATTATTTTAATTGACACTATAGGGGAAGAAAACAAATTTCCCCTACTCTTAAAATAAATTAATTCTTAAGAGCATCAGGTTTCCACTTGAACTATCACTCATGATAACAAAATGGATCAATTCAAGGAAAATATATCATAGAATTTACTTAACATTTAATAAACAAGGTAGCTTGACTGCTTAATTTTAACTCTTCAGAAACATTGATTTGGAAATGTGCACACACTCAGGTAAATATGCATATATTTATAAATTTAATTTACATATAAATTAAATATATATTTATAAATTATATATATATAACTTTATATTATATATATAAATTTTTTTTCCCCTGAGAGCTAACAGCACCCTGTTACTCTTGTCATTTGCTTACAGAGTTTAGTCCCACGTCCCAGACTGTCCTTCAGTGGTCAGGCTCAGTCATCTAATCCTATCATGTCATCTCAGAACCTCTCTGAAATCCAGCTTCTTCTCTCTTGTCTAGTAGACCTGTCTTATTCAAACTATACTCAGCACTTCCCTTGACCACTGCAGTTTTCAAGTCAGGTTCACTCACTTGTCTACTTGTTATTCCACAGAAGCAAATCTATTCAACTCTCTGCTACACATATAATGAAATATCCACTATCACATCTATAAAATCTAAGCCCAGTCTGTCACTTCAGTCACCTCTTTGCTTTGAAAACATGTTATAAGTTCTAGCTAGGCTGATTTTCTCAACTTTTCCTGAATAGTCATGCACCACATGTTAACATGGCCTGTTCCTATGTCTAAATTACCTTTTATCCAATTTATAGTCACAAAGTTTGACATAAAGATGTAAACCCAATTCAGAACTTAAATAAGTTAGTCTTGTAAATTTTTTTCCTTAGTAACTGTGAGTTGAATTATTATTTCATAGTAATTAATTATGAAAATCAATTTATTAAAAGTAAATGGTTAACTGATGAAATTCTGTGAAAAATCTGCTACCCAGACTTGTACTCAGACATTCTAAGAGCGTGCTAGCATATGTGAGTAGGAGACAGATTTGCAAGGATCTGGAAAACAGCATTGACCATATGCCTGCTCATTCAAAACATTTAGAGTGTCTGCAAGTCTCTAATAAATATGACACTAGGGCTCTTACAAATAAACAATCTATAAGAAAATGTTTATAGATCAGAATGGAGTGTGAATGTTTAATATTGTCATATAATAAGACTGCACTTGCTATTTAATTTGAGAGTAATAAGTTAAATTATGTTTTTCAAAATCCCTGAAAACAGAAATGGATTTGATACATGAGAAATAAAAATGCAACTCCTATTCTGATCACTTCCATGATCAATGCTGATTTGGCACTTATGCTTTTGAGACAAATGCTGGCTATTTCAGTATAATGACAGCTATATCTCTAATTATTCCTAGTGGCCTTAAAAAACTTTAAATTTTAAGAGGTCAGAATGAACCTTTAACTCAAGGATTTCGGAATGGGGACAAATATCAAATGTAACAGACTAATTTCTTCTTTAAAATAAGGAAAGACATATATGCCAAAATATAGCTACCCTAGATTCTGACTCTTGTCCAAGGCAATTTTTGAATAACAGCACAGACAGAGTGAGAGAGAAGGTTCCTGGCTATAGAGTGACTCACTATTGCTCTTAAAGTAGATTTGAAATCAGAAATACAATTTTCCAGAAATAATTCTTGCTTTGTTTACAAGAAACTACCAGATGAGAATATCCATCCTAGAATCATTAGTTAATATGTCAGTTTTCCACTTTAAGTGTTATATATAATATGGTTACTTTGGATAGAAGCAGAAACTCTTAAGACAAAGGGGATTTTATAATGATAATTCTCTAGGTACGCCTTCCTCAAAAGACATTTTGAAATTTTTCAGAGTTATTCCCAAAAAGTAACAGCATGACTTAGTTAAAAATGTTTGACTGCAATATTTGAATGAGAATGTATTTGCAAATTTGAGTGTGGCTTATCGTTTAGAGAGCTTATTTTATGCTCTTCATGCAGATATCATTCCCAGGAGGAAAACCAAACAATTTTACTCTGTGGTCTCACTAAATCATTCTTGATTTTGCTTTTGTAGTCCAAGACTTTGAAGTTTATAATCTATAAAACTAAGAAGTTGCTTCACTAAGAATTGTCACTTGGTAGGCAAAACAGGAACTGACTGCCACTGAGGGACTGTTTCTCCTATGCAGAGAATCCTCATGTTTTCAGATTTGTTATCATATATTTCAACAGAACTCCAAATACGTGTTCATGCTGGAAGGACACCCTTAGATAATTTTGAGCCACATAGTCAAAGACAGTCTGTGTTGTGGTTTCCTTAAGAAATATAGATAAAATTAATCAATGTTAAGAGCCAAGAACTGATTCCAAGAAAACATGCTAAGCCATGATGATTTCTGATTAGACTACCATTCCACTGTGATAGACAGATACACGGTTTTGTAACAGTGGTAGAATAAATAAACAAAACCAACAGGATTCTTAAACTGTAATTGAGCTGTTAGTTTCCCCCCACCCACATCACTGTATAGTAAGTTGTTCAGATAATTCATCTAATGCTATATTCCTTTTACTTTGTTACATTTTTTTCCATTTCCATTTTCCTACTTGAGAAGAGAGAACGCATTTGACATAGTTCTAGACTAATTACAGCCTTATGGTTCCAACATCACTAAATATTTCCTCCTTAATTCTGGATAGAAGAACGTACTGTCTGCATGGCTTATTGTAATTTTTCTCCTTTAGAGAGTGGAAGAGTGAAAGGGTTGGGTGGACTATATCTGTAAACAAAGAGTTCAATGAAAGGGTCAAGGCCGACAACATTGTGAAGGTATCGAAAAGATCATGAGGTCTTTTCTATAAATTCATCCCTAAAGTGCTGTTATTGAAAAGAAGGAAAATCAAATCAAGTAACATCCCATGTCCTCAAGCAATTCCTTCAGGGATTTAATACAAACATAGGTCAATTTATGTATTTTTAAATATATTTTCAAAGGATTAAATGGAAATAATTTTGCTATTGTCCTTAACCTAGTTGTTGACTTATAATAATAAAGTATGTTTCTGTAAAATGATGAGGTACCAGGGAATCATAGAATCAGAGAATCAGAACACTGGGGTCACTTACAGTCTCTCCACGTTGCCCAGGGTGTCCTGGCAGGCCATCCTTCCCAGGTGGTCCCTGAAAACACAAATATTAAACACCAAATATTTCTTGAATTATTTTATAATCCAAATGTAATATTTTAGACAGTATTCTTATATCTTCATTAGACATCCTATTTTGATGTACTATTGATTTTATATATAGTATGTGTACATATCTATTTAGTATACTTCTATAGTTATAACTGAGACCAAGATTATACAACTGTAATCTGAACATTTTACATTTAACTTATTTCATTAGAATCTATATTTTTAAAAGGTATAATCATATATGTTTATATTTTTATTTTGTAAAAATGTTAGTTCTTTGGTACTTGACAGATGAGTATTTTCCCCTCTCTGTGGTGCTGTGTTCTTAATTCAATTTCCTGTGCATAGACACCTGGATAATAGAGAGGTAGTGCCCTCTGAGCTTCTAACTGACAAGAATGTGAAAGAAAGGCCAACTTGATAAACAATAGCATTTTACTTCTCAGTTGTTTCAAGTAAAGAAGGTACGATACCATTTTTCCCAGGAGGTTTTCCTAAATACCCTCTTTGAAGCATAATGTTTATTAAACACTGGAAAGCAAACCCACTATGTTATCACTTTCTGTAAACGATGCCATCTTTGTCATTAACTTCTGAAAAAGTTAATGAAGCCATAACAAAGTACTTAAAGTAAACAACTCTAAGAGGTTCCTACATTTTAGATACTTAGCAGAAACAGATTGTGTCTTTAGACTGCATAGTGGATTATTCATCCCACTTGGAAACTATTTAAATATTAAGTTCAAATGTCAAAACATGTAGAAAACAGGTACAGACAGAGATATTCTTGGGTGAGAATATCTGGATACATGAAGAGAAATGATCACTTTAATAACACCATTTTTAATGATAACAGGTGTACCTCTCACAATATGTTAATTATTTAGATAAACCTACTTATTTATTTAAACTGTTCATTATTTACTGTTCTGCTGTTATGCTGAAGCTGTAGCTGAAAGAGAAGGATGAACTCATTTCCAAACTTCAGGAAGAATAGGAAAAAGTTCAGCATTTACAGAAGGCTTTTGCTTCAGTAGTAGATAAATCCACCCAAACTAAACTTCTAAACTATGCTGCCCTGTGGAATCCTACATTCACTGAAGCTTTATTTAAATGAGTACGTATTTCAACCTAGGTCAAATTCTTATTTGACCATAGAAATGTGTGACAAATTGGTGACATGCTAAATATTAAATAAAATCAATTTTACATTAAAAAAGAATGTGAATTCTTTGTATATTGAGTTTGGAAAAAGTTTGTTTTCAAAGATAAGATCATTTCCACAGATAGCCACTAGAATAAGACTTTTTCTAAATTGGTTACATGTCAGGAGAAAGACGTCCTGATAGTGACTAGTACCAGCTCTGCTCCCTGATCTCATCTTTACTGACACACTGGTTAAATTATTAGCTCTAATTGAAGCTGTTACAATATTTCACAAGATCATTGCTTGTTCAGTGATTTGCTTATATTTTCCAGGACCCTCTCAGCGATTTTACTGCCATCTGCCCAAAAGACCAAAACTGTAATGCTTTTAACCAAGTCCCCCAAATGTTCTTGGACATCATTTAAGCACTCCTTCTTTCAAAAATATACATTACACATCTATGTATTAGGCACTTTGTGTATTGTAATATGAAATACAGTTCTCAGTTTAGAGGTGAAACACATAAATAAGTAGTTGATTGCTAGCGGATTTCGCCTAGGTTCAGTATTTCAAAACAATAAATAAAAACAGATCTTGTGCTCTGTCACCATTTTGATATACATGGGAGTAAATATGCCATCAATTGGGGGCAGTAGTGACAAAAGTTTAAATTTATAGAGGTTGACATTTAAAGGATAATAAATACGAGTTAGGCATTTTTTCCCCCACCATATTAAAATGCATCTCAAATGATGAGTTTTGCAATCAGTATAAGCCATTTACGTATTCTCTAACAAATGTGCAAATACACGGCTTAAATATCTCTTTATTACTATTTTTTTTTTGTCTTTTTAGGGCTGCATCCGCAACATATGGAGGTTCCCAGGCTAGGGGTCCAGTCGGAGCTGTAGCCACTGGCCTTCGCCACAGCCACAGCAAAGCCAGATCTGCGACCAGCCAGAGCCACATTTGCAACCTACACCACAGCTCATGGCAACGCCGGATCCTTAACCCACTGAGCAAGGGCAGGGATGGAACCTGCAACCTTGTGGCTCCTAGTCAAATTTCCTTCTGTTGCACCATCACGAGAACTCCATAAATATCTCTTTATATCTGCTAGCGTGAGAAGTATAGATTACACTTTTATTGCAAAATATTATAACTTTTTAAAACAGTGATCTTTGATATAAATAACATCATCTGGGATGAATGTAACATGATTTTTAATGCCTTTCCTTGTTATCCTGTGGGAGCAATGTTAATAGACTATATAAAGAATTCATATCATTTTTCTTGTATTATATGTGTATTACTAACACTAAGTGATTAATCCTAAGTAATTTTAATAGTCCCACACTACTATTCGATAAAATAAAACATATTAATTACCAAATAATTTCATGCCATTCATTTAAAAGTAATGATTTTATTAATAAAAATGTACAGCTCCTTTGATGTTGCTAGTGAAGGGTAGTGACAACAAATTCATCTAAATGAGGGTGTGCATATACAGCAAAGCAATTTGTGCAAAGACACAAATAAATATTACGATTTTTTTCACTTTACACTGGCACTGAGTATTGACTTTTCTGTAAATAGAATGTATCTGATAGTAGGCATGTTATAAACATTAACCATGTAAGGTAATTTTCTTAAATTGGATAACTATATGCTGACACTAGCATGAGATTAATAGACTCAAAATGTGAACATTCCAAGTGCTTAATCCATACTTCACATGTGTCTCTGTGAACATATATATATTTTTCATTTACTTTCACATGTATATTATATATATACAAGTATGTATATATACTTATGATTATACATTTTCAGATTATAATGAAAATGGATCAATTAATTTGCAGAAAGAGGAGCTTGGTTCTCTCTACCTGAATCCCCCTTTCTAAATGTCAAAAAATGAAGACAGTTCTTTCGTGTTATGTTATAAAACTACATACCAGAAAAAAGATAGGTGCTTTTATTTCACGCTCTAATGTTTCACTTGTCAGAGAAATAGAGTATAAAAATCATTTTGTTTAGCAGTGAAAGCAATGTTCCTTAACAGTGTCTTGTTTCTTCAACCACACTGCATGCTTAAGTGTAAGCATTTATTACATTTCTAATACTTAGAGACAAAATGCATGCATGATCAATGGCTCACAACTTATTGAAAGATACATGAGGGAATGGACTGAAAGAGTCTCTGGAAAAATGGCTTTCTTTGACAATAAAATTATACTACACGAGGGAACTTCTTAACAATTTGTACAAATATAAATGGTATGATATTGTTGAAGTTATACATATCAATGGATTTTATGTTACTAAATGATCTATACACATGGTTTCAAAATACTTAAGAAAGAGTCTTATGTGCACAGTCATTTTTGCAATAGTATTTTCACTTCCGTGTATATGCAACTTTGCATAACTTAATATTACATTTGGAACAAAACGGAAATAGTGGGTGAACAACATTACATTCAAGTAGTATCCATATTTTCCTTTGTCTAATACTAGTTATTTGTATCAATCTTTTTATAAGACTATAATACAGATAGCAACCTTTCTTGATATGTTTGCAGCAATGAAGCAAGAGTGTTAGTGATAAAATATTAAACACAGTGTCTAAAATTATTGCAAAAAGTAGGCGATTCTTTCAACATTTACGTATTTCACAATAAATAATTAGTTTTTCAAATATACGACCTAAAGTTACATTTGAATGTAATCCAAGGAGTTCCCATCATGGCTCAGGGGAAACAAATCTGACTAGTATACATGAGGACGCAGGCTCAATCCGTGGCCTCTCTCAGTGGGTTAAAGATCTGGCATTGCCATGAGCTATGGTGTAGGTCACAGATGTGGCTTGGATCCCACATTGCTGAGGCTGTGGTATAGGCCAGAGATTACAGCTCCAATTCGACCCCTAGCCTGTGACTCTCCATATGCCCTGGGTGAGGGCCCAAAAAACCAAAAAAAATGGAAAGGAAAGAAAAGAAAAAAGGTAATCTGAGAAACAAGGATTTATTCAAACTCAGTAAATAATATTGGAGGATATACTTATTTATTTATATATGATTTTCAACATCTTTTCTTTTCTTTTTTCCTTTTTGCCTTTTTTTAGGGCCACACCTGCAACATATGGAAGCTCCCAGGTTGGGAGTTAAACTGGAGCTGCGGCCTACACCACAACACAGCAACGCGGGATCCAAGCTGGGTCTGTGACCTATACCACAGCTCACAGCAATGTGAGATCCCTAACCCACTGAGCAAGGCCAGGGATTGAACCTGCATCCTCATGGATACTAGTCAGGTTTGTAACCTACTGAGCTGCAAAGTGAACTCCCTTCAACGTGTTTTAAATTATAATATAATCATGTAATATTTATTTAAACTTGTAAAACCTTAATTTAGAATGTTATGAATTTTTCCTTTATGCAAGATTGTTATGGACTATATTTGGTTAATTATAATTATTTATATATATAATTACTAGAAAGCAGAAAATTGGGATGGACAATTTTTAAAATGTCGGCATATGAAAAATAGACCTCACTTACTCATACAAGTGCATGTGGTTGTGGTTTTGTCAAAAAGATTCAGTTCAAAATTAGTTTAAAATATTCAGCCAGAATCTATATCAATGTGCCACTAAACAAAAATATCCAGGATGTGAGTAAAACTGCCAGTAATCATTTACTAGGATTTAGTTATTTGTATTATTACATTGAAAAAACAATTGGTTCTTAAATCATGGACTGAAAGTTTAGTTTCCTACAGAGTAGGTCATACGCAAACTATGTTGATCTTATTCTCATCCAAAGTATTTCTGAACTCTGCAATTCAAAGTATGGCCCATTGAATAGCAGCGTTAGCATCATCTAGACATTTGCTAGGACAAGACCCACCCCCGAACTACTGAATCAAAATCTACTTTCTTAACATGATACCAACATGATTTCCATGCACATTAAAGTTTGAATAAAGCTGTCTACTTAGAACTAGAGCAGCGGTTTACAAACATTAGCTTGCATAAAAATGACGTGGAGAGTTTTTAAGACACAGACTGGGTTCCTGTTCTAGAGTTCTGATTAATTTTTTTTTTCTTTTTAGGGCCACACCCTCAGCATATGAAGTTTCTCAGGCTAGGGGTCTAATCAGAGCTACAGCTTCTGGCCTACGCCATAGCCACAGCATCGCGGGATTGGAGCCAAGTCCGCAACACCAGATCCTTAACCCACTGAGCTGAACAAGGCCAGGGACTGAACACACAACCTCATGGTTCTAGTCAGATTCGTTTCCACTGCGCCATGATGGGAACTCCAGAGATCTGATTAGATGAACGAGGTGGAGACAAGACATTGCATTTCCAGCAACACGTACTGCTGACGCTCTGGTCCAGGGACCACACTTTGAGAACAACTTCCTTAGACAGGTGGGTATTAGGGTTTAAAGTTTGTGTCTGTTCAAAATTTGTATGTTGAAATCCTAACCCTGATCATGGACTTCCAGCCTTCAGAACCCTAAGAAACAAATTCCATTGTTTATATACTACATAATCTGTGTATTTTTGTTACAGCAGCCGGAACGGAATAAGACAGTAAGTTGCCTCTAGCCCTTATACACAACTGAATGTGTTGCCATAATAGAGAAAGAAAAGTAATTGAGCATGTCCTATATTACCATGAATATTTAAGTATGAAATTAAAAGATTTCAATTAACTTTGTGAAAATATATGATGAAGATATTCAAGAGTGTTGTTCTAAACAAATTTTATATAAGAGATAGATAGGATTCAGGAAGGATTATCATTACATTTTCTTAGAAGAGCATATTATAGAAGCAAAAATATTATATACAAATAAATAAACCTTAATGTGATATAAGTAATATCAGAATGTTGGAGGGTGTTTAGGAAGTGACATTTTGAAGACGGATACATTGGATAATGGAATATGAAAAAGAAATTGGTACACCAAATATTTAAGATTCAGTAATGATCTTTAATACCATCAATAATAATCATTGCAGTAGAAGAGTAGTTGAAAATAACATTCATGTTGTTCTAGTTTTGATATAACTCTGAAAGAATATTTAATCAAATATATTTAAAATATATTTAGAAAATTTGATAAACTTCAGAAGTTGAAAACACATATTTTTGGTGTTAGAAAGCACAATTTTGTTTTTATAAGAATTTTTATCAGTATTTGTATCTAAAATTATCTATATATAGTTTAATATATATAATAAATTCCTAATTATAAAATTATTTGATATATGAACTATGACTCTGAAACATTTGGAAACATTGTAAATAGAATAAGGAGAAAGAAAAACTATGTCACTTACAGGAGGGCCTTTTGGTCCAGGGAATCCAACTGGGCCCTGAGGTCCTTGAGGACCCTGAGAAGCAAAAGCAAGTAGGAGAATTTAAGTATATACCTTAAAAGGCACATCTTCATACTTTTTATTTCTACAGGTAAAACTCAACATAGAGTACAGCTTATTTATGGTAATACCAGAACTATGGCAATACAAAAGTTTAATCTCTGCTAATCTGAAAGCAAAATGATGAATTTCTACACGCCTCAGCACTCAAACTTGAGCGTAGCTCAAAGGTCTTAGCTTCAAGAACACTGTAAATGTTGAGTATTCATATTAAAACTGAATAGAAGAACAGAGTATCAAGAAGTCCTAGAGACAGTCTATTTTCCCTTTATTTTTTTTTTTTATTTTTATTTTTTGGTGTGTCTGTGACCTACACCACAGCTAACAACAACAACAGATCCTTAACCACTGAGCGAGGCCAGGGGTCAAACTTGTATCCTCATGGATCCTAGTCGGGTTCATTACCTGCTGATCCATGAAGGGAATTCCAAACAGTCTCTTTTTAATACTGGTTATATCCAATGTTAACACTGTTAACAAAGTTAACCAACATCCATAAATGGAGGATATTTCAATTCCATAGCCACCAATAAGAAAAATTATTTTTAAAATCTACACTATAAATGTTCTGACCCTAGTCACACAAAATTAAGAGAAAAAAAAGTGACTAATTCAAGTAGGCCATAGAGGATACCTTTAATTAATCTCTATATTTAAAATGTATTTATTTTTGAGGATGTCACTAGCTCATTTTACTTAATAATAAACTTCTTTTGAAGATAAGGTGAAAAGAACTTTATTATATAATTATTCTCATTAACATTCAATCCAAATATACATTTATAATACTCCTCTTGACTTGATGCTTAGTTAACCATATTATGCAACACTTATATTTACATAATTTTAAAACGCAAAAGTAGACTCTTTTACAACTACATTAATGGGAGCAAAAGAATGTAAATGATAACCCTTTATATGACCAGAACATGGTAATTAGACTTCTAAAAGGAATATAATATAAATAAAGGAAGATTATTAATAAAATTTCTTAATAAAATCAGGGTAGGATTTATAGTTAAATAAAAAATAAAAGTTTACTAAATTTGATCTGGAATAGAATTTAGTCTTTGCAATTTATCAATTTAGCCTTCCCACAGGAAATTTCATTACTATTCTTAAGTCAATGCTATTCAGAAATCAGCACAAATTATGCTATTACCAGCATCTTATCTTAAAATTAAAAAGGAACTTCAAATTTAGATGTATCATTTAAAAATACATATCTCATTTGCTGGGTAAATCTTTGGTACTTAAAAATTTAGGTACTCTCATTAAAATATAAAACTATCATTTTAAATTTTCTATCATAATAATAATAAAATTATAAACAAAACATTTTAAATCCAGAATTATAAAATTATAAAAATGGTATTTCTTGAGGTTATGTAGCAAGCTGTAGTATCCTAATTTCTTAAAAATGTCATTTGTTTTTGAAAGTTTTGCTTCTTTCATATAAAATTTGATTTTGAATGGAAATTTCCTTAAGAAAAAGAAATATTTAAAAATCACATCTCCAGAGAAAATAAAGTGACATGTAGATGTATTCTCTTTGTATTAATCATGTAGACATACTCTACATGATTTACAGCTGATTATGAAATTTTGGAATATATAAGCAAACATGTAAAGAGAGAATAGTTTGTGCTTTAAAGACAAAGTTCCTAGTTGCACTATAATTTGTTAAATGGTTCTATTCCATTTAATGATTCATTTTAATTAACAGCTATATCTTATTAAGATGATTTTGGTCATAAAACATTTCAAATGTATGTATTATTTACAAAATAAAAATGTATAGGATGAGCTTAATTTGGGAATAACTCATCAAAAGTGAGAAACATTTAATAGAAAGTTTAAGGTAATTAAATTCGAACCAAAGCCTTGAAACCACTGCAATTAAATGTTTATTCTTGAGCTTTTATCTGCTGACATTTGTCACAAATAGAAAGTTTACTCCAAAACAATACACTTATTCTCAGTTTTAAGTTACACGTTTATCTGTTCCCATTGTGGCACTGGGGAAATGAATCCAACTAGGAACCAAGAGGTTGTGGGTTCGATCCCTGGCCTCGCTCAGTGGATTAAGGATCCGGCATTCCGTGAGCTGTGGTGTAGGTAGGTCACAGGTGCGGATCAGATCTGATGTTACTGTGGCTGTGGTGTAAGCCGATAGCTATGGCTCCGATTCAACCCCTAACCTGGAAACCTTCATATGCCGCGGTGCGGCCCTAAAAAAAAAAAAATCTGTTTTCCTTTTGGTGAAAGTAATATACAAAATATATAATATGTCGACATAATATTAAAATTATAGAATATTAAGTAATAAGTAATGTCCTTGATAGTAACAGAAGTAATACCTAAAATTATTTCAAGAGGATAGCTTTCAAAAAATCTGGCTACAAAAATGCTGTATTTTGCCAAAAAAAATCAAACAAGGGCATGCTTACTCATGTGTATTTAGCTTTAGTTTATATAAATTGAAAATCAATTTACTAAACAGTTTTTCTATTTCCTGGAATAGATGTTTTATCTTGATTTGAATGTAGATCGATTATGGCTTAATGGCTACCGGTAGCTTACATTTACCAGCATAATGCTGCCACCAGCTGCATGGACGAAGTGAGCTATCAGTATGGAAATTAAGAGGAGTGGAGGAGAAGGCTTAGGTATTATATGTGTATTTAAATGAAAAAAAAGTATTTTGGCTTAAGAATTGACATTATAGGCCAATTACATACATTATTTGTCTCATTTCATAGTAAAATTAGTAGCACATAACCAATTGGGTCTTTTTTAGAGAAGAAAATTAAAGAATAGGAATTTTTAAACTCTAACTAGATTTTGTGGATGACTACAGACACATGCAACTTTTCCCAGAAATTTAAGCACTTGCAAAATATTAACCTTTACTTTATGTCATGTGACTGAATCATACTTACTCTTTCACCAGGAGGGCCAGGAGGGCCATCACCACCTGAAGTGCCCTGGAAACAACAACAACAAAAAAACAGAAAAGAAAAATCAGTCTAGATTCCTTCCGGAAGGATTCATCCTCTGGAAGAGGAACTTACAGTGAAGCCCGAATGGAACAAGGGCTGATGGTACCTTTGGACCAGGTTTCCCAGTGGGACCTCTCGCACCTCTTGAACCTCGAGGACCCTGTACATGAGAGCAAAGATGAAATCGGTCTAGTGCCAAGCAGATCCACAGTTTTTATTTTTGAAGAAAATTATTTTGAAAAATGAAAACCCAAAATGAAAAATGAAAATCACTGTTTTAAATCAAGGCACTTACCGTCGGACCACGCTGACCCCGGGGGCCTGGTTTGCCAGCCACACCCTGCGAAAGACAGGTCACCCAGTTTCAGTACTCAGTATATCACAGTAAAGTATGGGTGCAGGGCTGAGGGATGGGTACTCATGCAAGAACATTTAGATGACACAATCCCGAACAATATACTTTTATACCATACCCGTGCACCTTTCTCTCCATTGGCGCCTGGAAACCCAGGAAATCCAGTGGAACCCTACAAAAATAAAAATAATCAATGTGACTCTAGTAACTAACACTTTTCACCACAATTGAAAGTCTTTTGGAACACGGTGGTTATCACAAACTGGTGGCATTCAAATCAATTATGTCATTTTAAGCTACCATACAACCTCCATGCATGTATCTTAAAATGAACTTACAGTGACATCTGAAATCCTGGAAGCATTGAAAGCATGAATTGATAAAATATTTTAGTTTTTAACTTTAATGAAATCATCAAATGTTGTCATTTCTCACATTAGAAAACAGCAATTAAAGAGCATTTCATATAAAATAAATTTTGACTTATTCTGCATTATTGCTTCAACTCTGAAGAAAAGTTTTATTTTTCATAAGCATGAATAATAAAATATTAAATATGAATTTCATATTAAAATGAATACTTAATATGGATTTTCTTTAATTAACATTACTGTATCCTTAATACGTTTTCCCTTAATTAACATTATTGTATTCTTATATGCATCAGTTTTTATTTGCTTATTTTTACACCTTTAAAATGGATCAAATCATAAAAATTAAAAATTTTCCAGAATTTTCTGTTTGATATTTGAATGTAGTCAGATTTAGCTGAGCGTCTAAGTCAGACAATCCATCTCTTTTTGGAATTCCAAAGACACAAATTCATGACATGTTTTTCATGCATTCACTTAAGTAAGTTGGATTAGTTCATTACTTATCTCCTCTGAGCATAGTTTTTTCTTCTGCAAAATGAGAACAGTTATCTGCATCTTACAGGTACTTTGAAATTTGTAGGAAATTGGAGTAAAGAAAGGCAAGGTATAAAAAACGGTAATGACAGATAAAAATAAATATTGATTAAAGATGTAATAAGCATAGTAAAAGCACTACATAATTGAATCCATGAACAGCTACATTTTACAAATAGACTATAATTCCCCTCTTTCACATTGTTCATATGTCCAGATTTTCATCTACTGAGAGATTTCTCTGAATATGACTGTGATTGATTTCCTTCATCATTGTATGATGAAATACAACAGATTAGGGTTCAATCCTTGCTCCACTAACTATAAGACCCCAGGAGGGATTGGGGGAGCATTCAAAGACTCAGTTTTCCTCTTCGGACCAGTGTGTGGATTAAATGCAATAACGTGTAAAATGTCTAACAAAGAGTTACAGACATGCAGATTTTACACACTTCCCTGTGCACTGAGGAAGATGTAACAAAGCCTTCTTCGACCTGAATATGTCTTGCTCCTCTTTTTTTTTTTTTTTTTTTACAATGTTGTAATTGTTCAGGTCTACAGCAAAGTGAATCAGTTTACATACATATATAAAGTATATTTTTCATATCCTTTTCTATTATAGGTTACCACAAGAGATTGAACACAGTTCCTTGTGCTATACAGCAGGTCCTTGTTGTTTATCTACTATATATATAAAATAGTGTGTATCTGTTAATCCCAAACTCCTAATTTCTTCCTTTCCCCCTTTCCCTTTGGTTAACCATAAATTCGTTTCCTATGTCTGTGAGTCTCTTTCTGAATATACTCATTTGGATCGAACTATCCCTAAAGCAATGTTTCTCCAAGTTTGATAAATGGCTCCCTTGCATCAGAATAACCTCGAGTGACCACGGAAAATATGGACTACCAAATCCCACAACATACTGAGACAGACTCTTTGGAAATAGGGGACAAGAATCTGCATTTTTAACAGTTTCTCTGGGTGATACATGCAGAATGGATGTCATCAATTTACATTTCCTTCACAAGTCAGGAAAATTGCAAGAGAAGCCTCATGGGAACTGATGGACAAACTGAACAAGTGCTGCTAAGCTTCTTTTTATAATCCATTTAGCAGCATCTTCTAATCCATGCCTACAGAGGCCACTGCGTGATCAACATGAGGACAACTGTTAGGACATATAATACTCACATAATGGAGAAAAAAATGTCTGCAAATTATGTTTTTTGAAGTGCTTTCAAGGCCTTTTTTTCTTTCTCTACAGAGAATCAGATAGCTCTATCTGGTAGAATATTACTACGCAACTACTCTAGGAATCTGACAAGTGAGTATAATCCAGGATGGAAGTAATTCACTTCTATCAAATTTAATTTGGGACAAATATTCATATGTCTTCGGTAGAACGGAAACACATTTATAGACTCCACTCAAATTGCTCTTATGCATCAATTTATGCTTAATAAATTTATTTTCTTGCATAGTTTCTACTCTAAGAAATTCATAGCAAATAGACAAAAACATCCCATCCACCAACTAAACAGTTTGTGATATATGGACATATTCTTCTTTCCTCACATGAAGACTGTCACCAAAATATACAATTTCCATGAAAATATATTATCTATATATTTTAAACAGAAAAAATAAACAGCCAACAAAAGGCAAAAAATTCAAAGGTTAATGGTGAAATAGTTCTTTTGGTGAATTGAAATGTTAAAAATTATTTTAAATGTTGTTTTTAATATAAACTAATCCTACTTTAAAATAGATTTTACTTTTTGAAATAGCTATTATTGTAAAGTACATACATGAGTGTATCTTTTAAATACTCATTATGGTTTATATTGCTAGTAAGGACTATACTAACTATAGTTCTTAAATTGCTTGAAAGGGGTTAGAAACCAAATTTCTCTTCTAGTACAATGAAGACTTAAATCTATTCAAAATTTATTGGCTTCAACATAGGAAAAAAATGTGAAGCTATCTTTGATCTTTGATGTGCCAATCATTTTTTGTTTTAGAACTGAGAAATGTAAATGTTTTTAATCATAAAGGAAAAGCTATGAATAAAAGTAATATAAAAAATAGAGTCCAAAATTTCAGACAGTTAGGTTGAAGGGTAAAAATAAGATGTTTGATTCCTCTAAGAAGAAATATTTTTCTCTAGTCAGTCTGGTCCATTTTGTTAATTAAAAAAAAACCTCAATGAATATTGAACACAGAAGTGACTTACGAAAAACAGAAAAAGATAAGAACATCAAATAAACTCATAATAAAAAACATACTTATTCATGTAACACGTAAAGACAGTTTTCTGTTTTTAAATCAAAACAGCACCACGGTTGTAATTCAATTTAGTAATCAGATACAAAATATACCAAATAATCTAGGAATAGTGTTAAGTCGTGCATTAGGCAGTGACTATCTTCTTTTACTCAAAATACTTGTGAAAATGCTTGACATTGGGAAGGAAGGTAATTAGGTGGCAGGACAGTATATTAGAGACAACATTTAAAATGTAAAACTTCCTAATCAGTGTAATTTAACTGTAGCCAGAAACAGATATATGATGTTTGCATTATTTTTAAATTAGAGACTAAATGAATCTTATTTTAAAAGGGCTCAATTACCTCCTACTACACAAGGAAATATATTCTGTCAATTCAGTGAGAAATTATAGGACAAAACCGCATGGCCAGTTATCACATGATGAGTCACAGGTGAGTACAGTTCACATCTGTCAGGAGGAAGGATATTTTTGTCCCCCACTGATTATCTGTGAAACATTAATAAATATATGTTTGTAGATCATTATACAATAAGGATTTATCCTTATATACTAAACCTGTCAAGTCTGAATGGATATGGATCAAACAGTGAAAATTAGATGATAAATATATAGGTAGATAATAGAGAGATGATAGATAGGTAGGTAGACAGATAATCTCATGCACAAACTACCTTAATAACCAAAACTTATATATTAAATCACTTATCACTTAATGTACCTAGTCAATGCATCAAATGCAGTCTTAACAAATTTTTATAATTAGCTCGAGGAAAATTAGTACACTTAGGTAAACGTGTATTTTTAAAAACAGGTATATTTCGAATAGTCAAAAAAAGAACTGGAGTGCATTGAATGCAGTCGGTTGAATGGGGCCCCCAAAAGATAACATCTAATATCCAAATGTTCAGAAATCTGTGACTGCTACTTTATTTGGAAAAAGAGGTCTTTATAGATGTAATTAAATTAAGTTTCTTGAAAACAGATCATCCCGAATTATACAGGTGGTCCTTAAATCCAACAACAAGTATCTTTAAAGAAGAGGAAAAGATACAGACATGGAAAAAAAAGGCCAGATGAAGAAGAGGTTAGAGAGAGCACACAAACCAGAAAGTCCCTGGGGCCACCAGAAGCTGAAAGAGGCAAGGACAGATTCTCTCATAGGACTTTTGGAGGGAGATGGGCCTGCTGACACTCTGGTTTTAGAGTTCTGCCTTCCAGAACTGTAAGACAGTAAATGTCCACTGTTTTATGTCACCAGGTCTGCAGTGATTTGTTACAGTAGCCCTAGGAAACAAATTCTGTGGAGAAGAGGATGAAAGAAGAGTAATTCTTTCTTAAAAAAAAAAAAAATCAAGTGGTAATTCAAAACTTTAGGGTACTAGAAATGAAAAAAAAAACTATTATCCATCACCTGTCATCTATTTAAGACATCTAGATATATTAACATGCTGCCTGAGAATAGTGTTATTTCAATTACAAGGAAGTGGCTGACCATGCCTTCCTTTCATGCCTCTTCTCTAAAATACTGCAATCCATAATCACCTAGGCTCTCTGACGCCCTGACCTCCAGGTGCCCTCATACCTTCTGCCTTTCCCTTGTAAGATTACATTTTAAGGATTCATCATCTCTGTGCTACAAACTGAAAGGTGACCACAGGTGATTATTTTAAGTATAGCTACGAAATGCTGATTCATAAACAATAAAAACACGCTAATCATTTTACCTTTGGACCTTGTCTTCCTGGATATCCTGGTAATCCCGGAACACCAAGTTTCCCCTAAAGTTAAAAACAAACAAACAAAAAACCCCATCATGGTCAATTCTAGGTAGAATTAAGTTAAAATGATGACTTGAGGAGTTCCCATTGTGGCTCACTGGAAACAAATCCAACTAGGAACCATGAGGTTTCGGGTTCGATCCCTGGCCTCACTCAGTGAGTTAAGGATCCATCATTGTGGTGTAGGTCACAGATGAGGTTTGGATCTGTCGTTGCTATGGCTCTAGTGTAGGCCGACAGCAACAGCTCCAATTAGACCCCTAGCCTGGGAACCTCCATATGCTGCAGGTGTGTCCCTAAAAAGACAAAAAGACACACACACAGACACACACACACACAAACACACACACAGACAAAATGATGACTTGAGCCATTTTCCTAGAAGTTAGAACCACGTATTTGTAGACTTGAAAGGAAGATATGTAAGTTCTTACCATACTTTCATTATATTTCTTAATTTGAATAGGGAAGAAAATGTTGCTAATGCTTTAATTTTCACTAACTTAATCTGTTGTATAAGGGACAGTGTTTTCTTTGGCGACAAGAAAGTAAAAGGAATGCTAGGACTTTTTGTGAACTAAAGAATATCTAAGAAATTAGATAGGTTCTATCAACACTAAATACTATTTAAAGTTAGTGGAGGTAGAACTATATGTAGATCTCATCATTCCAAAAAAAGTTAATCTTTTCTGATAAATTACTAAATTTCTCACTGTAAATGTAAAGCAAACTTTACTGGAAAAGTTTAAATAACTATACTAAGAAATTCAAACCTAATTTGATGAAAGTTTTTTTTAATTCAAATATCTGAATAAATCTAGCATAACTAATGCCAAATGTTGAGAGATATAATTAAATAATGACGATTTTTGTGGAGTGTTAATTTCTACAGACGAGACCTTGAATGTGCAACTATTTTGTTCCTGTGCAATCAGATTACCTCTCAATCTGAAAGAGCTACAACAAACGCTAAATTCTAGCAAAGTCCAAAGATTTATAACAAATACTAAGAGGTTTAAAAATGCTTCACCAAAATTGGCCCCCTAAAAAAAAAACCATTAATTTAAAAATATGAGTAGGAAGAAAATTAAATTAAAATAAATGAGTAAAATATGTTTGTGGAATTTTACTGTGATTTCGTTTCCCTTAAGATCATATGAATGCTCATTTCAATATAAAATATTATTTATCAAAGTCTTAAGTGTTAGCAAACACATAGTATCATCATTTCCTTTGTACACTTAAACAAAATAAGAATAAAAACAAAAGCGAATCCAAAATCGCTATATATAAAGTTAAAAGGTTTCAGAACTTTATGAACAAAAATTAATATTTTACTGGATGAAGCAAGGTGAGAAATCAGGAATATAGTTTATGACCTTGTTATTATTGACTGAACTAAAGAGTTGTCTGATTCAAGATCAACACTGCATAGGTAAGCAGTCTTCAGAGGTAACATATTCAAACAAGCCTTAAGAAGCATACTTATAATAATTCCCCTCGGATACATTACCTTATCACACCTTGTTTTATGCCAATGATTTCAAGGTTAATGAAATTCTCTAATTATCACAAAACTTTTGTAGTCTATGTTAATTACTACATTAGCATGTAAATTCATTCATTGTTAGAGTCCTTTAAAAATAAATCCAGAGGGAAAATTTGTTTGTATTTTCAGTATGGTGGTGGTAGCTCAATGAAAGGAAAAATAGTAGTGAAATATTAAAAATTAGGAATTGCAAGGTAAAGTGCCTCAGAACAGTTTGTGGATCATTTACAAAAAATACAGTGGGGGCTGAGAAAAGGGGAAGGTCCTAGAATAGCGTTAAAGCTATTGGGAAGTGAGCACTTTAAGTGGAAGGGTCATAAGCCTTGTCAGCCCTTGTTCCTCCAACCCTATTTTTCCTTCCTCTTACTAAACCTGATGACATTATTCATCAGTTCACAAATGGCAACTAGGTGTGTGAAACAGTAGAAGAATCGCTAAATTTCATGAGTCATAATGACATGAGAAAACGATTCCTTTCTGTTTGTTGGTTTTCTTTTTTGTTGTTGTTTTTTAGTGCCACACTGGGGGGCATATATAAGTTCCAAGGCCAGGGGTCAAATCGGAGTTACAGCTGGCGGCCTGCGCCACAGCCACAGCAACACTGGCTCCTTCTGGGACCTACACCACAGTTCATGCAATGCTGGATCCTCAACCCACTGAGTGAGGTCTGTATAGAACCTGCATCCTCATGGACACTAGTCAGGTTCATAAGCACTGAGCCACAAAAGGAACTCCCGAGAAAATGATTTCTTATTTCTCTAGTCATAATCCCTTATATAATCTTTATATATTTCCTTTCTGGGACAGGATGATAAGGGGCAGAGATGACAATTTTCTTAAATAGCATAAAATTTCAATATTTCATAGAATGATAGTATGTTTAATATGAAAAATTGGACACATATATATAAAAAAGGAAATTGATTTATACAACCAAGACATAATTATTATTTATATTTTCTTTCAGTGTACCTAATCAGGTAACACTTGTCATAGACATTTTTAGTTTTTCTTTTTTTCTTTTTTTTTTGGTCTTTTGTTTTTTTAGGGCCTCACCTGTGGCGTATAGAGGTTCCCAGGCCTAATCAGAACTGTAGCTGCCGACTGGAGCCGTGTCTGCAACCTACACCTCAACTCATGGCAACACCATATCCTTAACTCACTGAGTGAGGCCAGGGATCGAACCCACGTCCTCATGCATAATAATCAGATTTGTTACACTGAGCCGTGATGGGAACTCTCTATTTTATTTTAACTTTTTTTTTTTTAAGTTTTTGGCTATGCCCATGGCATGTACGGATTCCTGGGGCAGATGTTAAACCTGAGTCACAGTAGGGACAATGCCAAGTACATAAATGCTAGGTCACCAGGGAACTCCCTAAAATTCTCAACTTCTAATATAGAACAACTTTAACAGTGGCTGATTTGCATCGGCAAGAGGAACAGAAGAAGCTATAAAATAAGGAAGAGTAAAAGAGGAAAAATGTGCCTGTCTCAGAGTTCCTGCTGTAGTGCAGCAGGTTTTGGTTTATCTCTTGGCAGCATGGGTTCCCCAACCGAACACATGGGTTAAGGATCTGACATTTCCTCAGCTGTGGTGTAGGTCACAGATGCAGCTGAGATTCTACCCCTGGCTTGGGAACCTCCATATGCTGCAGCCGAGGCTGAAAAAGAAAAACAACAAAAAAAAAGTTCCCAGCTCATAATAACACTCTAAATAGTATATTCTAAAAATTTAATAAAATCATCTAGATTTACATCATGAGTAATTAAAAACACTCTAAAAGGATAATGAAGCATCATGTGCCAGAGAACCTGTGAATTTAAAGTTGTTCACTAACCTTCTCTCCTGCTTGACCAGAAGGACCAGGGTCTCCAGTTGGACCGGCTCGACCTTTGGGCCCTTCAGGGCCATCTTCTCCTCTTGGACCTACTTGACCAACTTCCCCCTGTAACAGTGTAACAACATCCTTGTAACTTAAAGTATCCTAGAGATTGAATGTCAGAGATGAGAGTTAATTGAAAAGTTATACTCTTCAGCTCTGGGTTTGTTTACTCATTTATCATATATGACATAGAGGCCTGAAAGTGTTTGGCTTCATCAGTCTTTCCATTAATAAATAAACAACTAAACAGAGTCTGACATTTGAAAACCTACAGAAGCCCAATGCTACTGGTATAGCACACTGACTTAATTTTGATAACGCTATTTTGCAGAAAGAGAGAAAAAGAATCAAGACTAGATAGTGTAGGGTGGTAGAATGTGTTATCCACTTTGGCATAAGAACTGTTTTGAACTGAAGGCAACTGAGAAGAAACAGATAGAAAAAAAAAAAAAAGAAGTTCTCTACCCACTTCATACCTGCTTAAAAGGAGGACACATATTTACAGAAGTGTCTTTTCTCTCCTCTCTACCAGAAAGAACAAAACTTAATCACTAACGATAACTAGATCCCTAATAATTCATAGCCAGAAGCAGGCACCAGAGGAATTTACACAACAAACTTTACAACTAACCTTTATCTACCATTACTCTCCCATGTATCTGCCTTCCCACAATTTACAGCACTGGAAACTTGACGTTCAAAAAATGTATTTGTTCCTTTGCCAAAATGCTATATGAGCCCAAGTTCTAACCACTCCTTTGAGTAACTCATCACTGAGAACTTCCATATGAGTTCATGACGCATATGCTAGTAAACTTCTGTTTGCTTTTCTCTTGTTAATTGGTCTTGCATCAGTCTAATTTACAGGGCTTCAGCCTGAGAACCTATCAGGGTAGGAGGAAAAAGAATTTCTCTTCCCACATCATAGCAACTTTGGAAATTCAATGTTTGGAACACAAAAAAAATTTTAGACCTGTTTTTCACATTTAAGATATTAAGTACTGGAATTATTAAGTTATTACCCCCATCCCGAACACAGGCTTTATAAGCCTTTTGGGAAAGTCAATATTCTATAATATGCTATTTTGCTTAAATTTATTAAATACTATTATGGTAGTTATAAAAGGAATCTTCCCAACTAAAACATTTAATTTACTTTAGGTGACATACTTTTGTTTTCAAGATACTCATTAACAGAAAAAGTGTACTATTTTACACTAAAAAATTCAAAACAACTCATGACAGTTGCAAACATAGTTTTCAGGTAGCAAAGTTCAATATATGTGGACAATACTCAGGAAAAAACCTACTGAATTAATTATATTCAGCAATCTGATTGTTTTGGAAAATGTCTATAAACAAAAGCACTATATGTATAAATATATACATATAATATATATATATAAAACTGTGTATGTATAAATATGCTATGGGACCTAACAGAGGTTAAAAAAAATCTAAAAAACAAATACTACATTATCTCCACAAAAATTAAAATCGTAATCATATAAAAATGGAAGTGAAAAATGCCTCAGATAGTACATTTTTATTTATTGTTTGCAATATTTAATTATAAGAAAAAACACACACACATAATGTATGTACTGGTGCAAATTTTCATTTTACTTACTCTGTCACCTTTGAGACCCATGTCACCTTTGAATCCTGGAAAACCATCTTCACCCTAAAAAGTGTAAATAATAAAACAAGTGTTTAATCAATTGTTTGGATGAATCTAATTATGGTTATATGAAATACGAATACTGATAATTAGGGAAAATTGTTCTGAGAAATGTGAATCTTAATTATGAAATCTCCTCATCCCTATTTTAACCCTTTATCCCCAGTATTCTCCCAATTTCCCATACATAATGCCTCTAAGGTACTAGAAGAATTTTCACAAATGTGTCTATTAAATCTTCTCTATCTTATGGGGGAAATAACCATGCTCTTATAACAACATGTATCTTAACGCTGTTTGAACAAAAAGTAAAAATTTAAGTAATTATATTAACTTTGGATTTCAAGAACTCTGGGCTACCAAATAAAATGTTTTTATACTTAATTTACCAATATATACCTAAGAATTTTATATTATGCATTTTTGTCTCATGTGCTTTAGATAAATGTTTCTGGCTCAACTTGTTTTCTATATTACAGTCTCTCTTCATGTGAAGAATAAGCAAATTAATGTCTTTATGTATAAAGAGAGATTGCTCAATGTCACATCACATACGCCAACCAGTGACACTGAAAACTGCACAAAGAGAGCAAATAGAGAAGAAATTTTGACTGCGGAAACATTTCCTATCATTCTCACTATAACTAGACTTTTAAAAATTAGGCTTCATGAACAACTTTACTATCTCTTAATTTCAAGAAAAATTTTAAATTCCTAAGGAATTCATCTATTTAATACCATTAACTGAGAAATTACTCTGTTCAGAGGACTGTGGAGCACTTTGAAGATTTTGTTTTAGCAATAAATATTCTATTGAAAGTAGAACGTTTGCCTTAATTATAGTACAGATGGAGTAAAAGGTGTTTAGAAAAGAAAGATACGAGCATGAGGATGACGATGATGTACTGTGCTGGTGCTGGTTGTGGCTGTGGTGAAGCAAGAAGTGAATTAGTTGGAAAATGAAACAGGACTTGCAGAGTTTGAAAAAAAGACGTCAGGTCAAATATGAGCACAGTGCTAGGAAGTTTGGCACCTACACACCCACATCCTACTGCCAAAATGACCTCCACAAAACACAAAACTGATCACATCAATATTGCTTTAAAATGCCTGAGTCATTCCAAAGTGCTAATGATGAATATAAGCTGCCAGCTTCCCTCCTCTCCCCACGATGATCTAGACCTCGTTCACCTCTGTAGTCTTATCTTTGGTCTTAAACCTCCCATCTACTCCTGTCCAACACATTGGGACTAAATTTTAGAAATGCTAAATTGCCTACACTTCCATTTCTAATTCTTGCATCGGTTAACCACTTACACATACACACACAACTGCAAATCCTTTACATTCACTGTCTACCTGGCGGTACTTTACTCTTCTTTCAAAACTTAGTTCATGACTCTGCCATCAAGGTTTCCATGACCTCAATATTCCCCCCTTAAAATTAATATCTTTATTTTGTGTGCCCCCACTGAACATTTGTTATTATAACATAACATCCTGTCCTTAGTAGATCATGGGTCTCTTTCTACTAAAGGGTCAAAATCAAGAATCATGTCTAATTAACCTCCGGCTCTCTTGTTCCTATGGCATTTTGACCCAAGATGATCACGGTATTTAATAAACATTTACTAAATGTGCATTTGGAATCATCCATTCCTCAGTGTGAGTTTGGTAATGTACACTAAAAGTTCAGAAAATAGCAGGTTATTACGGATATATGAGATCTAGATCTAGAAAAGGAATCCTATCTTATATCCTACCTACACCTAAGAATTCTGACAGGTCCAAAAGTTTCTTTTAAGACAAAAGTATAACATTTAAACTTTCTGGCCATAAAGTAGCCTTGTGGAATTAGGATTATTTTTGCACTGAATGCAACTGGGCAACAGCAGAGGCTAAAAAGCTGAAAATGACCACTTAACTTCTTATTGACTAGTGTCTTCATTACCTTCTCCCTAGAGAGAAAGGTAATTACACAGTTGCCAAGTGTATTTTAAAAAATACTGCACCCTATGTCTAAAATCAGTAACAGTTTCTAGGATTTTTTTCAGGGAAGGTTTCTTTTTTAAGACAGTACTATTGGTCTAGATTCTGCTTCTGTCAAAACTTGGTTTTTCAATACATTCACAATTTAAAAAAATAAATTAGATGACAAGTTATCAAATAAATCCTTATAAGAAGTGGTATATTTTAAACAAAAAACACTTTTAAGCTAGTATGCTTTCCAGTCCTACATTATTGGGTCTGAATTAATAATTTTTAAAAAGGAAATGGATTTCAGGTAATGTGTAAAAAGGGAATTCATCTGTGCTACCTGGTTAATTAGGCTAAGTTTCTTACACACTAAGGAACAAATCTGGGTCTCAACAATGGAGAATTTGGAGTTCCCATCGTGGCTCAGTGGTTAACGAATCCGACTAGGAACCATGAGGTTGCGGGTTCAATCCCTGGCCTTGCTCAGTGGGTTAAGGATCCGGCGTTGCCATGAGCTGTGATGTAGTTTGCAGACGCGGCTTGGATCCCGCATTGCTGTGGCTGTGGCACAGGTGGCTACAGCTCCGATTAGACCTCTAGCCTGGGAACCTCCACATGCTGCAAGTGTGGCCCTAGAAAAAGGCAAAAAAAAGGAGAATTTTACTCTACTTAAGGCACTAGGCACCATTTCACCTTTAGTTAATATTGTTATTTGTCCCAATTCATCTCTTATGAGATAAATGGTTAAGTTATATATTCTGAAAAACAAAACATACAGTGTACACTGAAATTAATTAGAATTTAATGGTTCTTTACAGAGTCTGAAAATAGGAAAAATTCTTATTATAAAAAGTTTCTATTAAAATTAAATAAAAGTATTCTAAATCTAGGTTATCTATTACCAGATTAATATGTGGTATGTAATGAAAGGTATAGTTGAAAAATACCTTGTGGATTTTTTAGGACGATATTCCCATTTTACAGACTTAATGCTCAGGGAAAGTAAACAGTCTAAATTTACGTCTAGTACTATGAGCACTAGAATCAGAACTAAGAACTTTTAACTCTCAATTTAAAATATTAATTCTTTCTCTACATATCTACTTGATTCTTCTGAGACCACAGGCCACTCAAAGTAAACAATAATCTCAAATCACTGTCCTACATATAAATAACATACATTTATTTTCTCTGAAGTGGGTTTCTCCTCACATAATTCACCATCTGTAATTTTATATTCCTCTGTCATTTTCACTACCCCTCTTTCCAAAAGGTTTACAACTTTCGCATCTCAATTAAATGTCTTTCCTTTAAACACTGCCTTCCCTAAAAATACCAGGTTGACATTAATTCCACAGAAGCAAACTCGAATTGATATTTAAATGTATTACCAATAAAAACTGAGATTTCAAATCCCAAAATGAAACAGAATTTTTTTTGCATAAGCAACCTGCAAAGAATTACAAGTTCAACACTGTCTAAACTATCACTATGCTCCACTGCGAGCTCAGAAAGACAATATACCCTGAAGTTCACTTGTGATGATCAAGATGAACTGGGTTTCAAAACAAAGCAGCTGAGTTAATTTAAAATGCATGACATTTTTCACACAGTAGAACTGACAATACATCTTCAAAATGCCTCAGTATCTTATCTATTTTATTTGTTAGAAAAATAAAATATAACGTATATGATAAGTATATTCCTTCTTATTATCTATTCTTCACTGATACCAAATCCATTCAAGATATTTTGATAATATTATGACTAAGGGAATGAAGAGTTATCCTTGAAATCAAAATTTACATTTCGTATATTTCTCACCTTACCTAGCAACATTTTATACTTAGCCTTGTTTTTATTTTTAATTTAATATAGTGAGAATTAATCCAGTACTGATTCTGAGTAACATTATTCCATTTCAACACAATGATCATGGAAGGATTCGGGAACTCTACATTTACATGAAAAAAATATCACCTTTGCTTTCTTCATAAAATTCAACTATAAATGCTCTTTAAAAGAGTCCACATTCTTTCACCCACCTTTACCTGTGGGTTTTTTGTTTTTGTCTGTTTTTTGGACACACTTGCAGTGAACGGCAGTTCCCAGGGTAGGAGTAGAATCGGAGCTGCAGCTGCCAGCCTAGGCTGCACGTCTGAGACCTATACCCCAGCTAACAGCAATGCCAGATCCTTAACCCCCCGATCAAGGCCAGGGATCAAACCCAAATCCTCATGGATACTAGTCAGTTCATTACTATGGAGCCACAGTGGGAACTCCGTATCTGTTTTATTTCCTTCTCATGAAAACCTTTGGTGTGCATGCAGTAGCACATATGAAGACTTCCTCTTCCCCCAACTGATTCATAGTACCTCTAAGTTTTACATTTGGTGCTTCATTTCAATTTATATTTGAGTATTTCAGTAGAGAAAAAAATGATATAAACATTCCTCTGTTATGTATATAACTGGATCAAATTCAATCGTAACAACTCCAATCATAAGGGCAACCTTATAATTTACAAAAGTTAAACACATGTAAGAAAAAAAAAAGGATGCAGGACTGATTCTGTCTATAACATAATTTTGCTTTTTTTCTATAATTTAGTCCTTAATTTTGCTTTTTTTCTATAATTTAGTCCTCACTCCCAGATATGGCTTTTCATAAGTTTCCAGGATACAGAATACAAAATTAGACTTGCACTGTACAGTATGTAAGTAATTGCTCAATATTCTGGGGAAACAGAATATCTGTTGAATATGTTTAATTTTATTACGTAATAAATACATAGCAATTAAAATCACCTAAAATAAATTATATTTTACCTTTTCACCTTTAGAGCCCTTGAGACCTCTGACACCATCTGCTCCCTATGGAATAAATTAGAAGAATAAAATGACTATGTCATTTTACATCGAAATTAAATAATGTAGGAAAAAACAAACATTTACCTTTACTCCTCGTGGACCAGGGTAGCCAATAGGACCTTGTGGGCCAGGAGGACCCTGAAAAAGACCCACTGCAATTTAAATACATAATGCATAATACATAATGCACACCTCATTCACACCTTATAATTTTACTAAATAATATATGAGGCTATAGTAATTTTCTTCTTTTAGTAAAAATTTTTTTGTTGTTGTTTTTGTTTTTTACGGCTGCCCCTTGGCATATGGAGGTTCCCAGTCTTGCGGTCCAATTAGAGCTACAACCACCAGCCTATACCACAGCCACAGCAACACCAGATCCCAGTCACATCTGCAACCTATAGCACAGTTCATGGCAACACCAAACATTTAACCCACTGAGAGAGGCCAGGGATTGAACCCGCAACCTCATGGTTCCTAGTCGGATTCATTTCCACTGTGCCATGATGGGAACTCCAAACTTTTGGTAAAGATTTCTTGGGTAGTTTATCATTTGTTTCTAAAATCAGATTTGATGATCAAATCATGTGAAAAGCCCTACCTATTCCAAATTTATTATGTCCTCATATATTCACGCTAAAAATAAAAGTATTATGACTATGTGATGTTATATAAATAATTATATAATTAGTAACTGATTTCCTAAGCCTGAAAACATCTAATAGTGTCAATGTCTACAATAAACAATTGTAGATTAACCAAAAGGGTAATTTCTAACCAAAAACTGGTATAAAATGTCACACTCATATCATCAGGAATGTGAACAAATTATATATTTTCCACAGCTAGCTAAATTTTATTCATCTAAAGTAAAGAATGTATAGTAAAGAATTTCATAATATACAGTATTGTATAATTCATAATAGTAATGCTATTTTAAAAAATCCAAAAGTAGCATCTCTAAATAAATATGATCTTACCCCTGCTACGCAAATCCAAAATAGTATTAGCATTGAATACATTTTTATTTTGATGTTTTATTTAGATATTTTGATAATATTGTTCTTACAATTTAGTCTCCCCGTATATAAAGGTTCAGAAACTAATAAGTTCTGATAGAATTCAAATGACATAAATACTTTAATGGTATTCAGTAGTTCTTATTCAAGTTCTTTATTAGTATTTGTGGTCATTTATTCCATATATACTATATATGCAGGATGCTGATTTATTACTGATAGTGAGAATATTTTTAAAAAATGAAGTGAAGTGCTAGTCTAATTTATCAAATTGCTAATACACAATTCAAACTTATCTAAAACCTTTTTTTATACCCTAAATAAAAAGTAACTATAGAAACACAATTTATATCTGAATGTTAGCAAAAATCCTTTTGAAAGTAAAGCCATATTATAAGCAGAGAATAACTATTTTCAGGTACTTATTTTCTAATAATCATATATCTAAATGACTGTAGAATAAATACGTATATATCACAGAAATGATCATAATAAGGCATTTTCTCTAGGAGATAAGGTGACAGAACCTTTAAATGGATGCTTTGTAACATACCAGAGAACCCTTTTCTCCAGACTGGCCTTCTTTTCCAGGGTGACCCTACATTCATCAAAAATATAAAGTATTGAGATGTAATATTAATGGCAGTTTATACTACGAAATTGTTCCCTTTTTTTCAGTCTGTTGTGGTTTTACTCTGTATTTCAAAACATACTGAACATTTTGTATCAGTTTATATGGCTTTAAATAACACTAGAAAATGTGGCATTTGGAAGGAAACATAAGTTTATATTGGATAGATATGTTTCAACTGCATAACATATTTAAAGAGATTGGGAAAAGCATGGAGAACATACATTTTTTTTTACCAACAATGCAACTCTGGTCACAATTAGTCTTACACAAAGATGTTTCACTCTAACTTCTATTTTGCATATTGATCAAATAAATCATACATGCAACTTCAAAAGGCAACCAAGACACGTGGATGGGATAGTTTAAAATATAGCAACATCATAAATACCAATCAAATCATCAAGAATCAGCAAATAAAAATATATTGCTCCAAAACACCTGTAGTCAGTGAAAATAAGTAGAGGCAGAATGAAAATTTTTGTGTCCTAGCTCTGAGTAAACAGTTTGAACAGAAAAAAAGAAACACAAATAAAAAATGTTTTGAAATAACAACTGTGGAGATTACATAATTTCGTTATTTATTACTATGCAATAAGATACAATAAGCATTGCTATATTTCTAGAAAAGTAGGAAATCCCTGAAGGCAGAGGAATTTTCAAGTAAGATGTCTGAAGAAATTTATGAAATTTCACAACTCTCAAGAAACATGTTCTTTGAAAAGGGAGAATGCAAAAGTATTTTCTATGAAAAGAAAAGGACATAAAAAGTGTAGCAATGGAAAATGCAGAGCATGCGAAGAGAGAAGTGAGTGGTAGGAAAGAATGAGATTCTAGCCTAAAGTCGTCTAAAGACCATTGGGAACTCCTTAAAGATTTTGCAATATGGAAGTGACATGATGAAATGGCATTTTAGAGAGATCATTGTTTAATTATGAGCTCAATTTGCTTTTATCACTGAATTAATACGATTACTCCTAAAATACATGTGAAATATATTTTTGAAAATAATATATAGAAATTTTAATGATCAGGTAATGATTACTTACAGGAGGCCCATCAGCACCAGGAAGTCCCGCAAGCCCTGGTTTTCCTTGTGGTCCCTAATCAAACAGAAAAAAAGAATATTTTATGTTAAAAATCGAAAACAATAAAAAGTTGGACTTGGCACATAGGAATATACTGCTAATAAAATTTTTAACTTGAGTCACTGGCTTTTATCTATAAACAATAAACATCTAAATACTTTTAAAAATACTATATAGAAGAAATTGTATATAAAGATAAATAAAACCAAATTTGGCATGTGTCAAAACATTCTAGTTTTCTTCCTGCTTAGTAGTCTGAAATAGTCTTTTAATTAACAAGTTCATTTTTGCATACCAATAAACTATTTCCCTATAGGAATAGGAATTAAGTTAAATGAATGAACGTCATGGTTTTAACCTTTTAATGAAATACTTAAAATTTATTGTGTTTCTACGCGCTATGTTAAGCAATATAAAATATATAACATGTATTTATATATAAAGTATCCATATTTGGTCTCAAGCAATTCCTTGAAATATTATCTAAGAGTATAGTTAAATTAACCAATGTTAATGTGTGACAGTTGAAATATACATTGATTGTGGCACAACTGGGTAAATTTACTAGAAATCATTGACCTATACACTTAAGTAAATTCTTATGGTGTGAAATTAACACCAATAAAGCTGTTAATTTTTTAAAAAATCATAGATTCATGAAAACCAACAAAAATAAGGGGAATAAGTACATTAAAAAGAACTAGGTAACAATATGCTGTAACTATAGCAGACAGGAAATTTTACTTAGGAAATCTGGCAGAGAAGATAGGGGAAAATACATCTCTTTAATTAAAGATTTATTCTTGTTTTGATCCAGACATTGAGTTATTAACAAGAACATCATTTGCCATTTATACATGAGAAATGGTGGCAATGATAAAGTCACAATTTTCTCTTAATTAGATCTTGCTAGAAACGCTTTGTCACAAGAAAAGCTAATTGCATTTTTTAAATAATGAGAAATAAAAGGAGAACCAAAAAAAGAGAGAAAATATTCACTCATATTAGTACATTTCTGAAATTAATAACATAGCTGAGAATGTCACATTTGGAAGCTTTCCAAACAGAAATTCTGTGAAATTTTGATTTACAGTTCAGAGACATATGAATGACTTCTGTTCACGTTCTACTTTCATGATTTAACTCTAGATTAATTCTTTATGTGCTGAGCCATCTAGATATCTTATCAAAGACAGAACAAAAGCTTTATACCTGCCTAAGGCTGAAAACTCAAATTTGTTTACCAGACATTACCTGAACAACAGATTAACTTACTTTTTCACCAGGGGGACCAATTGGACCTTGTGGACCAGGAAGACCCTATTTTAAAAGAGTTTATTTCATAGGTCAGGAATCACATCACAAGAACACAATTTCTTAAAAGTAATGATTAGTTTTCTATTTTACATGAAATGAGTTATAAGAATATATATATATATATACACCCCCACATTCCCCAGAAAGTTTTGCAACGCTATAAGGAGTTTTACACAAGCTACTCTTTTGGCAGCAGGACTGCAATGTGATCCTATTCAGAACCCCACTGTGGGTGTGGTTATTCACCCCGGTATTCCATGAACACTGAATGACTCACTTTTCTCTTGGAAGAAAGAGGCTCTGCAGATTTGTTCAGTTTTTTTCAAAGGAAAAAGAAAAGAATGATCTTCCTACATTCACAATATAAACACTTAGCCTTACACAGAAAATTCTGAGGCTGGCAATTTTCTTATAAAAAGGTACCGTCTTGCCCCATTATTTCAAAAAGGCTGTGATGGCTAAGACTTACTTGAGGTCCCGGATTTCCTTGCTGACCTGGAGGTCCAGGCTCGCCTTGGGGACCCTGCCATAGGAAAACATAGAGAGTCTTTAATGGAACTATTTTGCATCATAGGTTTTTCCTTCTCAATTGAAAAATAGTCCCCACATCAGGTTTCCCTATGGAGAATCTGGAAAACCTTGCAAACTCTTGTAAGAAACCCTAAATTTAAATGTAATAACAAACATGGTTTGTTGGTACTTAGATTAGTTATCTTACGGCTGTTTTTACCTACCATGTTCCCTTTTGGTCCTGGGGGGCCATCCACACCGGCAATGCCCTTAAATGAAAAAAAAAATGCATGAGTATTAGAAATTAAAACAGAAAATTTAAAAGTCTAACCCAACAGCATGACAACCACTAGCCTAGGATGAATAAGAGTCATTGCAGACTCAATGGAAATGAGGGAAAAAGCAAGGTCTACACTGTTCCTCCACACGTCCGTGAGACAACCTAGCAGCATTTTCTATTGTGGGGTGAGAAGCACACCATAAAACAATACATTAGATAAACTAAACATGAAACAATAAAATAGATAAACTAAAACTTAGACTAAAGAAAGAAGCAGGTGGAGTGGGGAGTGATCAGTTAAAATGACAGGCAGGATCATTAGGTCTAGGCTATAACAGTGCTGTAAACCCTCGGCCGTCTACTGAAAGCTTTCACAGACTCCGGGGTTTAAGAGCAAGCTTTCCCTAGAAAATCTTGACTGTTTTCAACAATACATACAGGCTGTCCTGTAGGTCCTGGCGTTCCCCTTGGTCCCAGCAAACCTCGTGGACCCTAAAAGGAAAAGAAAAACACATTTTCAGAAGAAATGCCTTCAAAACACACCTCTTGCTTTAAACAAATTTTAACGTCATGTTCAGACTAAAAGTATTTGTCCATCTTCTTTTAATACATCAAGAGTGAAGTTTAAAATACCACGTTTATATGACACAAATATGTAGTGTTTATACTGATCCTAAAGCCAAAATAGGTAAGTGATTCTTTAGTACAGAAACTATATCTTTGATTCTATAAATTTACACATGAATCACTTGGGAAATTTTAAAAATAAAAAATATTTCAGTGCTTTCAATAAGTCACTTTTGTGTCATTTTCCAATTTGAGTAGCAGCACTAAATCTTATTAAATTTTATTATTCAATCAGATGGACTACACATATAGAACTGTCCCAGTTCTCATTTATTTTACATTTAAGTAAAGGCCATCTTGAGAGAATATTCTAAGGAGAGAAAGAAACAAAAAGCTGGATAACAGCATTAGCAGGACTATAGAAATCATTCCCTTGATTTTCAAACTATTATTTAAACAATCTACTTTTTCTCTTCTTCTTCCCATCTTCCATTTTTCCTCCTTATTTAGAAAAAGCAATACATGATTTACTGTCCCTCATATTCACTTGAGCTCCTGTGCCTTTGAGTCGACAAGCTCTAAAATGTGGCAAACTAAGATTAAAATTAGGAGGCCTGCTGCTAGCCTGTTTTTTTGATTAACTAGCTTTGGGTAAACCTTCCCAATTCAGTTTCCTCATTTGTAAATTTCAGTGGAAAAAATTATATATTGTAGTTGTATCTGGTATATACTAAGCACCTTATTTTTTTGTTTCTTCTGATAATAAGATTAATTTGGGGTATAAATGTATAAATAGATTCCAGAACTATTGGCAATATTAAAAAAAGGCAACAAAACAAAGAAGCAGCAAATGAAAACTAAGTAAGATTTTTTGGTTAACAAGTTGTTATAGCCCACATTTTTTTTTCTCAATTTAAGACTTTTTCTGTAACAAAACAAGAATTCTAGGTATTTTCTAAAAGTTTTTTTAACATAACCATCACCTGGTTAGCTTAGGTAAACTGCCAATAGTCACTTGATTTTATTATTGACTCTACATATGTAACACCAGTCACTATTCCTCCAAAACAGGGTATTATTTGAAAAGAAAATGTGAAAGTTGCTTACAGCTTCACCTGGAAGACCCCTTGGTCCTATTTCTCCATCTTCTCCCTGTCATGGATAAAATGAAGGGGAAGGAGATACGATCGGACAATGGAAATTTCAACATGATTTTGTTCTATGTTTTAATTTTAAATATGCCTTAAAGGAAATGAAGTTTAATATACCCTCATTCCATCTTCACCAGGAGGACCGGGAGGACCCTGGGGACCTCGTTCACCCTGTCAAATAAATCCAAATATAATGAGAATATAAAATAAAGCAGAACATTTAAAAGTATACGCTACAACTATCCTACCAAATATAATAGAACATTTGCCAGGAAAAAAAAATACATATGTTTTATTTTCCCTCTTTAGGGCACTCTAAATATAAACCATAATTTTACATTATTTACCATTATATATTAGTATGCTAGAAAAAAATGCTCCCTCAATTTTAAAAACAAAATAGTTTAAATAAAATACCCAAGATAATTTTCAGACATTTAATTACTACCAACTAAATCATTTAGAAAAGAATTTCTTTGCTGAGGCTTGTCTTAAACATAGATACACTTTGGTGAATTTTATTTAACATTTTTTTCTGCTTTTAAAATAATTCTTATTGTCAACTACAGCTCTAGAAAACTAAAGAAATTTTGGATTTTAAAAAAAATTTCATATTTTTCTTAACATGTGATAGGCACATACCTAAAATCTTGCTAGACTTTCCATAGCGTATTTTCTTTACCTTTCTATTTTTTCATATTCTCCAATTTTCCAAAAAGTTGTCCTACCTTCGTTCTTAACTTTTGGAGAAAAAAAATGTGATGATCCAAAGCTGAAATTTTTTTGAGAGACTACATCTCTGCTTAATTTCCCACTAAAAGCACTGACTGGATTGCTGTTCAACACTGTGTTTTGTTTAGCTTTAATAAATTATAAGCTCTTGCACTGGATTTCAAACTCAAATTATTACAAAGAAGTAGCCTGTGGTATCTCTCTCTACTGGAACCATCTAATCAGTATAATAAAATACAGTGCCCAGCGTATATTGTTTTATTCATAACAGACTGACTATAGAGTTCCTCTACTGAATATATTTCCACAGACAAAATGTAAGAAGGAATTTAAGGCAATTATCTAAAAATTAGAGGCAAAATTAAATTTCCACACTTGATCTTCTATAAATATTTTCCATATATATGTACATACAGATTCTGCTTCAACTTAGGTTTGCATAAAATGAATAGTTTAACATCTAATTTATAAACCTATATGAATGTCATATATGTAATTTTATGTTTTTCTTCAAGTATCTAGTAGATATAACAATTTATGAGCTGATAAATATTTAACTTTATTTCTTAAAGTATATCAATTTCTAAATATTTCATAGCATTCCTGTAATACCCCTGCATAAAAAGTAATAGAATGGTATGTCTTACCCTGTGACCTTTGTCACCTGGCAGACCTGGAAGTCCATCAAATCCTCGATCGCCCTGTAAAATAATCATCATCATCATCATCATTATGTTCCCAGCCTAATAGCGTACTGTTACTTGAATGTAAAATATTATTTCATATAAAGAAACTCTATTTGAAAATATAAAATTGTCAGGAGTGACCTGAGTTACAAGAGCTGAATATACAAACATATGAGATGAACTCCTGACCTTCGCCCCAGGTTCTCCTGGCATTCCTCTTCCTCCATCAGCACCAGGACGACCCTGATAACATCAAGAACATGACTAAGCAAAAGGGATTCTGGCTGCCACAGAGTAAGTCAACAGAAAAACATGACTTCAGAAGACCTCAAATGCATAATGAAAACCAATGATACCCTTTTTCCAGGTTTTCCTGTTGGACCGGGTGGACCTTGGACACCACGAGGGCCCTATATGGAAACATCATAATTAATTAATTTTATAGAATTCTTGATCAATAACTCAATCACATAGAGAGAAACAATTTTAGAAATTTATATCTTCTTGGCTTTACCTTAATCATTTTAAACACAAGAAAATTATTTCTTATGTAAAAGGCCAGATAAAGCAGAAAAGAGAATCAATTTTTCTAAATGACTTCTTGCCAAAAAAGACTCATACATTTTATTAAGTCATAGAGACATGTGATTACATTTAAACAAAAGGAATATAAAGTGATATTTTAAACATTAAAAAATCTTCAACTACTCGTATTCTCAAAAATCCTCAACTACTTGTATTCTCAAAACCTTAGGGTTTTATACTTCCCTTGACTGAAAAATGCTTTTAATCATCCATTTCTTTCCTCATCTCTTTTGTCTTAACCTTTCCCTTCACTTTTTGGAAATCTAATAATAAATACCTTCTAGATATTTATTCTTTTATTGCAGGTACAACATTGGATTATAACTGACTTTTTTCATAGTTAAACCTCTCAGTAAACTATTAACTGCTATGGTTTTGGACTAAATCTTTTACTCCATTATACTCCCACAACCAAGCACAGTGCCTGGTACACATTCTTTTCAATTTGCTACAAAATGCTGGAAGATGAGTTGGCCACCTCTAATGCAAATTAATGATTGGCACCATGCCATGTCATACTAGAGTTTAAAGAGTCTCGATATCTTTCTTGAAGAAGTACAATATAATTATATCAATACATAATGTCTTACGTGTGAATTGATATACATATTTTTAAATAAAATAACTCAGCTAATAATAGATCAAATGCTGTCCCAGTATAAATATTACATAGTCTTTGTATTTAATTAATTACACCCCTTTTAAGTTAAACAGTATGCATGTAATGAGTGTAATAGAAAATGTAATACATATTAGAAATTACAAGTAATTCCTATGGTCACTGTGAAACATTGATTATAGCTATATGAAATTAAGGTTGTCTAATAATAACAGGTTAAAAGAATATAGCTTTTAAAAATATTTTAACAAGAAAACTCTATATTATGCCCTAGCTGGAAGGCAAGGGACAATAATAACAGGACAAATCTTAGTTTTTAATGAAAATAATCCTTCATTTGTTATTGCATTTCTCTGGACTGAAGGAAAACTGCAAAGTCCATGAAAACAACTTCAGCATGCTTTCAGATTCAACTATTTTGTAAAGAGGTGAGTTTGATCCAGACTTCATAAGCTTTGCAAAAGATTAAACTTTCTACCTTTTCAAGTAGTGACATATCAAGATTTTATGCAATTCCAAGTTAAGGTACAAGTGCTTTCTATCCCTTTATGGAAACATTAAACAAGCCTAAAAAGGAAGGCTGTCACAGTCTGTGTCACCCAAATATCTTTCTCAATTTGGAAGGAAATTTTCCCATTTCAAAATAAACTGTGGTGCATCCATTCCATACAAAGGAATACTACTCAGCAACAAAAAGTAATAAACCATTGATGCACTCATTAACTGCAACAAATCCTAAAGGCAATATGCTGAGTGAAAGAAGCCAGTATCAAAGATTACATAATATATAATTGCATTTGTACAGTATTCTTGGAAACATAAAACTGTGGTGATGAAAATCAGAGATGGTATTAGGGGTGGGAGGAAGATGTGCCTGAAAGTAGCACCAAGAAACTGTTTGGGGTTATAGAATTGTTCTCTATCCTAATGATTGTGGTGGTGGCACAAAGAATATGTATAGGTGTCTGAATTCAATTTTACATTATAATATTGTAAAATAAAACTAATTTTAAAAGTTTTTCAAAAGTTGGATATCTACTTAAGAGCTGCTGCAGCCCAAACTGAATTTATATGTATTGAGTATATCAGAAAGCATGTCCATTAAAAATGAATACATTTTAAAAAGTACATCACATTTAGTTTTTCTGTTTTCTAGAATAAGTATATTTCATTAGGTGCTTTAAATAAATGTCTCTATTACCATTAAAAGAAAAATAATACTTTTTAAATTAGCACCATGTAAATATAATCTAAGATCATTTTGAGAATTCCAGCTCAGATGTTCTCAATTTTTCCTAATTTCCTCAACTCTACAAAGTCAGCTTCTTTTAGTATATCAAATAGCTTTCCTGAGAGAATTTACTAGATTTATTCTCCCCAGAAAATATCTTAGGCTTGGGACAGGGCCACTATAAGTATAATTATAATAGTTCTGCTCTGCTCTGTACAATCTCAAGCCAATTTAATATTCTGAAGACCTCTTACTATCAGGACTTTCCCATCCTACCTTATTATCTTCTTTTAATATTGTTTAAATTAATAAAGCTATCGGGAGTCAATTGACCATTAGAGATTTTTCATTAAAGGAGGTGAAGTGAGCTTAAAGGTAATGTAAGTAATTTCTTCACTCATAAAACAGATGGCAGATACTTCAATTACCCTAATAACTAATATGAAGTCAAAAATAAAACAAATGAAATAGATTAATTTTTACCTGAGGACCTGGTTCGCCGCTCTCACCTTTGGCCCCAGATGAACCAGGACCCCCCTGTAGAGAAAAAGTGAAGATATAGTCTATTGCCTAACTACTTTTGCCCTACCATTTTCATGTGAAATAGGTAAACATTACTCAAAATCCATTTCATCAAATAGTATGATTTTTTTAATTAATACGATAAAATTTCCAAGTCCTCTGATTGAAATACATCTCAGACTTTGACTGTATTCCAGCGTGTGAGCTATATTTAAAAGTCTATATTTTATCGATAACTACACAGGAGCCGGTTTCATGAAATCACATCGAAACGTTCTTTAATGCATGTGCCATCAGAGCACTTACAATGATACACAAGGCATTATTTACCATTATGCTGCAGTGGAGTGTTGGAGGAAACAAATTCTTACAGAATTGGGTACCTACTGAATTCAATTATACAACTTGGCATAATGTTCATACTTTTATATTCAAAAATATCTCAGACACTGAATTCTGTAGCAATAAAATGTCACGAGCAGATGCTACTGTTGTCACTATAATTTTCCCGAAATAATGTTAAAGCATTTTTTCCTAGATTGGTCTGTGTTATTTTTCCCTAGGAGAATAAGTCCTTATGACAAATGCCTCCTACAAATATTTACATAATTCAAAAAGTGCAACAAAACCTGGCACTGGAAAAAATATAAAATCACTTTATAAAAGTGTTGTGCATTTCAAAAAAATAAATACTAGGCCATTTACCCTCCTAAAAAGATTCAGAACATTAAAATTGGACATGGTTATAACAGTTGCTTCATGCCAAAGTATACTTTGTGTATTTAAGAAGTTTCTGATTTATTTAAATCAATACAGATTCAATTAAATACTACATTGAATCAAAGTACAAAAAGGTTAAAATCATGCTAGGCCTGAAAATGTTAGGTATCTAGAGCCTCCTAGTGGCTCTAAAGTAAAATAACTATCAATATGACTGCCAAAACTGTGGCAAGTGAAATAACATGAATATTCTAATCTTGAAAATTACAAGAATGATGACTTTCAAGATTCTAATTAAGAATTTTTGCTACTAAATTTCTTCAAGAGAGAAACTGGGGTTCTACATTAAATCAGATCATTAATCACAGAAGTGAATGCAATTAAAGAACAGTCGATTTATTTTTAATTAGTTTACTGTATTATATCTTCTGTACATAAACACTACCTGCTCAACACACTATAATTACTTTACCCAAACATTATTTTTAAAATTGCTATACAATACTTAACAGTAATAGAATAGGGAAAAAAAACATTTTCTACATTTCTTGAAAATTTTATAATACAGATCTTTTGTCTATAAAAGTAATTGGAAAAAATAACTGAATAGAGGAAATTTCTCATTGGAAGAATGTACATACTTATGTCTTAAAATATTGTTACTTTTTAAAATCTTAATATTTAAAATACTTTTAGAATCTAGAATTAAAATTTTTAAAAGTGTGTAAAAATTTGATGCTTTGGAACAAAGGAAAATAAAAGAGAAAATGGTGAAAAATATCTTCTTTTCTCTCAATACCTGCCTTTAATATTTTAGGAAACTAAACTAAAACTTTCTATAACATAAATTTTGATGATAAAATCAATTAATCTTGGCTATTACATTGAATATCTGTATATGGTTGTCAGTGTTTTCTCCTTGTCAACATGCTGTTACTGGCTGACCCTTAATGGTTGGTGAAAACAGTAACTGCTTAATGTAGCAAGCCTTCTTCTTTGGTTCTACTCATCACTGCTCTTACCATTTATAGATTCACTAGGCTTGTGTTTGTCAGGATATTTAAATAGAAAAATTCCTTTGGAAAATACAATTTTAGAGATTCTAAACTGATACTTTTAAGTTAAACAACAGGCAGTGTTTCCCAAACCCATCTAACCATAAGAATCAGAATGATGTACCCATCATTCTGGTGCATGAAAAATAGTTTGCCATTTCTGACTCTGAATCTGCCTCACAGGGTCTCAAGTTCAAGGCCCCAAGAACTTTCTCTGTTAATAAAATATTCTGATAATTCTTCTGCCTCCAAATCTGTAAAACACTAGCATACTATGACTTTCCTTAGTCATGTAAACTTGTTATTACTAACAAGCAAAGAAATATTAACTGTATTTCTTCCTTTATTAAGTGAAATAGAATATCCCATGTTCCTTATTATATTCTGAAAGGTGGAACAGTAAAACTACATGATAAATATATAATAATGCATTTAGAAACCTGTATAATTGAAATCCATGGACCGTATGGTCAGAATACATACTCCATATGAGCTCATATGATGGAGTGTAAAGTCCTTCAAAATATATAAAATGTTAGAAAATTGCAAGATTGACCTAAGAGAACTGTAAGTTTATGTAGAAATACATAACAAACTCTTGAATAAACGAAATCCTAATAAGATCAGTAAAACAGATTAAATAATTAGAAGACATTCAAATTTGAATAAAATAGTTTTGCTGTGTTTACTAAATAAATCAAAGATAACAGTTAATGTTCAGAATAATAATTTCTATAAATAATAATTTTTAATAAGGCATATTGAGGCTCTAAGATCATATGAAAGCAGAGAACAGGTTTTTATATCAAAACACATACAAAGATAGAAATTATTCCAATAATTTTAAAATCAATGAGATTTCAGGTTGGAATCCTGAATGTTCTTTTCTCTTAAGAAAACAAAATATGATTTAAAAAGAATCTTTTTTTGTGAATTGTTACACTGCTTAGAATTGGTAATTTCAAAATATTTGAAAATACTTAAAAATATATATAGACTATATTAACTTAGTAAGCTTACAAGGAAAAATCAAACACTTATTTTCCAAGAGTCTCTAAAAGACAAAATAATTTCTTACTATCTGAAGCACTTCATGGAATACTGCAGGCAACTTAAAGTTTAAGCCAAGTCACCTGATTTCTCCTAAGATTATGGAACAGTTTGCAATGGCTTCAAATATTATTTTCTTTTTTAATAAGAATTCTGTTTAATATAAAATTAGGAAGAACTTACTATAAAATTTAATTTCAGAACTCTGTATTATGCAAATAAATTATATTTATAGTTTGAAAAATTAATAGTTGGATAAGATTCATTTATATTTTTCACTGTATTTATTTGATTTGGAAACTTTTCATTGCCACCTTTTCATTAAAATTTACTGAGGACTTGGAGTTCCCATCGTGGCTCAGTGGAAATGAATCTGACTACTATTCATGAGGATGCAGGTTCAGTCCCTGGACTTGCTCAATGGGTAAGGATCTGGTGTTGCCATGAGGTATTGCCATGATCTGTGGTGTAGGTCGCAGACATGGCTAGGATCTGGCATTGCTGTGGCTTGCAGCTGAAGCTCCAATTCGAACCGTAGCCTGGGAACCTCCATATGCCATAGGTACAGCCCTAAAACGATCAAATAAATAAATAAATAAATTTACTGAGGACTGAAGTCAAGTAGGTTTTTTAAATGGAAATAAAATCAAAGATAAGTAGATATATTTACCCTATTTCACCAGCCAGAGATATGAACAACACCAGACCAAAGTTTCACAAGGAAATACAGATATGGGAATTTAAACTTGTATTATCTCATTGGGTAACCTACCACAGGACCGGGTCTTCCAGTTAGACCCATGGGACCAGGTGGACCTCTCAGAGCAATCTAGAAAATAAAATACAGCAAACTCAGAAATGCCCTCCTTGATGAACATATTAAATATACCACAATATTCACTTGTAGGGGTTACCCCTAAGTAACAGATAATCAACACAGGTACAATAACTGCATAGCAGAAGGAGTGCTTGACTGCTGAAGAATCACAAGTTTCTGGAAATTACAAAGACCTAATAAATATTGGACTTTTTTAAACTATTGTAATTTATATACAGACTTGTACCATATATTGTGACCTTTTCAAAGACAAAAGTTAAAATAGATTTAGAAGAAATTTAATACCTAATAATTTTTCTACTCTAAAGTACATTCAGAATAATGCATCGACTTCTCTGAAATATGTAGGTGCAGTTCTCACTGAAAATACTTTAGATGTAAAAATTTGAGGTGCTTTAAAAGTTTTCTAGTAATATTTTAGGAAAAACGAGGACAATTCAAGATAGCAAAAAAGCAAAACTGATCAGAAAGTGTTATGACAATATACTTATTTTAATAAATCTCAAGTTTAGTGCATTATAAGAAAATACATTTCTTTTGTAGAATCATAGGCATGATAGATGGATTACATGCACTATTGACACTGGATATTAGAAATGTGAAATTAGCATACTTAAGAAGCTGGAACAACTAGAGGACAAAGGATAAATATTTAACACATATTAAATTAGTATGGTGTGCTGTTTTTGGATATTAGTGATTCCAAAAGATGAATACTTAGATTATCACAACAGATATAAAAAATAATAAAAAATAATATTGTAATAGAAATGATATGTAAAATCAATTAGGAAAGTGCATGAGATGAAAACAGCAGATCTCCAAAATTTCACTACTGACTCACCATGAGTTTTGACAATACACTTCTTAATCCTTGAGATTAAATATCTGAAAAATTGGAATTATAATGCTTGCTACCTATTTCCAAGGAGGTTAAAAGGACTAAAAAAATTAGGAATCCAGTGGCCTCAAACTATTTAAGCTCAAATAATTACCTAAAATTTGTTTAAAGTAATACAATTTATAAGATAAACTCTATTCATCACTAGTAAATCAATTCAAATATATTATGCCAAGGTCTAATAAACAAATATTTACATTTTCATTGTCTTTATAAATTATATAACCAACAATGTCATCTTTTCAGATTAAGAGACTTGTTTTCAGATAATTTATGTACTCCTTATCGTTTTATGGTGATAAATAAAAAGTTACCACTAAAATGATTTACATCACTTAGGAAGCAGGTACTCATATCCATGCCAACTCTAAGACCTTAATTTCCTTTGTTCTTACAAAAAAAAGACTGTACTATGAATAAAAGTTTTACATGACTTTCAACTCTTTTCTGGTCCATTTAAAAAAAAATTTCCTTATGTATATTTTAATCACATTGGAGCCAGTCTTTCAAATGAACGTAATTATACGTTTTATAAGTATACAGAAAATATAAGCCTTTAACAAAGAATTATGAACTGAACGGATTTTGTAAAGATATGATAGATTACAGTGTCTAGAGCTTAGAATACATATTTGAAGGTTTCTTTCCTACAGAAGAATGCCTAAGAAGTTTAATTGTTTGGATTATTTTGGATATCCGGAATAATATAGAGGATTTGGTGGAAAAATTATATTAAACTTTATCCTCTTACTCTATTCACTGATAAATGACATGTGCCTTGGCAGGGAAAACTAGATGTGAAAGATAACAAGTGCTACATAGAAAGTCATCAGTACTCTTTGAAAAAAAAAAGGAGAAAATTCGTGCATTATGGTTTGTGTGTTTTTGCCAGACATATACAGAAATAATGCGAGAGTCAGTCATGTAACTTTAATATTCAATTAAAGAAAATACTGCCACTGGAAAAATAATTATCTTAGCATTTTATCCATCTCAATTCATAAAAGTAGCATCCTCCAGACACACACATTCTCTCTCTCACGCACACTCTGTCTTCCCCCCCTTCTCTCTCTCTCTCTCACACACACACACACACACACGCACACACACAAACGCACACACACACACACACACACAACACACAGTCAGGTTATGAGAATACACATTTATCCTTTCTTACTCGAGCCTGCTGAAGAATTGCCTGGGCTTGAGCTTCCTGAGCAGAGACAGTTGGTCCTTTGGAACCATCGCCACCATAACGAAACTAAAAAAAGATAATAACATACAAAATGTCAAAATCAGACTCCGTCAAGTAGGAGCCTTATTACTAGATTAAAAACTACTGGCTTAAAATGGTAGGATTTTATAAAAGCCCAAGATAACTCTTCAAGAACCATGATATCTAGATGTTTTGAAAAAATTTTCCTTCTCTTCACTATGGAAGTTCTAGATCTAGAAGATCATGCTTTACCACTTTTAGAAGAGACGAGAGACTCTTACAATGTTAAATTCCGTAAGTTTTGAAAACTCTAGAATAAGCCATTATCCATTCCTTTACTGGCAAATTTGCTACCCATTCTATTTACTCATTTTTAAAAATTGTAAATGCATGAAGTACAGTCGTGGTTATAGATCATTGGCCCTTTTGTTCAGCAAAACTTTTGGAATCTCTACAACACAGAGGAAATCTTCCTTGAGATTGATTCATTTACTTTTTCTTAAATAATTATACTAGGAAATTGATCCATCCTGTATCCTTCCATAAAATGCTAAGGCTCCTTTTTAATTTTAACTCAAAATGCAGTATGAATACATCGCTCACTCTACATAATTATAACTTGAAACTTACATTTAAACGGATGAACACATTTTTTTTCCCCCCAAGACCTTGGGAGGCTTTATTTTTAAATTTTTTTTAATCAAAATATACCTGAGTTACAGTGTTGTGTTTGTTCCTTATGTACAGCAAAGTGATTTAGTTATATCTATATATATATATATAGTCTTTATAGCCATATATATATGTATATACATATATATATGTATATATATAGTCTTTCCATTCATAGACTTTTCATAGTCTTTTCCATTATGGTTTAATACAACATACTGAATATAGTTCCCAGTGCTATACAGTAGGATCTTGTTTATCTCTTTTATATATAGTAGTTAGTATCTATGTATCCCAAACTCCTAATTTATCTCTCCCCACCCCTTTCCCCACTGGTGACTGTAAGTGCATTCTCTATGTCTATAAATCCGTTTCTGTTTTGTAAATAAGCTAATTTGTATCATATTTTAGATTCCACATATAAGTGATATCATTTGATATCTGTATTGTCTGACTTACTTCACTTAGCATGATAATCTCTAGGTCCATTCATCTTGCTGCAAATGGAATTATTTCATTCTTTCTATGGCTGGATAATATCCCATTGGATATATGTACCACATCTTAATCTATTCCTCTGTCAATGGACATTTAGGTTGCTTCCACGTCTTGGCTATTGTAAATAGGGCTGCAGTGAACATTGGGGTACATGTACATTTTCAAATTTGAGTTTTCTGAATATACATGCCCAGGAGAGGGATTGCTGGGATTGCAGAACATACGGAAGTTCTACAACTAGATTTTTTTTTTTTTTTGGAATCTCCATACTGTTTTGCACAGTGGCTGAACCAATTTACATTTCTATCAATTTGTATTCCCTTTTCTTCACACCTGCTCCAAAATTTATTATTTTGGTACTCTTTTCAGTGATGGCCATTCTGACTGTTGTGAAGTGATACCTTATTGTAGTTTTGATTTGCACTTCTCTATTAATTAGCAACACTGAGCATCGTTTCATGTGCCTATTGGCCATGGGTCTACCTTCTTTAGAGAGATTTCTATTTAGGTCTTCTGTCCATTTTTTGATTGGGTTGTTTGATTTTTGTTGTTGTTGTTATTGAACTGTATGCACTGTTTGTATATTTGGAAATTAAACCTTTGCAAATATTTTCTTCCAGTCCATTGGCTGTCTTTTTCGTTTTTTATTTTTACGGTTTCCTTTACTGTACAAAAGCACAGCAGTGCTTACAGGTTTGATTAGGTTCTATTAGTATATTTTTGCCTTTATTTCTCTTGACTTGGGAAACTGACCTAAGAAAACATCGGTATGGTTTATATCAAAGAATGTTTTGCCTATGTTCTCTTTTAGGAGTTATGGTGTCATGTCTTATATTTAAGTCTTTAAGTCACTTGGAGTTTACTTTTATGTACACAATGTGGGAGTGTTCTAACTTCATTGATTTACATGTGGCCATCCAGCTTTTCCAAAATCACTTACCAAAGAGACTGTCTTTTCTCCATTGTATATTCTTGCCTCTATTATTAAAGATTTATTAACTATCAATGTGTGGTTTCATTTCTGGGCTCTCTCTTGTGTTCCATTGATCCATATGTCTGTTTTTGTGCCAACTCCATGCTACTTCGATTAATATAGCTATGCAGTACTTTTTGAGGTCTAGGAGGGTTATGCCTCCAGCTTTATTCTTTTTCCTCAGGACTGCTTTGGCAATTCTGTTTTTTTTTTATGCTTCCATATAATTTTTTATTTGTTCTAGTTCTGTAAAAAATGTCATGGGTATTTGATAGGGTTTGTATTAAATCTGTAGATTGCTTTAGGTAGCAAGGCCATTTCAACAATATTAAGTCTTTTGGGTAACTTTTAAAAGCAATCTTAAGGTAAAACAAATAATTTTTGTGCAATGAATAAAAACATAGATATATCTTATTTTAAAAACATCAATTCTTGCCTATATTGTAGGTAGTTTATTTATTTTATCTTAAATAATACGTGAAATTCATATTAATCATATGACTCAGGAAAATGCACATGATCAAAAATACTAGGAATCCTCTAAGCTTTGTTATCAAAAAGTAATAAAATAATGAACCTTTAGTTCCACTGAAGAGATTAATATTTACCAGAACTTTGTTTTAGTAAAATTAACCACAATTTCTGAAATCTGCTTCATTTCAAATATCTGTACTGAAAAAATGTTTTTTTAAATTGATCTGTAGTATGGTCCCACTATATTTTTAAGCAGTAATATGATAAAATACTACATCGATTTTATAACAGTTAACAAAAAAAAACAAAAAAACTTACCGGTAACATTAACATGGTACCAGGAGGACCAGGTAAACCATCAGCCCCTGGTAAACCAGGACGTCCTGGGGGACCCTAGGGAAGTAAATGAAATTATCAAAATTAACAAATAAACAAAATAATTAAATTTATTAGAAATGGAATTACTTTTAATAACATATGTCTACATTATTGACCTTGCATTTTCCTCTACTCCTTAGTTAACCTCCTTTTAGTAAGTATACCTAGAGAGGCCTGAATTTCATTGCACCAGTTTTACATAATTTAAATAACGCACAAAGTTACTGACTACTCAAGGAAGGAGAAAAAAAAGAGAAAGAGGATTTTAGAAGAAGACTTAACAGACTTAACACAAAAGGTCTGCTTCACCATGTGACCCAGGAAGTGATCTTCAAATTAGGATGCAAGCTTATTAACGCATTCTATCAGCATCCAAATAAATACCCATGGGCGTTCCTGAAAAATATGTCTGAATTCAAACTGAAGAACTGAATCTAAAGTATCAGGTTAATGTCAAAACAGAAATTATTTAAAAATGAAAGTTTTCCTTCTAATTATAACATGGATAAATGCACATTCTTCTCATTCTTAAAATCTTGGTTAGATAAGTTAAAATTTCGCCACTTTGAACTCATATGTTATCCAGGATAATATGGATAACATGAGGTAAGAAGGATAGTATGCTAAATTTGTAGAATACATTTTGATTCTTTTCATCTGTGTTGCATTCTTTCATTACGAGTCTTTTCACTCACCCTTTCGCCAGGGTCTCCAGGGGGTCCTGTGGGGCCTTGTAGACCTGGTGGACCCATAAGACCCTAGGAAGAAATAAAATATGATGAATCAGATTTCTGATTTCATTGCGATTCAGGCAAATTCATCCTACCAAAATCAAAGAAGAATTCATTTCTATTTCATAAATCAACACCTTTCTCCCAAACAATTGTCCTATTTATCTTCCTATAAAAAGAGAACATATAGGAGCCAATTTGTAGCTAGCTCCACTCTTCCTCTAAGACGCTGCTCTCAGGGTGGAGGCAGACATTCCAAGGAAGAACAAGAAAGGAAAACATGCCAATGTACAGTCCCTAAGGTGGAAGACAGTACCCAGTTCTTACTAAAGAAATGTTATTCATTTCAATTAGATTGCAAAAAAAAGTCATAGGGAAATTGAAATGTAGAATCACTTATATTCTTTTATGAAGAGAAGTCTTTAAAGGCAACGGTACAACATACTTATTTCAGATGAAGATAATTCCATTAATTCTACAAAAGAAAGTGGATTTCTTACAAAATCAGATCAGTACAACTACTCCACAATAAAGACACACTGAAGAATAACATCAGCCTTAATCATAGATGACAATGGAAGCTGGTAATCACTCCATTCACAAGTACCGATAAGGCAGTTAGTCAACTTCAAATTCTCAGCTCCGTTCTTTGAGATATATCTATAACTCCTTAAAAAATAAGAACGGCTTGGTTTTTTACCCATATGACTTTAATGTACAAAGTTGAAGATTAAGTTAGAAGAGTCAGAGATATTTACGCAACAAAAATATTTAAAAAAAAATTATGTCATAGCTCTCAAAAGACAATCATTTAGATATTCAAGTTGGAAAGCATTTCAAGGCCAGCAGGTCCTCTGACCAAGTACTTACCTCTAAAATTCAATACTCAAATTAGTCTAAAATATATAAATACATGTAATAGAAATCTTATATCTGATTTCTAAGAATATCAAGACAAAAGTGATCCTAAAAGATTTACATACCGCAGGTCCTGCTGGCCCTGGTGGTCCTTCAATGAGCATGCCCTAGAGTTAAAAAAAGACAGAGTCATTACCACGGAAATGTAATCTCTAACCTCTGATCTAAGTAGATTTGAGAAAGCACCACATCATTGTATTTTAAAGGCTGAATTATCTGTTTCTACAGGTAAAACAAATTATGAGAATTTTTGCATGGGGAAGGGAGGAAATCCAAAATGATAGAAGACATAGTCCCTGTCCTGAGAAAATATGTAAACTAATTAGAAAGGAAATAAATATTCAATTAAGTAATATTAGCAAATATGCTAAGTGTTCCCCCCAAAAGGACAAAACAAAGACTTATAACAAGTTTTACTTAGCACCCAGAATAATGCCTGGCACAAAATAATAACTTAAATATTCACTGTGTGAATGAAAGAATGGAAGTAAGTGACACCTTGGCACTTTTATTCAGAGGAAGGAGAGTAAAATCCAGGTTAAAGAACTGGGCATAAATACGAGCTAAGTTCTTAAATAGACAAGAAAATGGAATACATTTTCCAGTTTTAGAAAGTTTAAGGTTTTTCTAAAAATCACTTTGTCATTTAAAAAGTTGTAAATTTTCATGACAAGGGAAAATTTATTCTGAAAATATATTTTTAAAGACTTTGGTGAGCATATGACATGTTTTCTCAGATTTTGGGGTAATGGAGTAGACAGACAACAATGATCTTAGAGATATATCTTTTTAATTTTTATCTCACCCTTACTTTTTAAAAAAAAAAAATTATGTCCTTGCAGTTTCTGAAATGATTTTCATGATCTTGAGGCAAACAGTTAAACATACCTCTTTCAGTTCTAATGCAGTACTCTTCCCAAATTGCTGATTAGAGAGAGCAATAGCAAAATTTCTTTCAAGTAAGAATTTGCTTCTTACCAATACTTCAGCAGTAATCACAAGGTAAATTTTAAAAATCACTTTTGAAGTGAATTGAAAATTTTCCCAGTGAAAGAAAAGGAAATGGATTTTTAAAATAATTTTTCATATTATTAACCTGATGTTATTTGGATATGAAACAAATAAGTACTGTGACAAATGTATATTTCTAATAACATCAAGTCACAGCAATTAGCAGAAAAATCACTGGAATAGAAAGCAGAAGATATGAAGTCTAGTCATGTCTTAACCACCAAAACATTTGAAACTGACTTCGACCCCTTAGATCTCAAGTTCCTTAGCTGCAGAACAAGAAAAGTAAAACATCGTCAGCTACTTTCAAATTCCAAAATCGTGTATCTTTATATTTTTTGATTTATTGAAATTCTGCTTGTCAGAAATGGCCTCCCTAACTCACTTGCTTATGGAAAATTATAAATGTTTGGACAGTAAAATTTTCAATGATACTACATAAACATGCATATAATTTACATTGGTAATGGCTTGAATAACTGTACCATCTCGTGTATTCACACCAGTACTTACAGGTTCAACTACTGCTGGTTCTCCTTTCTGTCCTTTTTCTCCATATGCACCATGGCCATTTATCTGTTGAGTGAAAAATTCAAGTAGTCCATCTTTAAGTACATAAGGCCATTTAAGTATTTTTTGAAGGTGATTTAAACATCTAAGTGCACTTAAAACAATCTATTAAAATATGCTTTTCAAAAGAGAAAAACTATTAAAGTTGTAAACACTAAAAATTTACAAAGGAAAGCATAACAAATATTAACGATAAATCCTGAATGAGACTGAACAATAGCTTCTTAAAGACATATTATAGAAAGATAAAGAAATCTGTAGACCTTAATTATTATTCTAAGACATTAGGCAAAAAATTTCATCAAATTAAATTCAATAAAATAAAGACGGGAAAAATGTATAAAGGGGGACAAAAGGTTAAATAATAGCAACAATAATAATAATGAATATGGTGCATTATGAGCATTACTAGAATATTAAAATAAAAATGAAATTGTCTAAAAACTAGAAAATAGTCATAGTACCCAGAATGACAATGACTTTGATTTAATCTTATCAATGACAAGAAAATTTGGATGAAACTCTATTGAAGATTCTTCTTTCAAATGAAGACTCCAGTAGTGTGATCTGAGTTAACACCTGTTGCAGATCCTCATGAGGAAGAATCTATCAAGGATTCCTTCCTAGTAGTGATAAATATTCATCATTTATATAAGAACACAACCTATATTTTAAACCTGAAAAGATATCAAAATGGACAAGAAAATACTCCAAAAATAAGACATACAATGACACGGAGCGTAATACTGACTTACGCTTGTTTCTGTAATATCTGTTTCTGCTGGAACACCTGGACCAAATTCTTCAATAGTGGGGCTTGTTGGTTTATCTTCATATTCTTTATATTCATAAAAATCATATTCGCCTAAATCTCCATCTACCAGAAGATCAGAGTCCCTGCCGTCTATTTCTTTGTTTTCATATAGTGTATCCTCCGAATTTTTCCTCTGGGAATCATAATCCTCTCCAGTTAGATATTCTTCAGTAAATACTTCTTCAACTGGATTTGGCTATTAATTTAAGTTGCAAGGAATTGGAGAACATGAAGTTCACTGTTAGTAAAGCAAGGTAAGCATTTGCAATTACAATTTGATGGAATGTGTCAGGAAGTGGTTTAAATGCTACTCAAGCAAGTCTGAAGGCTGGGAAAAATAGTCTTTCAGAATAATTGAAAGAAATATTTTTGTACATTTGCATGTACAGGGAAATATTGCTTTCAAGCACACTTTCCCAATAAACTGCAAATATTCACATAGATTCAACATGTGTATTTGCTTGTTCGATTGGGAAGAACTTGTTATGTAATTTGATATTAACTTTATAGTTTAAGATTTGAATAATAAAAACACACAAATAAAATATACAGTTAAAGCTTTGTTTAATTTTCAGATCTCACAGAACATCATAATGAAATACAAATGCTAGCAGTAAAACCATGTAAGTTTGACTCTCAACCCAAAAAATAAAATACTAATGACAATACTGAGATCTATCACTGTGATATTTACACAGAGTATCTTGTGTGCAGGAAAGTGTTATATTACCAAAGAGTTCTTTAAGGTAAATAAAATATAAATTATAGTCCTCAGAATTTAAGACAATATAATAGATCACTGTACAGTCTCATAAAGAGTGGAGCATATTCAAATAAAAACTATGTAAACAATATTACTTCAAAGATAGAGAAAAATAAAGTTAGTATAATTTTCTTTTTTCATAAATAATTCCTAATTATTCATATAAGTCTGAATCATATTTATTATGTAATTTTGGCCATACTATGATTTTGATGAGGTTCAAATTAAATAATTTATCTTAAAACTTTTTGAGCTTCATTTTTAAATAATTTGTTTTCTATGAGATAGTGAACCTAGATCATAGAACAATACTGAATAAATAAGCAGTGGTACATAAAATCATGTGAATAAAAATGTGATTAAATGACTAATTTAGCAATTGTTAAATAAAATAATAAAATGTTCAATAACCGTAACATGTTAGTTTTAGACAATGAAGGTATAATATATATAGGACATATATATTATTCAGAGGCAGACTATTACTATGTTCAAATGAAACTGGGTAAATAAATAAACATCTAGAGTCATGATATCCATTTTTGGGAAGTGATTAATTAGGACTAAGTGAAATAAAATCTGTTCTTACCCTAAAGTGTTATTATTCTAAATTATGTGTTTGCATGTAAAGTCCCATTGAGTTTATTTGCCTCATTGGGACTTGTGTTACATAAATTTTCTAATACTAAATAACTCAAGTATTCCTCATACCAGATGTGACAGGAATGTAACAAAATTCAACTAAATGATATTCTCATTTTTTCATAACTAGAACATATGCATGATATGAAATTCAGGATGATTGTTCTATTTTTACCTGCATATATTTAAACAATTTCATAACAAGGATTGGAAAAAAGTTAAGATAAATTATTTTAATCATAGTTAAGTTTGCAGATGTAAAGAGCCATAAAGATCCATTTAAACTATATTTTCGCAAAATGTCATAAAAATGCATGATTATTAGTAAGATGGAGTAAATTCTAATTGTATCATTTGATGATACAACTTTCACTTTAGAGGATTTTCCTCCTCACAGAATCATGCTTTGAATAACCTTCATCACAACATGTTGAGAAGCCTGCTCAGTCCCAGGAACAATCAAGAAAATAATAGCAGCCAATTCAGTCTGATCAGTTTAGCATTTGCATGAAGCAGAGTCATGCAAAATCTGAATTGACATTCACTGTACATGAACTGTCTTTAGTAATAGCGAGCCAATACTATTGTTTCTCGTACCTCAGTTAAAGAACAAAAACATCAAACTTTTCAGAGGTTACAATTTCTTCCAGAGTGAGATTTGTCAGTTTGAACTGATTCATTGTTGTCTATGAGCATTACCTCATTTGGTCCAGATACATGCTGAGGAGCCTCTGTCTGGTAACTTTCCACTGTTCCATAGTTGTATTCTTGAAAATCATCAATAATATTTGCCTAAATGTAAATTCAAAAGCAGAGCAATTAGTAAAAATTAAGGTAATCCCAAATCGATTGAAATCATGATTAAACTGGGGTATCATATTAGCCAAATGAGTATTTATCTAGTTGGGTTAGGACAATGGCTCATCATCAGAGATCTTCCAGCTTATCTAGGAGAGATCTTGATTGCTTTTTCTTTGCTACCTTTACCCCTAGCTTGGCTTTTGCTGCTGCTTGATAACTTTTCTTCTTCTTGGATGCATTTTTTTCAGATTTAGGGGGTGTAAAGTTTTTGGACTTTTCCTTTGAGTTAGTGGCCACTGTCTTCGTCTTCATTTTGAAATTGAATTTCTTTTTCTGTAAAATGTGGTGAAAGATGGAATGGAAAACATAAATAAAATGAAAAGAGAAATAAAGAGCATGGGTGAAAGGAAGGATAACCAAAGCAAAATGAGCATCGTTCCTTCAGCACAGCAACTGTCAAATAAAAATCACAGTTACAGGGTCATAGAAAAATGATGAATGAAAGTTTGAGGAAGAGTGGACACAAGGAACCACAGGATGACAAACAGCAGGACACCATACACAAAGGCACTACTTTGCTTTTACCTCAGTTTGTGCTATTGTCTCTTCAGTTACAGTAGGTGTCTCTGTTACACTTTCAGCCTCTTTATATTCTGCTTCCCCATAATCATAGTCATATTCCATTATATCCTCAGGTGCATACTACATCGCAAAGGAAAAAATATCAGGCAATTTTGTTAGTTGCAGGTAACACTACTACAAAGTGGGGATTATGTTCTTAACTTCACTTACCAGTAAAAGTTAAGAGACAAGGAAATGCTGTTATTTAAATGTTGCTTTGTATTACAAGAGGCAATACTGCCTTATACTGAGTATAACAGCAGTGACAAGGCAGGTGTTCGCAGAAGAGAATAGTGGTTAGGATTGTGAGGAAACTAAAAGCGTGGAATATTAATTCAAACTTTTAATTGTTGAATATTAATTTTAATATAACAATTAGATATTCTGACATAGTTGTTAAATATTCATGTTAACTTTGATGTGTAAAAAAATGCTACACAAGCCTCTTTTATTTTTACAGTAATTTTAATAGGTAATTTTTTCATTAAATTACATGTCTAAAAATAAAAATATGGAGAATAGTCTTCCCAAGTATGAAAGAATTTTCATATCCATTGTGAGGTAGAAAGAAGAGGAAAGAAAGGGAACAGAAGGAATCTGAAATGAGCCTATATCCTATTTCAAATACTGAGGCCAGGGAAAAATAGCAAATAATTAATAATTAATTTGCTATAGACTTAAGATTAAAATGAGCACAGAATACTTGTGAACCATTAAAAGATTCAAAATTATGTGTTTATAATTAATACATAATTTCAATTTTTACAAATGCTGCTTTTTTATCAAAAGAGTATAATATGTAGATATCTTAAACTATGTAAACAAGTCAAACTGGAAAAGGGAATATCAGATTATTCTGTATTAAGAAAATTTAGTTGGATAGAGAAGTATGTTTCTCAATAGAGAAATGTTCAATACAGTCATTAAAACTGGATGATGAGGAAAATAATATGCTCACTTTCAAAGGAGATATCTCTATCAAAAATTTTAACTTTTAGAAGACTTGTAAGCCAATTATAAGCCAACAAATGGGAGTTCCCAGGCTAGGGGGTCTAATTGGAGCTGCAGCTGCCGTCCTGCACCAGGCCACAGGAACTCCAGATCCGAGCTGCATCTGTGACCTACGCCACAGCTCACAGGAATGCGGGATCCTTAACCCACTGAGCGAGGCCAGGGATCGAGCCTGCGTCCTTATGGACAGTAGTCAAGTTTGTAACCTGCTGAGCCACAATGAGAACTCCCTAATCACTGGTTTTAATCAAAATAACTGAAAATCCATTAAGGTCATATGCAACCTTTAAAAAATATTAAGCATTAAGCAACAAACTCAACAAGCTAAAACTATAATATATATGTATATATTTGTATAATATATATTTATTATGTGTACATATGTTTATTATGTGTAATACATAGGTATATATTATACTTATATTGTATGCATAACATATATTTGTGTATTATACACACACACACACACACACATATATGTTAAAAGAGTCCTATTTGGAATTCCCTAAGTATTATATTTGGTAAAATTTCAATTATATACCAATTGGACCTCTTTTGGCATTTCAAAATTGCCAGAACATCCCTTTAATCACCAGAAAAATAACTATTCACCACATGTCTTTTAGAGAACACTGACACTGCCTTCTAACAAACTTTATTAGCATAGCAATGCAAATAAGCACAGATTTTACAAAGACATATGAGAGAGGTTGATCTCCTGACAATACTGTAATCTGGCCTTCAATGAAATACCCTCACTAGAGCAAACTTTTCTAGATGGTTCAGCTGAAGGTCATACAGAAACTTACAAGCATGCCTTTAATGTACATTTGTCAAAAGCTCACTTTGATTAAATTAATTTAAACCAATTCATAATTTGACTGGTGACAGTTTCATTATCACTGAATATACATTTGAAGAACTTCAACAAAGGTTTATTCTAATTAGAATTTGGTAAATTAGAAGAATGCTCATATATAAGACACTTGGTGAATATTTGTGTTTCTTTGTGCTTCTGCAAGTAAGATATAATGGTATCTAGTTCTAGAAAAGGTAATGTAAATATTAATAAAGAGCACCATTAAATAAATAAAACAATTAAGCACTGAAATCAGATACATGTTAAAATACATTACTGGAAACTGAATAGTGTTTAATGAATAATTTTTCTGTAGTTATGGTCACCTATGATAGAATAAAGAAATAGTGTAATTATACAATTCCTAGCTGGCAGCTTGAAGTAAAACATGAAAGAAAATATTAGTCATTCCAATTTATGCTTTAGAATTTTAAATTAAAGAGACTTTTCAGAATCATGTGCATCTACAGTGAATTGTAAGATTATAGGACAAAATATAAAGGCATAAAAGACTGATTGTAAAAATGGACAATTTAAAAGTATCTTAAATTGATCTTTGAATAGCCAGGTATTCAAAGCAGCTGATTAACCTTGCTATCTTTATATCATTTTTTTTCTTATAGGAGGAAATATCTTTTCACCTCCATTATTTTCTCCTGTTTAAATTTTTTCCACATGTAGAGCAATCAGACTACTTGTTGTTGTAAAACAGTGAAGGAAATAACATGCTCACCTCCACAGGCATTAAAGAACATCTTTTTCTTAGAGCCATTCAGGAGTCAGTGAGAAGAATCACTGCTTCTGCTCTCCTTATTTCTTTATCTAAACAACGTTCCCCTTTTGGTGACTATTAATATGCTTAGAACTCTGCTGCTCTACATGATGTTTTATACATTATTTTATGAGATGGTTCTCCCTTCTTACTATGGAATTTGGAGGTGCTTCAAAGACAAGTAAAGAAGAGAGAGCTAGTTATAATCAATCACATGAATATATGCAAAAAGACATGCAGTGATGGAATTATTCCCACTATGATCTGTGAGTTGCCAAGCAAAAATTAGAGTATATGAGGAGAAAGGGTCTTCTTCTAGACATATTATTAAGTATATTTTTATCTAATTTGTTAGGAAAAAGGATGGCATCATTTAATTCTGTGCATCTGTGAGAACTAGAATATATGATAAATATTGATTGCAAAAAAGATTAAGATAATACATTTCTTTATAAAATATTGCTTTCCCTTTGTTTCTTTTTTCCTTTTCCATACTTTATTTTTAAAATGCCAATGTCTACAATATATAAGGCGTTATAGTCTGTGTAATACATTAAGAAAGAACCATATGTAGATTTAACATCTCATTTTTTATAAGATATGAAGATAATTTAACTTGATGAGAAAATCTCAAAACCATTATACCTTTAACACTAGTTAGTCTTCTATATAAATGGTATTGTGTAGGTTCAGGTAGAATTATAGTTTAATATATTTAAATCTATCTTTGCTATATATTTCAATCTATGATGATGATGCAATATTATGACAAATACAAAAAAACTGAATCTTAAGAATGATTTAAAATATGTTATTTACAGGATATGAACCACGCAAAATCACAAGTTGAAGAAAGCACATTTGAGTTAATTTACAAAATAAATTGACATATTTATTAATACAAATTAGGATAATAAATATGCAATTGTCACAAATTTATTAATGGAAAATTAAGCAATATGACGTACAACATGTATGTTTGATGCTCTATTTTACACTTCGTGCTCTTTAAACACTGGTAAGTAATATTATATTCCCATTTTGTATAGGTAGAACATCTGTAGAACAATTATTAAAATGCATATTTATAATATAATGATATATTAAAAGCTAGTACAAAAGTAATATAAGAACAGCTTTCTAATTCTGTTAACCAGGTTTTTTTCACACTAGCATAGAATGGTTATCTTATTACTGAAGTATCAATGTAATTTAACAGTGGGAAAAAAAGTGACAGCTGATTCTTCAAAAATGGCAAATTTGCTTTTAAATAAATCTAAGACAAAAATGATTAAAATATGATTTTGCTTTAAACTAACTCAGCTTACCTGACATAACAGCTTTAAAATATAGGGATAGAACACCTTAAGGTTATATAATAAGAATGCATACCTTCATTCTTCGAAAAATCACAGCCATATCTGCTGCTTAAAAGAACAAGTCTTATTTTTCTTGAAACAGGAGCAAAATAAATCTTATCAGTCTTGAACATGTATACTAAATATTACAAATTTTAATACTGAGTCATCACATAATCTCCAAAATATAACAACACTAAACCTGATGGATATTTTACCTATCCTCATGGAATTCAGGCTCTGTTTTAATGAATCATAAGGGAACAAAAAGAATGAAGCACTTGAGAACTGTGAAACAAGCAAACACAAGTATCCAAGTAATTTATCTTTTTTCTTTCACATTTGCATTCCTGTCAGCTTAAGACTTTATCCTGATTTTAAAAAATTAATAATAAGTCATGGAAAAGATCACTGCAATAGAGTTCACTATCATACCTTAAAAACAAAAGTAATGTCAAAGATATATTTCAAGCACTTACTGGCACCTAATAGTTTATTAAAAGTCAAGAAGAAAGCTGTTTGTGTTATTTTCAAACATGAAGGCAGTCTTGATTTTTTTTTTTGTCTTTTTGCCTTATCTAGGGCCGCACCCGTGGCATATGGAAGTTCCCAGGCTAGGGGTCTAACAGGAGCTGTAGCTGCCGGCCTTCGCCACAGCCACGGCAACGCGGGATCCGAGCCGCGTCTGCAACCTTCACCACAGCTCACGGCAATGCCGGATCCTTAACCCACTGAGCAAGGCCAGGGATAGAACCCGCAACCTCATGGTTCTTAGTCGGATTCGTTAACCACTGAGCCACGAAGGGAACTCCAGTCTTGATGTTTTTAAACTTCCACACCCGCCTTCTAAAATTTAAAACTTCATCTTGAGGAAGAAAACATATTTTTGCTGACAACTAAAATCTCAATTTCTTCCAGTGTTTGTGATTTAATTTCCATAAAATTCACATTAAGGAATCTTATGTAAAAATCTGCATAAAGGGTACACTGTACTATATTTGTTGTACTTTGGGATATTCAAACATGAAAAATATGCTATGACTTAGATATATGTATTTTTGGTGTGAGAGAGAACAGAGGCAACTTTTATTATGGTGAATTTTCTTACAAAAATAGCCTGGAAGAATGGTTTCACACCTGAGTTTCAAATAAAGTGAAATAATATGAATCAAAGTATATGAATAGTTTTAGTTATTGCAATCAGTTTATACTACTTTTCACTCCATTGCTCTTTGCATCAAATTCTGTGCAAGAAAAAGAAAACATCTCAGTGTAGCCTAGTCTTATAAGAAATGGAAAAAAATTCCTCTCAGTATTCAACATGGTCTGAAAACTTTAAGATGGCACTGACGTCCCTTTCTCATCTGCATGAATTGCCAGAGGCTGGGGACGTGGCAAGTACACCAGAAAATAGTCACCCTTGTCTTGAGACTGTTTTAATTATCCAAATGCTAAGAACAAAAATATATCTTTGAGAAATTATCTTTTTCTCATATCCCCCCAAATAAAACATGCTCCTATATACAGTATACAAGTGAGGTATCTCTATTTTTAAGAAATTAACAAAATACTTAAGATGGAAACAAACACCAAATATCTTCATATCAAGTCTTCTTAGAAATACCAAAACAGTACTAAATATAAAATATAGTTCAATTAAAATTGAATAAAGAGAAATCAGCCTCAAAACTTCAAACCTGGAGTTCCCATTGTGGCTCAGTGGTAACAAACCCGACTAGTATCCATGAGGACGTGGGTTCGCTGCTGGGCAGCGCTCAGTGGGTTAAAGATCTGGCCATTGCCTGAGCTGCAGTGTAGGTCGCAGACACGGCTCAGATCCAGCGCTGCTGTGGCATAGGCTGGCAGCTGTAGCTCTGATTTAACCCCTGGCCTGGGAAACTTCCATTTGCCACAGACGTGGTCCTGAAAAAAGCAAAAAAAAAAAAAGCTTCAAACTTATGTCCCAACTCTTGAAATGAGAAAACCCGCCCCAGTCTTAGGATCCTCACCTCATCGATCTGAGGTTCCTGAGCCTGAGCGGCCTTGGGCGCCGAGGAGTCACAGTCTGGACTGTAATGCTCACAGTAGTCATATGCAGCTTTGGGGTCACCTACGATCAACAACTGCTGGATGTCCCCCTGCCAAGGAAACAAATGTGGATGCAGTCAGCATATGTGAATACACATATACCCAGAGCAAGCTTTATCCAAGATACTGTGTAGCTCATTTTTAAATATCTGAGAGGAAAAATCACTTACATTTCAGTTTTAAAAACAGTCTTATAAGATTGTGAAAGAAATTCACAAGTTTTACAAATCAGATCTTAATATTAAGCTGTTATTCTGTTACATTGCGGTTCACAGAATTAACATCATATGATCTGTATATTAAAATCCGATTTTACTGCATTCACATTTTACTCTGTATGGAATAAAATATGAGTAATAAATTGATTTAAAAAATAAGATTTAAAAACAGTGAATACATAAAAGCATTCATGCATTTCCAATATTAAAAAAACTAAAGAGTTCAATTAAATGAGGTTTAGGCAAATTTATAAATGAAAATTAGCTCCAATTATTGAGTTCTGTTAGAGGTATCAATATTAAAAGAAATTCCTACTTACACATATGATTGAGAGAAGCAGAGAGAAACCAGAAAATTCCAAATTATAAATTAAAAAGCAAGAGTTTGGCAGAATTTTTATTAAAAAATGCAGCATCTAAGCATACATTAAACTCATTTAGAAGTCTGAACAATTTTCATAAAAAATAAACATTAGAAATAATTAATCATAGGGTTATCGAAAGAGTTTTAGTTTCAGGAAGTTCTAGAAACTGTGTAAATGAGGAAAAACAAATAGTTTGCTCTTGAAACCATTCAAATATTTCCACATGGGCCTAAGTTAATATGAAACTAGTTTGATATAAATCTATGGGTCATGACCATACTAATTAAGAATTATACTCAGGCCGGAAGAATATCTGGGTTAATGTCGATTTGAATTTGTGATTCAAATCCCTTTAAGTTTGAGCACATGGGTCTGACTCACAGAACTGATTCCATTTTGAATAGTTTCGAAGTTATTCAGCTTTCCTATATCTGATGAACAGAAGCTATTTAGAGTCTGATGAAAAGTTATAACTCTCTAACACTGAGTACTAGGAAAGAATCCATAGCACTTTTATATCACAACATTCATTTATGCATCAATAAATGTGGATGAATATGTATACTAAATGTTACAATGGATTGAGAAAGTATTATACACAAGACATTGAACATAGTACCACTGAAGGTGGAAACATAAATTTGATGTAATCCTTGTCCTTTGGAGAGTGTAATCTAGTTAAGATTCAAAACTAACAAAATGGAGAATTCAATTTATAACTTGAAAAGATATAAGCAAACTCTTGTGAAAAAAATGCCAAGAAAAGAGTATAAATTATTTAATTCTAGCTGCCAATTCTTTATTAAATACTGTTGTTACTATCTGTGGTGTCATAGTTATTTTTTCTGCATTGCTCTTTCTTCTGTCTAGAAAGCACTGTATATTCTTAATCTTAAAATTATCATATATTCTGAGTCATAAATCTATATTTTAATTCCTACCACTTTATTAGGATATAATTTACACATAGAACTTATTCCTTGAAAGTGTATAATTCAGTGTTTTCTAGTTGATTCAGAGAGTTTTCCAACTTTTAACAATAATTTCAGAAAACTAACACCTCTAAAGGAAAGACCATAATCATTGGCAGTCGCTCTTATCTGTCCCTCTCCCCAGATTCTGGGACCTGGGCATTTCATATAATGTTTTTATGTGTTGCTATGCTTGATGGCATCCCACAGGTTTTTAATGGCCTGTAAACTTTTTTCAAGTTTATTCTTTCTTTTCTTTAAACTGAGTAATCTCAATTGATTTCTCATTTTAGAAATTTTATCTTTATTTATATTCTCTATTTGATAAAGCATCATTCTCATACTTTCATTTAGTTCTTAAGTCATGGTTTCCTTTTTTGACTATTTAACATAGTCATAAATGCTGATTTAAGTCTTTGTCTGGTAAGTCTAAGGTTTGCACTTAAAGGACAGTTTCTATAGAGTCTTTTGTATGGGACATAATTTACTGATTCTTTTCCTGTCTCATAGTTTTTTGTTGAAAGTCAAACATTTTTAAATCTCACCTCTGGAAATTAGATTCCATCCACCTGTCTCCTTGGGGCCGTTTTTGTTTGTTTGTTTGTTTGTTTATTTGTTTTAATGTCCTTTGTTGCTGTGTCCACTGAGGTCTCTGATCAGTTAGGTTAGTGATGAGCAAGAGACTGGACATAGAGTTTCTTAAATATCTTGAACTGGTAAATAACTCTTTGCCAAGAAGCTTTGCATGTTTATTTGCATGTGAACATGCCTTCAATATTCCATTTTACACCTCTGCCTTAGCTCTCATTTCCTGCTGTACAGATCCTCAAGGTCAGTGATATTTAAGATATTAGAGTCTCTTCAGGTCCTTCCTGGACACGCACACAGACCTGATAGATCCCCAAGAGTATATTGAAGCTTTTCAGTGCTTTGTATAGACATCCTATTTCCAGACTTTTTCTTTTTAGTGCCTTTGTTTGCCTCTTGGTTGCTTAATATCCTATTATTTAAATGAACACTATCAACTACTTGCTAAAGATCTGCATCTGGAGTGTCATACTAGAAACATAAAAATGACCAAATTAAAATGTGAAAAACACATATCCACCAATAAAAATTGCACTGTTATCAACGATTGCAATGTTAAATCATCCTTGAGATAGATGTTGTTGAATTTGGAAATTTCTCCACTACCAGATTTGGCTATATTTCTTCCAGTTATTTAGTCATTTCATTCAATCATTCATTCAAAAAGTGCTTTAAAAGTAACAGGTTAATATGTTCAGATATTACACAAATAAGGAAATATCTACTTTACTTCCCAGTAAAACATGAAATAAAGCAGAATCAGCAAACACCCACCCCAAAACAATATGTTTTATAATGGTCATACTGTTACTAACAATATTTTTTCAAGACTTTTTTGTAAATAGCTAGAATAGACTATAATATTTCTCTTACACCTACTGATTTTAAACATGGTCATAGTAAATGAGTATAAATTAAACCTCAAAATGATTTATTTTTATATGTTATGAGATTGTACAAACAAATCAGATTTTCTCAAGACTTTTTTGTAAATAGCTAGAATAGACTATAATATTTCTCTTACACCTACTGATTTTAAACATGGTCATAGTAAATGAGTATAAATTAAAATTTACTGATAACATTTCTCAAACACTAACTGGTAAGTTTAGAACACTGAGTAGCCACAACTGAATTATTGTAAATGAACAATAACTAATTCATTACCCTGTTAAAATAAACACATCATTGAGTACATCTTGAATACTGGCATCAATGAGGGTTTCAACTAGAAATATTGACTCTTGAATCCCAGTTTTGCCATTATTTACTTGGAGTTATGCAAATTACTTACCCTAATTCATTTGTAAAATAAATGCATTTAGAGATGATATCTAAGGTCCCCTCCAGAACTAAAAATTCTAGAATATCACATGTAACCTTTAGGGACATAGTAAACCAAATGAAACTTTTGCTGAAACATAAAAAAGCTGCCTGTCATATTGCATATGGTATTTTTAACAGTATATTTTTTAGAAGAACACTGGTTTCCTGAGAACTTACTAACCTAGTTAAGGCAATTCACTTCATTAAATGAAATCATGCCAACTTTTCCATTATAAATTCTTTTTTCAGGTGTTTGATATTAAGCCATAAAATATACTACTGGAAAGAAACTGGAAAGTTCAGTTAAAAACCTACAGTGCTATTTTCCCCAGAAGGCATTTTACAGTGTTTTAAGTTAATCATATGACATATTATGAGACAGTCTGTAGATAAACAAAAGCATCCTGACAGCCTGAATGAACTATAAATATTTAGATTCAAGAGTCATAAAAATTTCCACAGCTGGAAAAGGATGAAGTTACTAAGTAAAATTGGCATCTGCTGCACACAACCTATGAAAAAGACATCCTCCTCCTCTATTGACCTACAAAGTCAAATTTAAAGTAGAGCTGATGCAATTACCTTGCTATCTATAGCTTTGTTAACTAAGTCTATAGTATTTGTATAAATCTAGAGGAGGGAAGCAATCAAATGTAAAGAAAACTGAACAGAAAGTATCTATAAAGATGAGATTCTTCCAATCAACAAAATTGATAAACCCTTAGCCAGACTTATCAAGAAAAAAAGAGAGAGGACACAAATCAATAAAATTAGAAATGAAAAAGGAGAAGTCACAACAGACATCACGGAAATACAAAGGATCATAAGAGACTACTATATGCAACTATATGGCAATAAAATGGAAAACCTAGAAGAAATGGACAAATTCTTAGAAAAGT
>PVHT020004943.1:9412101-9547460 GCA_004024745.2 Catagonus wagneri | reverse complement strand
GTTAACGATCCGGCGTTGCCGTGAGCTGTGGTGTAGGTTGCAGACGCGGCTCGGATCCTGCGTTGCTGTGGCTGCGGCGCAGGCCAGTGGCCACAGCTCCGATTAGACCCCTAGCCTGGGAACCTCCACATGCCGCGGGTGCAGCCATAAACCCGCGGCCATAAAATGACAAAAGGCAAAAAAAAAAAAAAAAAAAAAAGAAAGTCAGAATTCCCTATTGAAATGAGAGTATTTGGAAAGAGTTATACTTTTTCTCAAAGGGGAAAAAAATGCAAACCTGTTACACAGCATTCCTATTTCAGGAGGCACTTCATGTCTAAAAATTTTAAGACAAGCTACATTTTTTGCCCAAACTAAATATTTTCTTAAAAAATAAAATAGCACAAGTAATACATAATTTTATTAATAGGTACAGATATACATTATAAATCCGATAATAAACATATTTCTCCTATAACATTTAATAGTAACTTACACAGAAGTTTGACAACCAGATAAATTTCATGATTTTTTCCCTGACTGTCTACTAATCATTCATCTATCCATCAGCACATATTTATTTAGGCAAAGTAACATGCTGATTCTACAGATAAGCAAAGTAAAATTAAGACGGACCCAGATCCTACTCTCAGATAATGTATAACCAGGTAAGGGAGATTAATTACACACAGAGGTAATATATAAGAAACATATTGCTGATGTATTCCAATAAAGGGAAATAAATAAATAAACTGAGGTGGCAGGGGTGGGAGAAAGAGACAGTTTTCATCTGGGAAAATCAAAAGAATGATCTAGAAAGACCTGGCATAAATAAGAAAATTAATGAGAAAGCGCCTAGTTATTCTTTTTAATATAAAGATACTTGGGGTTCCTTGGTGGCCCAGTGGTTAAGGATCTGGTGTTGTCACTGCAGTGGCTCAGGCAGCTACTGTGGAGCAGGTTCCATCCCTAGCGAAGGAATTTCTATATGCCATGGACATGACCAAATACATAAATAATTATTTATTGGTATTTTTGTTGGATTCCAGAATCATAATCATTCATACTGCTCTCTCTTACCCTATGCCTAAAGAATTTGATTTCAAAGCCCACATCATCAGACTCCCTTGCAGGTTGGTCTCCAGTACAGACAAGGGAAATGACCATCAGGAGTTTGAGAGGTGGGAAGAGAAGGAGGTTGGTTAGTTCCTCTTAACACTGTCCTGTCTGTCACAGCAGTCTGATATCCTCACCACTTCTGTCACGGTCAGGAAGCACTTCTGCAGGGCTCCAGCTTTCACTGTACCTCTGTTTCTGCCTCTTGCCCCTTTAGCCCTTAGAAAGGTGATGCTCCTCACCAAGTAACTCTGCCTCCTTGTTCACACCTCCTAAATCACCTAAGTACAAATTCAGTTTCCTGATGGAAACTACAGTGAACTTACAGGAAAAGTTTGAGAAAGACCATACTTGAAGGCCCTAAAACAGCAACTGGCACGTTCCTGTCTACGTCAAGTTTAAGGATTCAAACAGTTAGTACGTATCACTGTCCAGGAAGGTACACTTTCTCTACTAGACGATACATAGTGGACAGTCTGTGCCCTTCTACTTAAGAAGCCAATCTATACTGTTCAGTTACTCCCACTGGAATGTAAAACTTCATTTGCAAAGACATATCTGTTTTGTTCTCCAAGGTTTCTACAGTTCCTTGAACAGGCTTGCACATAGTAGGTATGTAATAAATATCTGTTCAATAAATAGATATCTAGGCAATTAATTTATTCAGCATTCTAAGACTTGATTTCAACAACTGTAAATTAAAAATACTATTATTCTCCTTGTATTTCCTAAAGGTTCTTTAAGCAATTTCTGGAGTGTAATGTGTACGCAAATATAAGGTATACTTGTTACATTACTTGAGGCCAATTAAGGAAGAACACACTTCTAGACATATCTACAGACACGGTAAATTTAAGAAATACTGCTGGAGAATCCATTTGTAATCGTTCCACAAATAAACTCCAAAAAGTTGAGTTTCAGAAGACTTAAAACCATTATTATATAAGTAAAGCCAATGAGGAAAAAAAATAATAGAAGAGAAAGAAAATACGTTTAGCTAAGCAATTTCCAGCATGTGCCACTGTAAAAGAAACAGTTTAACAAAAGTATATAATGTATCCCTAAGATATAACTTGGACACTAAACCTTCTGTTCAAGTTGGTATCAGAGCTTTGATGAAAAGCATGGTGCGTCTTAGTTGAAGTTTTTGATTGTATATCCAGGAACAAGACTGACATCAACCTTTAAACATGGCATAAAATGCTCAGAAAGTAGAGACTATCAGAGGATTAGTTGAAAAAAAAAAAAAAACTATGCTTCCTGTCTACTCAGACTTCTGAATTTGCCAAGGCATTAACTCTCATAAGTTTTTTTTTTTCAAACATACTGTACAGTTAATGATTCTTCCTGAACTACTTTTTGTGGAAAAGGAAAGCTGCCAAAATGCTTAGAATTTTAGTTTAATTGAAAAATGCAACAGAGATTGCATCTGAACTACAAATCAAAGAAAAGAATGAGGAAAACTGCATAATCACAGACAGAACTGCTATTCACACAGTCTTTATATTTCACTGTGTCCCAAAATCAGCTTAAGAAATAAGTTTTAAGAAGATGAGTGGTGTTCCTATGTCACTTGAATGTACTAATAATTCACAACTACTTACTAAGTGTTACAGAAAATGCTTAAAGTTGTATAAAACACTACCTCAAAGGGTGCATATTTATCTTGTACTTTCTAACATACATTCTTACTGAAAGATAATTATCAGTGTAGTTCTATTCCACAAGAAAAATAAAAGAATAAAAAAAAAGAAAAAATGATTTTTAAAAAATGGCAACAGATCTTGCCTCCTGCTTTCTTGTGTGGCAAGATGATACCCCTTGAATGAATAAGTACTAGAAAGTATTTTATTTCATCCATTAAAAGATAATTTCAGTCACTGTTCTAGACACTGCAGCTAGAGTACAAAGCCTCAGCTTTTTTGGAGCTTCCATTTTTGAGAATAAGCAAAATGTGGTATCAGAAAGTAAAAGCTGTTATAAATAAAATAAAGCAGGATAGGAGATGTTTTAGCAGGTAGGATGTTATATTACAAAATGTGATCATGAAAGATTTTGCTGATAAAAGAACACTGAGACAGAGGCACCTGTTGAACTAAGGAAAGAAGAAATTCATCAAGATATCTTGTGGAGAGCCTTCCAGGCAGAAGGACCTGGGAATGCTCACATCACAAGGCTGGAACATGATAGGTACGTTCAAAATGGGATGCCATGTGAACCAGAGGGAGAAAAGGGGAGAGGAGCCATTGAAGAAGTCAGAAAAATGGACAGACTTCCCTGGGCTACACAGCAGGTCCCCACTGGCCATCCATTCCATTTACAATAGTATGCATATGCCAATCCCAAACCCCCAGTCCATCTTTTCAACTAATGTTTCGACATATCATTTTTTTTTTCGACAAGGTTCTTCTGATTCTAGACTTTATTACTGCCACAAAAAGAACTTTTAAAAAACCAACTTCAATGTTTAATTCCTCTGCTTAAAGAAACTTCTTATGACCTATGGTTTAAAGTTCAAGCCCCTCAGCATGGTGTAAAATGCGGTCCACAGACAGGCTCTAGTGCATACAATTAGGCCATCTCTAAAATATCCACAAAGCAAATTGCATTTTCAGATCTGCTGAGATCATTCCAAACTTTCTTCTTTTGCACATGTGCCTTCAGCTTTAAATATACTTTTATTTGTCATCATTTTGGATATAATTGTTATTTTCTCCCTTGAGCATTTCTACATCTTTATTATGGACAGAAGCATATCTTACTACAACTATTTATGTTTGCTGCATAATAATTATTCTGTCTCAACAGATAATAGTCAACTACTTAATAAATACCTAACTTTAAAATGACATATGCTCTCTTATACCTCTCCTGCCCCTTCTCCTCCCAGACACTTCTAACAAAGCTTTAACCACCTGCAGGTACAGCACTCATTCATACAGTTACCAATCTTCATTAGCTATAAACACTGGCAAACTGTGTATGATGCTGATGCTCATACAAATAAACAGGATATAAATCCTGCTCTCAGTATACGTATGGTCTAATGAGAAAGCTATACATTAACAGATAATAAGACAACATGGCAATAGACAATGATAACAAGACTGCAATGCAAGATCGCTTATTTTTTTGAGAAGATAATAAAATGCCATAGACTAAAAATAAACCATGAAAGGAAAATGAAGACCAATAATCAGATACAAAAATTACAAAAGGGACAAAACCAAATGTGTGACAATTTATTGTTCACTGCTGGCATTAGATAATCTAGTGATGTACTAATCAAAAAGCAGACAACTAAACCACACAAAGTAATGCTCCTATTAGAGCACAAGCAATATCCATACAAGTGGTATTTTGGGTCTTCTATTGGATTCTGAAATCTGAATCCACCACAAATGCTATGTCGAGTTCTTGAAACAGTTCCAACCACAGACTCCACTAAATAAGAAATTCTACTAAACTATCATTAGAATCCCCAAATAAAAGCTGTTACTTGTAAATCACACTACAATGGTGAAGATCTGATCATAGTCTGAATGGCAACAGGATACTAAGCAGCTATTATGTAATAAAGCACAGTGATGTCTAGAAAGGAGAATTGAGGAAATGTCCTACAGCATCACTGAAGCTTGGTCATAAATAATGTGGCCCATTTTTGTGTGCTGTCCATCACCACACTTGTCATACCAACTCAGTGTGTAATAATAAGGCATATAATTACACATCCAAAAGGCAAAAGCAGATGCTCCTTTCAGACTTAGCTAAGAATAACTCTCAAAAAAAGGATTAAACTAATGCAATATTTTGTAAGTACTCATACATTAAATATCTCCCTCAAATAGAAAAATCCAAAGGGAAAAAATCATATTTGTCAATACAACTTTGTAAATAATTGATTATTAACACCAAGTCTAAATGAAATTTTACAACTTCTAAATTTGTTACTCTAAGAAAAAAATTATGTTTTGGAGTTCCCGTCGTGGCTCAGCAGTTAACGAATCCGACTAGGAACCATGAGGTTGAGGGTTCGATCCCTGGCCTCGCTCAGTGGGTTAAGGATCTGGCGTTACTGTGAGCTGTGGTGTAGGTTGCAGATGCAGCTCAGATCCTGCGTCACCCTGGCTGTGGCTGTAGGCTGGCAGCTACAGCTCTGATTCGACCTCTAGCCTGGGACTCTCCATATGCCGCAATTGAGGCCCTAGAAAAGGCAAAAAGAAAAAAAAAATTATGTTTTATAGAACTCCTACTACAAGATACTGTTATGTGAATATATTGGACTATTTCTCATAAAAGCCATTAAGATTCCTTTTTAGAGATAACTACATATATGTATCATTGTTCTGTATTTTAGAGAAATTCAACATGTCCTCGAATCCATGAGTCTGTAAAGCACTGCTGTTACAGAACCCTAATATTACACAGGTGTTAAAATGCCTTGAGATTCTAATTGATTTGCATTGAACTTGTGTTTATTACAATCAATGTGTATTTGGACCGTGCTTGAACATCGTCTCTATCAAGTTTTGTACCTCATGTTTGATATCCACACTCATTACTTTGCTTAAAATTGTACATTTCCTGAAATTTAGAAAATAAATAATTTTGATGTTTTATGACATTACATAAAACATGACTTACAAACATGATTCCAAACAATGTTTCAAGAATTAGAAAAAGGACTGCAGCTACATTCCCAAATGCACATCTTTTTCTTTTCATTTTTAGAGCCTCACCTGCAGCATATGGAAGTACCCAGGCTAGGGACTGAATTGAAGCTGCAGCTTCCAGCCTACATCACAGCCACAGCAAGGGAGCTCACCGAGCTCTTGACTCCAGAGTTGATACTGCTAACTACTATGCATGTGATTTAAAAAGGCTAAAGCTTAATTTTAAAGAGCTTGATGATAACCATAACATTTTTTCATTTAACTGTTTATTTATTAGAGTGAATGATGTCTTTGTCTTCATCTTTCATTTCCCAAGAGAAATAATATAAATTACTTTATCATCTGTGTTCATTCACTTCTGCTTTTCTGTTCCTAAACTTCATATTTTATAAAAGATCTTAAATATTTATAAAGAAAAAATATTTAAAACAATAATTAGTGATTAGTTTTCAGTTTAAAAACTAGATTGAAAGTACACAATAATAATTTTTAAATCCACCAATTGCTTAATTTTTTTCTTAATTAAAGAAAATCCTCAGAGAAATCACAGCAAGAAGGTTTTAAAGATAAATTCTGTGATACTAGGATTTTGCTAATCTTAGAGATTTTCACAATGGGACTCCAACCAGGTACGCCGATAAGCCTTCACGGCAGTAGAAATTTCTCATAATAAGGAACTGACATTTTTAAATGTTTATATCTTGAGATTTTTTAGGACTTCTATGACAGTGTAAACCCATTACAGCCCAACACTCGTGCTGCTGCTGATGACAAACACTGAACTAAATACAGTGAACAACTACCTGAGGAACCTGAGGCAGATAATTCCTGAATGAAGGTTAAACCTTGAAAAAGTAAACCCAAACCCACATGCTGTGATGTTATGTGTGTGCGTGTGTGTGTGTGTATTTCCTCAGGGATTTTTCCCTACAGTGGAAGCCAGTAGTTGAATACCACAACAGTGCTGTGGCTAGAACTCTGACAGAAACCCTGTGTTTCTGGACAACGGAACATGAGGGAAAAAAGACACAGGGTTGAAGACGAAGGAATCTGAAGTGAAGACACAGAAACAGGAAATCAATTAATTTTGTGTATAAACCACAAGAAAGTCAAATTAGCTCCAAAATTAAGCATGTATAATGGACTCATACCGATTTAGTAAAAAAAGAACAGATCTATGCCAATCTCGGGATAGTTCCTAAATACACACAAACAAAACAAAACTCTAAGAGTACAAACAAAACTCTAGGGGGAATCAGTCATAAAGGGGGCTCTTCCTTTCCAAATTTTACCACCAAGAAGTTTACCAGGCTTCACAGTAAATATTGGAGAAAAATCCCCTAATGCTTCCAGAAGAGGGAAAAAAAAATTCTGAAGTACAAGAGGGCATTCTGTTCTTAACAAGACCTGCTCTCAAGAGAAATAATTTACCCAGATCCTAAACTTCTGGGGTTGTATTAGAGCCTAACCTAACTGGAGAAAGGGAAATAATCAACTCCAGCACCCTTCCATGTAGGAGAAGAAAATTAAGATCTCCATCCACTTCCTGTCCTACCTATAGGGGGAAAAATACGGAAAAGTACTGGTCAATTTCACAATTCATGGGCATAGACTAACCAAAAGACTGATACTTAATCATAGGACCACAGAATACTTCCTTTCCCACTGCATCTTCTGCCTAGTATATAGCATCTGTTTTCCAATGAAAAGTTATAAGCATGTGAAAAGACTAAAAACAAAATTTGAAGAGACAGTACAAACTTTAGAATCAGAATCAGATACGGCAAGACATTGGAATTATCAGACCAGAAATATTTTTTAAAACTACTTTTAATATTCCAAGAATTTTAATAGGAAAAAAAGACAACCTACAAGAAGAGATGGATAATGTAAAAAGAAACAGAATTTCAAAGAATAAAAAAGAAATGCTAGAGATCCATTTCTTTTTTATTCTTTGAAATTATACTTCTCTGTTTACATGATCTATCTGTTCTTATAGGTTGGAACTGGACGAATCAGGTTCCAAGACTTCACACTATACTACAAAGCTATAGTCATTGAAACAGTATGGTACTGGCACAAAAACAGAAATATAGATCAGTGGAACAGGATAGAAAGCTCAGGGATAAACCCATGCACCTATGGTCAACTAATCCATGACAAAGGAGGTAAGAATATACAGTGGCGAAAAGACAGTCTCCACAACAATAGTGCTGGGAAAACTGGTAAGCTACATGTAAAATAATGAAATTAGAAGATTCTATAACACCATCCACAAAAATAAACTCAAAATGGATTAAATACCAAAATGTAAGGCCAGATACTATAAAACTCTTAGAAGAAAATACAGGCAGAACACTCTTTGACATAAACCACAGTGATATATTTTTTGATCTACCTCCTAGAGTAATGAAAATAAAAACAAACAAATGGGACCTAGTTAAATTTAAAAGGTTTTGCACAGCAGAGGAAACCATAAAAAATGAAAAGACAACCCACAAAATGAGATAAAATCTTTGCAAATGAAATGACTGACAAGAGCTTAAACTCCAAAATATATTAACATTTCATGAAGCTCTATATATAAAAAATAGAAAATAGGCAGAAGATCTAAATAAATATTTCTCCAAAGAAGACAGACAGATGGCCAAAAATCACATAACAGATGCTCAACATCACTAATTATTAGAGAAATGCAATTCAAAACTACAGTGAGCTATCACCTCACACCAGTTAGAATGACCATCATTTAAAAATCTATAAACAATGCTGGAGAAGGTGTGGAGAAAAGGGAACCCTCCTACACTGTTAGTGGGAACATAAATTGTTACAACCACTATGGTGAACAGAATTGAGGTTCCTTAAAGTCTAAACATAGAACTACAATATTATCCAGCAATCCTGCTCCTGGATATATATTCAGAGAACACCATGGTTCAAAAAGACACATGCACCCCAGTGTTCAATGCAGCACTACTTACCATAGCCAAGACATGAAAGCAATGTAGGTGTAAACAGAAGAATGGATAAAGAAGATGTGGTACATATATGCAATAGAATATTACTCAGCCATAAAAAAGAATGAAATAATGCCATTTCCAGCACATAGATCGACCTGGAGATCATCATACTAAGTGAAGTAAGTCAGACAGAGGAAGACAAATACATGATGTCATTTATATGTTGAATTTAAAATGATAAAAAGTGGGGGGAGGCGTTCCGTCACGGCTCAGTGGAAAATAATCTGACTAGTATCCATGAGGATGCAGGTTCAATCCCTGGCCTCACTCAGCAGATAAGGATCTAGAGTTGCCACGAGCTGTGGTGTAGATTGCAGATGTGGCTTGGTGTAGGCAGCTGCAGCTCCAATTCGACCCCTAGCCTGGGAACTTCCATGTGCCATAGGTGTGGCCCTAAAAAGCAAAAAAAAAAAAAAGAAAAAAAAGGGGGGGGGAATTATTTACAAGTAGAAACAGACCCACAGATTTCCAAATCAAATTTACAGTTACCAAAGGGGAAATGTAGGGGCGGGTGGGGGTAGATTGGGAGGTTTGGGAATGACATATACCTACTATCTAGCACAAGGACATCTACTTACATTCTGTAGTAATCTTTGTGGGAAAAAAAAAATTCAGAAAATAATGAATCAAAGAAAAAACACCTTACCTATGGCACAAAGACAGTAAATTACATATGGCTTCTCTTCAGAAACCACATAAGTAAAAGAGAGTCGAGTGGAATATTTGAGAGAAGGAAAAAAAACAGAATTCTGTATGCTGGGACATTATCCTTCAAAATTGAAAGAGCAATAAAAACTTTCTCAGACAAACAAACACTGAGGGAATTTGTTGGCAGTAAACTTGTCTTGCAAGCAAGCAGTTTAAAAAGAAGTTTTTTGAGGAGAAGAAAAATGATATAGTTCACAGATACCAGATAATGAAAAAAAAGAACTGGAGAAAGAATAAGTAAAGGTAAAATATAAATTTTTATTTTTCTTATTCTTGATCTGTTTCAGTTTGTTCAAAATAATAATTCACACACACACACACATACACACACACACACACATACACACACACACACACACAGTTGGCCCCCTATATCCATGGGTTCAACATCCATGAATTCAACCAACTGTGGATTAAGAACACTCAGAAAAAAAAAATTAAAGAAAGTTCAAAAAAATAAAATGAATTTGCTGCATACTGGCAAATATTTACGAAACATTTTCATTGTATTTACAACTATTTATATAATGTTTACATTGTATTAGGTATTATACATAATTTAGAGAAGATTTAAAGTATACAGGAAGACAGAAGGGAGGAATATTTTATTTTAAAGGTACTTGCAATACCTGTGAATGTTATTTCAAAGTAGACTTGAATTAGCTGTAAAAGCATATTGCAAACAATAGGGTAACCAGGAAAATAAATAATAAAGAAGTATAATTGATATGTTGTGAAAATGGAATCATTAAAAATGCTCAACTTAAACCAAAAAAGACAGAAAATATGTATAAAATAAGTATAAAAAATTAAGGGCAGCAAATAGAAAATAGTAGCAAATATGGTAGATATAAATTCAACTATATCTGATCATTTTAAATATCAGTGGTCCAAATATACTCACTAAAAGATAGAAATTGTTAGAGTAGATCAAAAAACAACGTCCAACTGTATTTTGTTTACAAGAAACCTACTTTCAATATAAAGACACATATAGAATAAAAATATAGGGGTGCAAAAGATATACCATACTGTCACTAGTCAAAAGAATGCAAAGTAGCTATATTAATTTCAGACACAGCATACTTCAGAGAAAGGAAAGTTATCAGGGATAAAGAGAGATATTGCATATTGATAAAAAAGTCAACAGTCCAAGAAGAAATAATAGTCTTTAATGTTTATGTGCCAAACAACAGATTATCAAAACTACATGAGGCAGAAACTGATACAACTGCAAGAAGAAATAAAGTAATCTAGTATTACAGTTGGAAAGTTTAACACTATTCTACCAGAAATCAACAGATCCACCTGCAGAAAATTAATAAGGACATAGTTGAACTCAACAGCACTATCAATCAAGAGGATATAAGTTACACCTATACACTATTTTATTCAACAATAGCAGATTACACATTCTTCTCAGGCTTGCATGAACATTCACAAAAACAGACCATATTCTGGTCATAAAACACATCTTAACAAATTTAAAAGAATAGAGTCATACAATATCCACCTTAGAACACAGTGAAATTAAACTAGAAATTAATAAAAGAAAGATGTCTGGAAAGGTTCAAAAACCTTGAAGGATAAACTACACACTTCCAATAACACGTGAGTCAATGGTGCTATCTTAAAGAAAATTGTTAAATATTTTTGAACTGAATGAAGATAAAAAACCACAATTTATCAAAATGTGTAGGATGCAGCAAAAGCAATTCTCATAGAGAAATGTATAGCATTGAATGCAAAAACGAGACAAGAAGAAAAAGCTAAAATCAATCACCTAAGCTTCTACCTTAGCAAACTAGAAAAGGAAGAGCAAGTTAATTCCAAAATAAGCAGAAGAAAAAAAAATTAGAGCACAAATCACTGAAGTTGAAAGCAGCAAATAAATATATAAATATGTGTACACACACACACACACACACACACACACAAACAATCAACAAAAGCAAAATCTGGCCTTTTGAAAAAATCAGTAAAATCAAAAGCCAGGCTAATTAAGAAAGACACAGGAGTTCTCTGGTGGCACAATGGGTTAAGTTATACAGCACTGTCAGTGCTGTGGCTTGGGTTGCTGTGGTGGCGCAGGTTGAATCCCTAGCTTGGTAACTTCCACATGCTGCAGGTGTGGCCAAAATAAGAAGAAAAAAAAAGGAAAGATATAAATTACTAATATCATAAATGAAAGAGATGACTTCACTGTAGATCCCATGGATAGTAAAAAAATAATAAAGGAATATTATCAACAACTGTGCTCACAAATTTGATTAAATTAGATAAAATGAACCAATTTCTTAAAAGACATGGTCTGCAAAAATTTATACAAGAAATAAATAATCTGAATAGGCCTATATATATTAAAGAAATTGAATCAATAATAAATAACTTTCCCAAAACAAAAAGCACCAAGCACAGATTGATTCACTGGTGAATTCAACCAAATATTTATGTAAAAAATTATGACAATCTTCTACATTCTCTTTCTAAAAATAGAAGCAGAAAGAATACTTCCTAATCCCTTCTACGGGGCAAATTTTCCCAAAATGCAAATGAGATAAAGACATTACAAAAAAAAAACAAAACTACGGACCAATATCTCTTGGGAACACTGATGCAAAAGTCTTCAACCAAATATTAGCAAATCAAATCCAACAATATATTTTTTAAAAAACATACACTGTGACCAGGGAATTCATCCCAGGTATATAAGGCTAGTTTAATATCTGAAGATCAATGAATGTAACTTACCACATCAATAGTCTAAAAAAGAAAAATCACATGATCATAAAAATAAAAGCAAGAAAAGTATTTAACAAAATCAAATATCCACTCACTATAAAAACTCTCACAAACTGGGAATAGAGGCAAACTTCCTCAACCTGATAAATAACGTCTACAAAAACCTAAATCTAACATCATACTTACTGGTGAGACTTGCAGCTTTCCCACCAAGATTAGGAACAAGTCAAGAATGTCCCTTCTCACCACTGTCTTTCAACATTGTACTGGAAGTCCTAGCTAATGCAATAAGACAAAAAAATGAAATAAAAGATACAGATAGGGAAAGAAGAAATAAAACTGTATTGGTTCACAGATTATATATTTGCTTACATATTTTGGACACACACACACACACACACACACACAAAACCTCCCGAAACCAATCAGCAATTTAGCAAGGTTGAAAGATACAAGGTTAATACACAAAATCCAATTGCTTTCCTATATACTAACAATGAAAAGTAGTTTTGAAATTAAAAACACAAAACTATTTCTATTAGTTTAAAAATGAAATCCTTAGGTTAAATCTAACAAAATATGAACAATGAAGAAAACAACATATGAAGAAACAACAAAATTTTGATAAAATACCAAGAATTAAATAATAGAGAAATATTCCATTTTTACAATAGGAAGACTCGAAATTGCCAAGATGTAAAATTGGCCAACTTGATCTATAGATTCAACTCTTCAGTTAAAAATCCCAGAAAATTATTTTGTGGATATTGTCAAACCGATTCTAAAATTTATAACACAGGCAAAAGACCCAAAATAACCAACTCAGTATTAAATGAGTAAGACAAAATTGTGGAAATGACATTATATGACTTCAAGACTTAATAAATCTACAGTAATTAAGACCATGTGGTATTCATGAGAAAATAAAAGATGAATAGACGAAAAGAACAGTTTAGAGAGCTCTGAAACAGGCCCATATAAGTATAGGCAAAAGATCTTTGACCAAGAAGAAAACAAAGACAAATGAAGTAAAGACAGTTAATTTTTTAACAAATGGTACTAGAAAAATTGAAAATTTACATGAAAAAAAAATCTAAACACAAACATTACATCCTTCCCAAAAAATAACTCAAAATATATCGCTGATCTAAAAGTAAAATGAAAAATTATAAAACTCCTAGAAGATAATACATAAGAAAGCCTAGATGATCCAGGGTATAGTGATAACGTTTTAGCTACATCAAAGGCATGATGCATGAAAGAAATAAGCAGTAAGCTGGACTTCCTTAAAATTAAAAACTTCTGCTCTATGAAAGACAATGATAAGGGAATGAGAAGACAAGCCAAATGGGAGAAAGTATCAGCAAAAGACACTTCTGATATAAACCTGTACTCCAAATTATACAAAGAACATTTAAAACATAAGAATAACCTGATGAAAAACGGGTAAAAGACCTAACACATACCTCACCAAAGAAGACATACAAATGGCAAGTAAGTGTAGGAAAAGATGTTCAATGTGTCATTAAGGAACTGCAAACTAGACAAGAAAATACTACAAGCAACATTATGCTAACAAATTCAAAAACTTAAATTAGAAAAACTTCTTCCAATGTAAAATTTACCAAGACTGATACTTTAAAAATGGATAAAATGAATTAACCTATATCTAAGAATGAAATTAAATATGTTTTAAAAAAAACTTTCTAAAAAGAAAACTCTGGCACCTGACATTTCACTGGTGAATCCTATATAGTGTTCAAGAAAAAAATAATATGAACATTACAAAAAAAAAATTCCAGAGAACATATGAGATCACTTTTCAAATCACTTTATGATGCTGCTATTATCATAATACCAAAACTTCACAAAGACATTATAAATACAGAGAATCAAGGACCAATAATATCTCTCATTAGTAAAGGCTCAAAATTCTAAAAATTTTTTAGCAAATCAAATTCAACACTATATAAAAATAATAATATATCATGTCCAAGTAGAGTCTATCTAAGGAATGAAAAGTTGGTTTTAAACATGTGAAAAATCAATCAGTGTAATTCAACACCTAAAAGAAAAGAAAATTATCATTTCAATAGAAACATAAAAGCATCTGGTAGAATTCAATAAACATTCATGACAATTTTTAGGGAACTAAGACTACTAGTAAACTTTTCAAACAAAAAAATTTACATTGAACACTTACAACCAGCATCAGACTTAATGGCTGAAGACTGAATATTTTTTTACATGAGAACAGAAAAACAAGAAGATAAGAATGCCTATTTTACCACTTCTATTCAACATTTTGGAAGAGGTTCTATCTATTGTCATAAGAAAAGTAAATGAAAGGTATAAAAATAGAAGGCAGTGAAAGGTCAGTATTTGTAGATTGTATGATTAAGTGTATTTTAAAAAAATCTCTACTAATAAATGAATTTAACTAGGTTGGAAGATACATTAATATTTCAAAAAATTGATTCCACTTTATATAAATGCAACAAAATATTGAAAGATAAAATTAAAAACAATTTCAAATTACTATAATATCAAAAAAACTACCTAAGAATAAAATGAATAAAAGACGTCCACAATATCTACACTGAAAACTAGGAAACATTGTGAGAGGCATTTAAAAAGAGCAAAATAAATGAAAAGTTATACCACGTTCAGAAAACGGAAAACAATTCTTGTTAAAATATCAAGTGTCTTCATTCTGGTCTATTGCTTAAATACAATCCCAATTAGAATCTGAATTTTATTTTAGAAATTGACAAGCTTAGTAAAAATTTATACAGAGTGCAGGTAACCTAAAATAAAGTGACGTTTACAAAGAGTAAAAGTTGGTGCAGTTACCCCACCTGAATTCCAAATATCCTATAAAACTACAGTAACCAAGATGACCTGTTACAGTGAAAGACAGACAAAAAAAAAAAAAATCAGTGGAATAGGATAATAGTTCAGATCTACTCATATGCAGTCAATTGATTTCTGGAAGCCAAGATGATTCAACGAATAAAAGGAAAGTTTTTTTAATAAAGTGTGTTAGATGGGAGTTCCCATCGTGGCTCAGCATTTAATGAACCTGATTGGCATCCAAGAGGATGCAGGTTCAATCCCCAGCTTCGATCAGTGGGTTAAGGATCCAGCAATCTACTGTGATAGTCTGTAACAACACTTTAAAAATTCTAAACCAGACCCCAGTGAGCATGAGTGTAGTAAATGGCAAAGAAGGTGGAGTATAGTCTGGTTTTGTCTGTGTGTTGAGGGGAGGGAGTAAAAAATAAAAATTAAATGACATTCACCTAGAAGTAAATTCAGGCAAAAATAGAAGTCTCAATGCTAAGAAACTGTATGAAAAAGAAATCTAGTCAATATGCACATTATCAAATATTACCTTTCGGGGCTGGTAAATTTTGAGAATGAATTAATAATTTTCATATTTTCTCTTTATACACTCTAATCATTTATATAAAAATCTACTCTTAATTTTTATTGTTTGACTTCCACAGGCTCTGTGAATATGCACAGCAATAGATAAAACTACGTATGAAAGGAAACCATCCACTGACATTGTTCTTGCATATTACTCATTTATGTTCCAGTAAAATAAGGCGTTCTGTATTACAAAAGTAAATTTAGCCTGTGAAACCAATGTTCATAAGTAGCTTAATTTTAAAATAGAATTTTGCAAATGTAGAAATTAATTTGTTTATAATATTCATCAAATAAGGAAATATTCATTTGTCATTTTGGTGCAATCAATGCATGATATTGGAAGATTTGAGGCTATATTATTACTTATTGCCTGAATCAGTCTGTCATTAATTTAGGATGATATAGTAAGTTAAAAATTTCTTTTAGAGACAAAGTCTTGAGTACATACTAGTACAGAAATTTAGAAACAAATAGAAACTCAAATAATCTGAAAATGTCACAAATGCTAATTATATTTAAAATTATGCCATAGATTATATAACTAAGTACACAAATGCAATATTCTACTGACCCTCTGAATTTACATTACACTTTTATTTTGAAAATTCATACTGCCTGTGTGTCATCTCTCAGAATACAGCATATCTTCCGTGTAAACCTTGTCTATTGATCCATAACAGCTTTACTGTGTACACTGTTACACTTTGAAAAATAAGTTATACCAAAATTGTATAATAATTATCTTCAGTGTAATGACTAACATCTCAGGAGTGCACCCCTTTTAGGGGGTCAGGTATAGTCTGTTAATAATTGACTAAATGAAAATTACAGCAAGAGCTACTAGGTCCAATGATTCCTGAAGGATTAAAAGAAAGAATGTGATTATCATAATTGACAAGTTATAATTGGAAGGGAGTTTTTTTTTGTTACCATGACCTTCACATTATTAAAAAAGTGATTTTTAAAAACCTACACTTCATCTTTTGCAACATGATCTCTATTTTACCTTGTAAACATTCACAAAAAACAGAGAAAGGCAAAATATCTGACTTGGACATTTTGATAAATTAATCTCCAAGAGAAGGAATTGAAGAAAATGTTCTTTTCTCCAAAGAAAATAAGACAAAGTACTAAGAGAAAAGCCATTTGCCCTTCCCAGGAGAATAACATGCCAGTGTTTAAATCTGCCAATCTTTGTAAAAGTTTCCCAGGCGTTACAGTCACTATTGTCTACTCATTCTCTTACTGAACAGAAAACATCACTGCTTCACCCACGGGGGAAGAAAGTAGGTCACCCTTTAGAGTTTACCGCTTTGTTTTATAACCTGTATTGATATTACTGTTATTAATTCTGTTCATCTGATTTAACAATATTCAGCTTAAAAGAAAGTTTGATGTATTTTACCTCAAAAACTTCTTCATCCAAAATCCTTGTTCCAAAAACCGTAATTCCATTCGTGTCAACGATTGCTCTTTCACTTCTGTCAAGTGGTTTTGTAGTTTTCTTTTTACAATCAACAATCATTGTCACAGTTTTCTTCTCCACACTGATTGCTACTCTGTGCCACCTTAAAAAGCCAAATAATCCTTAAGTTCCAAAGACGTTGTTGCCAAACCATTATTCACGTTAAAGTATGATGCATTTTAAATTATACAAGTGGTCTGAAATGATGCAAAATGTAGGCTCACTGATTAATCAGTCAGTTAACAGGTGACTAGGTACTGGAAAGGACACAGCTGTGTAAGATGCACCGCAAGATTGCCTGTCTATGCTGATAAGAAAGTGCCCATCCTTTGCTTTACTGTGTGCTGTGACAAAAGCTTAATCTCACCATGTCCTGATGAGGGCATTCGATAGAGATTAGGGCTGGGATATGGGGTAAGTAACAGTTTCTATGTACGTAAATGCTTTCTTCCAAAGTGGAATTCCACTTTGAAAAAAATTCTGCTCAAGAGATCCCCTGAGATTCACTGTAAAAGGGTATGTCCACTAATTGAATGAATGCTCCATCTGGAGCAACTGAAGGTTCTGATTGTAAAACACAATGTGCTTCTCTGTCTTTATTCACATCTATTTCAAGTGCTTTCATTTTCTTTTTCCACTTTAACTTCAAGACAGTTATAGATCACTACTATGGGCAAGATCCAAGACTGAGACACAATATCTCTCCTTCTTTCCACGGCTGGCAGGAAGTGGGAACACTGAAAGAAAGCATAGTCACTGCGTGTGTGAAGTGAGAGTCTCAATTCGCTCTGAAGCTACTGCTCCAGCTAATTCAGGGCAGCGATGACAGGCTTGGTGGAAGACGTGGCCAGCCCTCTGGAAACATACATACCCTAATCAATCATACTGTAAAGTGATGGGCTGTATTCTCAGTATCTGGTGTTAACATAAACAACTAAGTGAAGCTTACTTGGATTTTGCAAACTATTTTTTTTTTCCAAATGAAAGGTGCTAAATTAATATTCCAGAAGTTTCTAGGACTCGGTCCATAAAACAAAGTACCCAAAAAGTTGCAGGATAGCCTTTCTAAAATGTCTGTTTCATGTGACTTGGCATGGCTGCTGATGAGGACCAAGTATATTTCCAAATACACTTAATCTTTGGTCTTTCCATAGCACTTTCAACTAGCATAGGCATCTGCTTGGTTTGAATTGAGCAAAGATTTATATTACGAGGCACTTAATACTGTGAGAGTAAAATTTACACATGTCTCTGCCAAGAAGCCTGTGTCTTAAATTAAACCATCTCCACTACTGTGGGTATGTGCTTTTCATTAACAGAAGGTATTTTTTTAAATGATTTCAATTGTTGAAAGCAGATTAGGACTCAAAACTTGATATTTTTGTTGAATTAATTGTAGCTCTAGTAATAACAATATATCATAATCATGGTGCCACATATAATATTCCAAATGTTAAATTCACCCTTCCTTTTGGCATCATTATTATTCTTTCTCTCATACTACATGTTCATATCATAAGAAAATCTGTGAATCCTTATATTCAAAGTATACACAAAATTCTCTCAACTTTGCCCAAGCACCCATGTCTCTCCTCCAGAATCCTAACCAGTCCCTGCTTCTACTCTGATGCAACCAGAGTGACCCTTTTAAAATCTAAGTCAGGGAGATCCCGTAATGAGCCTGATTAGTATCCAGGAGGACATGGGTTTGATCCCTGGCCTCACTCAGTGGCTTAAGGATCCAGCGTTGCCATGAGCTATGGTGTGGGTCACAAACGCGGCCCGGGTCCTGCATTTCTGTGGCTGTGGTGTAGACTGGAAGATGCAGCTTCGAGTCAACCCCTAGCCTGGGAACCTCCACGCGCCAAGGGTGCAGCCCTAAAAAGCAAAAAAAAAAAAAAAAAATTTTATTTTAAAAAATTGAAAAAAAAAGTCAGATCAAGTTTCTGTCTAGGGAAAAACTAATCTAACACTCCCAGTAAAAGCTGAAGTCCTTATTCTGCCTTGCCCTAGCCCTCTCCAACCTCCTATCCAACTTTTGGTTTTCCGATTCCCAGCACTCCAGCCACACTGTTGCTGCGTGATCCTTGTTCCTTGCACGAATTCTGCGCTCTGCCAGGAATGCTCTCCCTCCATATCCCTACATGCTCACTCCAACATGTCTTTGCTCAATGCAACCACACCGAAAAGGACACTCTCTCTAGAACAATACACCCTACATTCCTCATCCCGATGTATTTTCATCCATAGAACTATCATCACTTTTCGTATTCATTATTAAGGATAATGATGTAGACAACTGCTGAAAGCATAGTCTTTCCTGGCACTGAGACTAAGTTTCCTCCATGGTCCTGACAGTGATAATCTGAGAGTGCGTTTTGTTTTCCATCTGAACAGCGCTTTCTTTCTTAAGTCTATAACCAAATGTCATATTTTAGATAAAGTTACTTTCAGAAGACTAAATTTAGCAATAAAACACCAAGAAAGTTTAATAAACATTTATTTGCATTTAGCTGCTCCCTAAGTGATAGCCAATGTTCACAACACAGAATTCAGAACTCAGCATGATTTTCAGAAGAGTGTGGTTGTTACTGGAGAGTCTGACAACCTACCTGAGTTCAAACCCTATCTCTGCCACTTTTCAAGGATAGGTTACTTAAATTCCCAGTGCCTCACTTCCCTTATCTGTAAAATGGGTACAATAACAGCATTTTCCTCAAAAAGTGCTGAAAAATTCAAGAGTTAACTATGTATAAAGTGTTCAGAACAGTACATAGCACATATCAAGTGCTATATAAAGCTTCCTGTGATTGTCAAAATTAACATAATCGGTAAAGGTAAACCAAATTAGGTCATTCCTCTGCTCAAAAAGTCTACAGAGGGAATTCCTTGGTGGCTCAGTAGGTTAAGGACCTGACATTTTGCACTCCAGTGGCTCAGATCACTGCTGTGGTGTGGGTTGGATCCCTGGCCCAGGATCCCTGGCTTAGGAACTTCCACATGCCCTGAATGCGCCGCAAAAAAAAAAGAAAGTCTACACTGACTTTCCATTTCACTCAGAATAAAGCCCAAGGTGCTTAGAACCTTCTACGATGTGTCATACCATCTGGCCTCCCACCGCCTTACCCCCCTCCTCATTCTGCTCTCTTCCTACCACCCTGGCATCCTTGATGTTGCTTATACCAAATCAGCCACACTCAGAATCAAAGGGTATGTATTTGCTCTTCCTCCAGTGGAACGACATGCTTTTAATTATCTGCAAGGTATGCAACCCACCTCCTTCCCATGTCACCTTCTTAGTGAGATTTATCGCTGACCTCACTCCTTCAAACTGCATGCCCCACCAGCACCCCCTATCCTCTTCAGTGCTGTATTTCTCTCTCTCACTTATCCCCATCTGATATGCTGTTTATTAGTAATTTTTCAATCATTCATTATTTGTCTATCCAGATTGTAAACTATGTAAGATTAGGCATTTTATTGTTTTGTTCATTTCTTTTTCACCGTTGCCTAGGAAAACTACATCACATTTTATAAGGATTTGCTGAATGATCAAATGAAAGAACTGCTTTCAACATAGCTAAAACATTAGATTGTTCTATTACTTACTTTCCATCAGCAATGTTAACAGTTCTGAAGAGGGGGTAGTCTTCAGGGGCGGGTTTTCCCAGGTGGTCCTCATACAGGAAAACAGGTGATCTCCCCACCTCAACACCGACTTGCTGAATACCATGTTCATTATATATAGATAGAAGGAAAGACTGAATTCCTTTTTTGGGTTTTACTGTAAATAATATTGAAAAATCTTCTGGAAATGTTCCTCCTGATAAAAGAAGACCAAAGAGTCAGAAAGTCCAAATTTCCAAATGGTTCCTGGATCATCCTATTACTTTTGAGTTTATTAAGTAGCCTTAGTAAGTCATTAAAGTTCAAACAGTAATAACAATACATATTTGACATCACTAACTATGAGAGGAATGCAAATCAAAACTACAATGAGGTACCACCTCCAAACAGTCAGAATGGCCACCATTAACAAGTATACAGATAACAAATGCTGAAGAGGGTATGGAGAAAGGAAACCATCTTTCACTGTTGGTGGGAATTGATACAACCACTGTGGAACACAGTATGGAGGTTCCTCAGAAAACTAATATAACTACCGTATGATACAACAATCCCATTCTTGGACATATATCCAGACAAAACTACAATTCAAAAAGATACATGCACCCCTATGTTCACTGCACCATTAGGCACAATAATGAAGTCACGGAAACAACACAGATGTCGATAGACAGATGAATGATTAAGATGTAGTGTATATATACAATGGAATATTACTCATCCATAAAAAGGACAAAATAATGCCATCTGCAGCAACAAGGATGCAAAAAATTAGAGCTTCCTTTTTTTTTGCTTTTTTTTAGGGCTGCACCCACGGCACATGGAGGTTGCCTGATTAGGAGTCTAATCGGAACCAAGCCACAGCCACAGCAACGCAGCATCCGAGCTGCATCTGCGACCTACACCTCAGCTCACAGCAACGCCAGATCCTTTACCCACTGAGTGAGTTCCAGGGATCTAACCCACAACCTCATGGTTCCTAGTCAGATTCGTTTCCGCTGCCCCACAACAGGAACTCTGAGATTCTCATACTAAGTGAGTTAGGTCAGAAAGAGAAAGACAAATATCATACGATATCACTTATATGTGGAAGCTAAAATATGGCACAAATGAACGTATCTACAAAACAGAAATAGAATCTTGGACATGTAGAACAGACTTGTGGTTGCCAAGGGGAATTGGGGAGGAAGTGGGATAGATGGCGAGCCTGGGGTTGGTAGATGCAAACTATTACATTTAGAATGGATAAGCGATGAGGTGCAACTGTACAGGACAGGGAACTATACCCAATCTCTTGGGATAGAACATTATATAACGGAAGATGGTAAGAGAAAAAAAAAAATATATATATATATATATATATGACTGGGTCACAATGCTATACAGCAGAAATTGACACACCATTGTAAATCAACTATACTCTAATAAAAATAAAATTTAAAAAAACAGTAGGGAGGGGAATTCTATTCATCTTTGTCTGTAATAAGTATTGAAGCTGTATTCAAACTTTACCACCACTCATTTAAAGCACAGTGATTTTTTGGTATTGAGCTGTAGAAGGTGTTTACAAATTTTGGAGATTAATCCCTTGTGAGTCACTTCATTTGCAAATATTTTCTCCCATTCTGTGGGTTGTCTTTTTGTTTTGTTTAGGGTTTCCTTTGCTGTCATTACTCTAGGGGGAGGATCTGAGAAGATATTGCTGTGATTTATGTCAGAGAGTGTTTGGCCTATGTTTTCCTCTAAGAGTTTTATAGTATCTGGTTTGGTTTTATATTTAGGTCTTTAATCCATTTTGAGTTTATTCTTGTGTATGGTGTTAGGAAGTGTTCTAGTTTCATTCTTTTACATGTGGCTGTTCAGTTTTCCCAGCACCACTTATTGAAGGGGCTGTCTTTCCTCCATTGTATATTTTTGCCTCCTTTGTCATAGATTAGTTGACTGTAGGTGCATTCTGACTTTGTAAAACTCATGGACCCTTAGGTGAGAAAGTAGTGTAAACAGATACAGTGTCATATAATCTGGTAGGTATTATAACAGAGACAGGAACAAACACCTGAAAGATACTGAAAAGAAACTGAATAATTTTGGCTTCTTTTCACATGGCTTCTGAATTCCCAGGATAAAATTTATTCAAATATGACAAATCATAGTTTAGATATTTCATTAATACATATATTTTAAATACCTAAATTAAAAATACAAATGGCTCCTGTTTAAATAGCATGTTTCAAGTGATTAGTAAAAAATATTTTACTAGAGAAAAAAAGCACAATGATTATGTAAGATAGAATTCAAAGTTAGGAAACAATATCTTGGTGCCAGTTCAATATCAATCACATAGCAAGCCCTTTTAAAACACTGAAGTAGCACTTCTGGTGTAAGATTTGTATCTTCTACCCTCATCTAATCTGTGTCACCTATCCTCTCTTTAAAGAGGCAGTGTAAGGAGATGATATATGAAGGTATCCTTTTAATTATCTCTTCAAAAACTAAAGAGTGTCTGATTAGTTCTTCCTATCACATACTGAAGTTTCACTAATAAAAAGCTTATGTCATTATAAGTCAAAACTCTTAGATACTTGCATAATTTAATTCTAAATTCAAGAGGGCAAATCTTTTTCTCTCTCACTATCATGTTCCAAATATCCAGCATGGGGACATATTCACATAAGTTCTTAGTAAGCATTTATTAAAGAAGTATATCAATTAAATGATTAAATATATCTCAGTAAAGCAACTATTGCATATTTTTTTATAAAAGCACTACATATAAAATTGTGGGTTGTATTAAATAGCCTTACATATTATTTAATACTCTTACTGCCCTGGGACATAAGTAGAGCAGGCATTATCATTTGAAGGATGAGATTATGTAAATTAAAAAGTTTTCTACATGCAAAACAGTTGTAATGTGCTTGTGTAAACAGTGATATATGGGTCAACACCCAGAGCTTCCATATTAAGTCCATTCATTCCAGGTTCTATTATACATCGCAGAAAAAATAATAAAAATATTATGACTATTACTGCCATGGATTCAAATTCAAAGGACTACAGGAGACTAGCAATTTCACTTCTAAAAATTTATAGGGTTTAGAGGGATGCTTTTATGTAAAGATTTATGTTAAGTCAATTCATCAGAACACTATTTATAATTAAAATGTTAAAATGGGACTGGTTAAATAAAATACAAAACATCTGTGTAGGAATCCTATGCAGCCACCTAAAAAAACGTAGTAGAAAGATGTCTTAGGAAATGCAATTTTAAAATTTTGTGTAAATTAAATAAGGTATGTCACAAAGAAAGCAGTTAATGTTAACTTGTTGTAGTCCATCCATCTAGAATCTAGATATATACTTCAAAACTAAAAAAGTGTTTATTTAAAATTCTCAATTTTAATTTTTAAAATGTATATAGTATCTTGTCATTTAAAATAATTTATCAACAACTTAACTATATCACAAACAGGTCATAAAGCCTTGCTTTCATGGCAATATATATATATAAAGAAAGACAATAAAGGGTTTCTTTTGATCTGTGTCACATAGACATCCAATTTCATATTTATGAAACTCAATAGAATAAAAATAATGATGTATATAAAATAGAAAGGTAATAAAACACATCAATTGACAAAAACACGTTTTACCTACTTATACTACAAATAAAAATCTAGGTAATTCAGCTTTATTGAGGAAGCTCCAAAGCAAATAATTTTTTTTTTCAAATGAGTAGTTCAAAATGTTGAGAATCAGAGAACTTCCTTCCCTAAATGTACCTCGACTTTCAAATATTTCATACATTAAAAAAAATGATGCTAAAATAGTATGAGCTGGGGGACGTTTTTATCATTTTTGCAAAAACATTATAAAATAATATCTACATAGAGATATTTAGAAGAAGAGGAACTTCGGGAAATATATTCATATAAGGCTAAATAAATTGTAACACATGTTAATTATTCAATTTATTTAGCATAACTTTTGAAAATTGTCAACTTCTGACAATACTAACGAGTGAAATCTTTCAATTATGGAAATACTTCCCAATTTAAAATTAAGCAGTAAGATTTTTAATTATAATCTTTAAGCTATGACCTTTACAAAAGAAAATGTGGTTGTCTAAAAAGTCATGATGCTGCCAAAATGTTCAGAGTATAACCTAGACAACTAGCGTAGTTTCCTACCTATTAAGAGGTTAGGCAAAGTTTTTCACAACTAACTAAATTTATCAGAAAGAATTCACTACCAAATAAGTTTAACCACAGAAACGCAACCAATTAAGATGTGAAAATTTATCTAAAATAGCAATGATCAGTATATATGATACAGATAAAATGTGGAATTTCTCAACTTAAATTTTTTGAAATGTATAAATGCAAACTAAGAATAAAGTATCTCTGTTAAATGACCACTGTTAAAGAAAAATTGCTATTATTGTCTTTAATAAGTGAGTACATATAAATCATCATTATTATAATAATAATCATAATTCACTTTGAGTATACCAGACTCCAAAGTGATAATAATAATCATAATTGACTCTGAATATACTAGATTCAATAGTGTCTTAAAATAGGCTTTTAACGTCAAAAGATATTGTATCCATTAATACATTTGATATGAAAAAAGCACAATAACTTTATTATTTGATTTTAATGTTTTAACTTGTGGTCAATATATTTCCATGTAGACTATGTCTCCCTTTAAATAAAATGTCTTTCTGAGGCTCAGTGGTTGGAAGGATTTTTTAGAAGAGTGAAGGTCATTTTGCACGGTAGGAAAAGCCCACTGCAGTCTAAAAAAACCACAAACTGTCTCTCAGCCCTGTTTCTTTCACAGTTTCTATGATTAAATTCAGCTACTTCACTTCTGACCCCTAATCCATAACTTGGGTTTAAATACTGCCCTTTCCAGATGGTTATGAAGATAAAGATCAATATACACAAAGTTTCTTGCACAGAAAACCCACACCACCACCCCAGTGTTTAAGTTTCCAATACTACTGCTTACTTTATGCATTAGAAAAGAAGTTGCTATTATGTCTTTCCATGATGGAAGAAAAAAATATTTCAAATAATTTTTCAAAGATATTTTTTAAATTCTCTTATAAAGAATACTATTTACATACTCACTGTTTAGATCGTTTTAATGGTGAATGTGTCATTGGGAATTTTTGTTAAATGCCCTTTTGCATTATTTGACAGGAAGCTCTGCCCTCTAGGAAAGCAAGGCTATAATCATTTGTATGGAAAAAAAATAAAGTCTCTACCATAGATATCTCTTCCTATTTGAACTACTCATTATTAGAATCATACGCTTAGGACACAATGTTGTGAGAAGGGAGAAAAAAATGTTGATATATTCTGTTAACAGACATGGAAAGAAATCCTAAGGGCATACCTTGCATTATTTTTCCATGAATAAAACAACAGAAGTAATCAAATTAATTAATCAAAATAACTATTACACTGGAAGGCAGAAAAACTGACCCTGAGATGATGAGCCAAATATAAAAGTTTATAATTAATTTTTGAGTATTTCTAAAGCTTTTCTATTAATCTATTTTCTCTTTTTCTCTTTTGAAAATTCCCATCCTTTTCCTGTTTCTGCATTAGAGTGCAAGTAAATAGAAAAGCAATTTAATTTTCACTATTTAAAACTTTCACATTTGATTTGAAAACATTTCATGGATTAAATAACTTTTAATTTTATTTTTGAGGTCAGAAAAATTGTGGATTAACAGCTTTTTCATGTGCAGTTTGTTACTTTTGCTCACCACAATTTATTGCAAAACAGGAAATACTCTGGAAGAACTAATGATTTATCAAAATAATGTGTTTTCAAAAATATTTTAAAATACTATTCCCTGAAAAATATACTATCTTATTTTTAATTTGTAGTCCCTTGATTTATAGTTTTCTACTACGAAGAAAATTGTTTTATGTAAAAATAGGGAACTCAGATTTCCTTCAGGTGGAGATAGTAGAGGATAATATGAATTGCTTCTGAAAAGATCCCAAGCACCAAAATAGAATAATTGATAATACGGACAAAATTGTCCCTAGCAACAGACAAGACCTGCATTAACTAAAGATTAACTCTCTGTAGTTGAACAAGTCAGAGAAACTCAGTGAAACTCAATTTCTTCTTCTGTTAAATTAGAACAAGGCCACCCAGAAAAATTAGAATAAAAAATATTTGGCATGTACCCAATCGCAGGCAAGTACTTGTGACAAGTTACCTGCTTAGAAAATGTAATATTCAGAAATTGTCATTTCGGGGAGTTCCCCTTGTGGCTCAGCAGTAAAGAACCCAACCACTATCCATGAGGAGGCAGGTTCCATCCCTGGCCTCGCTCAGTGGGCTAAGAATCTGGCATTGCCGTGAGTTGTGTCATAGGTGGCTGATGTGGCTCGGATCTGGCATTGCTATGGCTGTGGTGTAGCCTGGCAGCTGCAGTTCCGATTTGACCCCTAGCCTGAGAACTTCCATATGCCATGGGGGCAGCCCTAATAAGACAAAAAAGAGAGAAGGAAGGAAGGAAGAAGGGAAGGAGGGAGGGAGGGAGGGAAGACAGGAAGAAAGGAAAAAAGGAAGGAAGGAAGGGAGGAAAGGAGAAAGAAATTGTCATAGTTGTCATTTCACTACTAAACTCCTTTTCTCTATGTTATGATTTCTAGATATTAGTGCTTTCATGAACAGAAAGAAAATATTCACCAAGTATTTTTCAAATCGTTTTGAAAAATCTCCCCCATAATTGTGCATTGTATAGCATGATAAGAAGGAATAATAATAATTATCAGAACAGCAGTACTCACAGTAATAAAGAAAACATACCTGAAAATAACTGTTTCGTTGGGGCACTGAGTTGTGCTTGCTTTGAAACTCTGTAAGCAGTATCTGAACCTTTTGAATTCTTTCTGTTTGTGCAAAAGCCCGTTGTTTTTGATATTCCCTCCGGAGAATTGTGGAAATCTAGAGCTTTTAGTACGTCAATTGGAGCAGCTGAAAAATAAGTAAAAATAAGAAAACATAATTGAACAAATAAACTAATATAAAAATAAGCATTTCTTTAACAGAGGAAACAGTTTGTAGTCTTACTTCTCAAATCTATTTCTCACTCGCCATGCTTCCCTAACATTTAGGTGGGGGTGCTGAGGACTGAAAGAGCAGGTAGCATGTAAACTGTAACATTCTCAAATACAAAATATCTCAAATCAGAAATCAAAATACGGAAAAGCAAAACAGATCTTGAGAAAGCCAGCATCTGTATATAGTCCATTAATTTCTAATAGATTTACTATTCAACCAGTAATAATCTAAACAAAGGTGATTCTGAAGATTTAAATTCATAATGAATGTTATATATAAATATTGTAAAATGTGCTGCTATGAAACCATATTGCATACCCAAAGATAAGTTTAAAAATCTTTAAAAGAGTAAGTAACAAAATATAATGCTGTTGTTTTGAGTGCTTGCCTATGTTATTCATAAATTATAAAGAAGTATATGTGTGTGTGAATGTGTATATATTTGTATGGATGTGTGTACCTGTGTGAGTGTGCATGCATGTAATGTATACGTCTATGCATAATTTGTTGATTTTAACGCTGTAAATTTGCCAGAGTAAGTTCATGGACATTGCTTCATGCCTTATGATTTAGACTGAATGTCTCTCTTTTATGTAGCCTTAGGCTGTTTGCAGGAAGAAGCACAAATTTCCCAAAACCAATTGATTCCACGAAGTGGTCAACATAAAATAAATTTGGAACTTTAAACCTTCCCTTTGTAAGTGTAATCCTTTTGGATAAACTTGATGTTTCAAATAGCTTTACTGGAATATAATTCACATCCAGGCCCTGGTAACTGATAATCTACTCTCCATCTCTTTAAAGTTGCCTAGTCTAGAAATTTCATGTAGGTGGAATCATATAATGTTCTTCAAAATTCTAAACATAGAACACCATATGACCAAGAAATTCCACTCCTAGGTATGTGCCTAAATGAATTGGAAGCCAGGACTTTAAAAAGTTCTATTTTATGTGAATGTTCATTGTAACATTATTCACAATAGCCAAAAGGTAAAAACAACCCAACTTTCGGTCAATATGTGAACAGATTAACAAAATGTGATATATACATACAACAGAATATGACTCTGCCAAAAAAGAAATGAAGTTTTGATTCATGCTACAACATGGAAGCTTCTAAACATACTACATGAAATAAAGCAAATGTAAAAAGAGAAGCGATTTTTTAGACCCTCAAATTCCCTGGTCCACGACTAAATACCTACTTAGTTCACTAAGCAGGTCAAAACATGAATCCTGTGGTGCAAGCATTGTTATAAAAACAGACTTTAGGATACATATTGCTCAATATACTTATATTCTATATACTTCTATTGGCTTTCTATCTTTATTCAAAAATAGATTTATTCAGAGAAGGCCATGTTTTAGCCAGTGTATCATTGAGCATATCTGAGACATAGTCCTGACTGCAAGTATTTAGATTCTAATTAAAGAGACACTGCATATGCTCCAACAACCACTTATGAGGCAGTATCTGTTGTTTCATAGATACTCTTTTGTTCAAAGGAAAAGAAATAACTTCTGGATGAAAGTGAGACCAATATTATTAATTTGAGAAGTTTAAATTGTTAGTTAAAAGTAATAGAATTGCCACCAAATTTCAAAATATGTTAGGTTTTATAAATACACTATTTCTGGGAGGACTTAGAATGAAAGTGGGATTGATTATAGAATCAGGAAATACCACCACCACAACTTATCACACTCTGTAAAGTAGAGCATGACTTGCAACAGAGTGGAGGTCTCTGAAAATTACACTTTCCATTAATACTTATCATAACTAGAGTCAATCATAAAATGTATGAATTAATGAATGCACAAGAAATGTCTATCTAGTTATTTCCTTAGTTAACTAAATTTGAGGGATATTGACTTCTATATGTACAAACAAATGTGAATAAAGGTTTATGTAATTTGCCTTTTACCTTACAACAAAAGTATTTTCCTTCAATAAATCATGACTGTCTACGTACCTCATCAAGCTCCCAAATAAAAATCAACATAGCATCTAGTACACATCATTCCAGATTATTAAAAAAATTTTCTTTGTGGAAAACAAACATTTTGAAGGGATCATTAACCCTATCAAATATGATCTACTTTAATTCAGTCTTAGAAATATTTAAAAGAATAATAATTCAAGAATAATTTTTCCAGTAGTCCTGCATTCAAAGGCCAATATTTTTAGGCCAATAGGATCCTTGATTATTCTTACATTTTTCTTTTCTATCAAGATAAAGCTAAGAAAATAACAGCTACATTAGTTGCCATGCCCAGAGAGCCTGACACATGACAATCACTAAGGCTAAGTTCTTCATAGAATTAAGCTCACAGACCTTGCAGGCCATATGTTCTTATCCCCATTATGCAGACAAAAGAATTGAGAACCAGAAAGAAAATTAAGGATACTCCTAAAGTCTGTGCAAATATTTCAAATTCAGGCTCTTTCCACATCATCGCCCTCATTGCTATAGCCCATAAATAAAAATGCAGCAAAAAGGAATTTAAAACATAAACATAATATATTAAGATTATCTTGAGCCAGTTCATTGATTTCTGATGTTTATATTTTCTTTAAATTAAACTTAATTCATGCTTCAGGGTATAAATTACTTAGAAGGAGGCTTTCTAAAAGTACAGCACATTATCTGCTTATTTTATCTCATCTTCCTACTCTGAAGCTATTAGAAAAAGAACAGCTGAATAGGGTAAAGACTCTAGGATCAACAGGAACACAACTATGAAGGCTGTAATTCTTCTGGGAAGAAAAGGATGCAGCCCCATGGTCATGGTCTCAACTACATAACAGTAAACAATACATAAAATGGATCACAACTTTCCTTCTCTTGAAACTATCTTTTAACAGGATGCCCTTTACCAGGGGCATAGGTTTCCTCACATTTGTCAGTTCCTATTTTGAAAGCAATGTGATTAAAAACACTCTCCCTCTACAGGATTCAAAATAAGGGCTCTATTTTTAAAGCTTAAGCAAAAGTCTATGTAGAGACACATGGTATGAAATAATAATTCACTCTACAAAAAATAGTCAAAAATAGGGATATATAATAAAGATTTCAAATAGTTTTCCTTTCTAAAAATTTATATAAAGTTACAAAAATATAAACCTCCATTCATCAACTCTTAAACATTTTTTCCTTTCAAATAAACTAAATAATAAATTAAGCCACTTTGAAGTCTGTTATTTGATCTCATAAATACAGCATTTAACAAATTTTAATATGGGTCCTATTGTTTTATAGATACATGGGGGATTTAAACTATTCATGTTTTATTAACTGAATTTCAACTGTTTAAAGATTAACAGCAATAATTTATTATAGCTTAACCAGAAAGATCTAAAAAAGCGACATTTCCATATTCAAAGCAATATTTAAAAGTCCCTAATATTTTAATCGTTTCTATGTTGCCAATGTTGATGGCACAGATTCTAATTAGCATTTCAGATGTATCCAGTCAGCACAATATTTTAACATCTTTCCTGCCTTTTACTGTATACTTTTTGGACTATTAAATGCAAGAATAGAATAGCAGACCTAGCACATTACTAACAGCCATTTAACTGGTTTCAACGCCTTCTCATCAATCTGCATACTACAGCTTGGGTGAGCTTCCAAATCTCCATGCCTCAAGTCACTTTACTTAAATCCTTTCGGAGGACCCCACTAACTTCCAGATGGTATACACATAACTTGCATCTCAAATCTTGATGATGCAGACACACCTGCTTAGTCTCCCAGTTCCCCCTCTACTGCAACTCCATACTTTTATCCCATTACCCCTAACTCCTTCCTCACTCAGTGCTCTAGCATACTGGACTCAGACATCCAGACTACCCTCCACGTTACTCCTCCTGTCTCTGAGCTTTTATAAATCCTACGCGGCATAATAAGTAGGATATAACTGATGTGTAAGCCCTTTCCGGAAGCATGCCCTATCTCCCAAAGCTGGCTTAGATATACTCACCTCTATTGTAGCACTTTTCACACTTAGTTTTAATTAATTACTCACACTTGACTTTTTTCCAAAACTAGAAGAGAATACACACACACACACACACACACACACGGACTACATAGAATACTGGTTAAATGTGAAACACAATAATGGAAGACTTATAAAAGCAACTTCCTCTGAAGTACATAGGGCTCTTGTCTTGAAACAAAAATTTGTGAGGGCCTAATATGGTTCCCATTGTGTTCCACTGACTTCCTGAATATCCTCACTCATTCATTGATTCACTGATACCCCAGGTCTTTAATCCTTTCTCTTTGATACCTCCCAGGGTCTACTTCGATTACTGTTCTAACGTCACACAACGCTTTGACTGTTTAGTCTTTAATTAATTCCTCCTTTAAACTTCTTCACATACTCCCCTGACCAGTAAGAAGTATAGAGCAGCAATGTATAGTGTTGGGAAAGCCAGATTGGTCTGAAACCCACCTCTGGCACTTAGCATCTGTGTGATTTGGACACATTACTTTATTGCTTTGTGCCTCAGTTTCCACATCTGTAAAATGAGAATAATAAAAATATTTACCTGAAAGAGCTTTTGTGAGAACTGAGTTGGTATTTGCAACAATGCCTTAGAACAGTGGCTGGACAACCTATGGTTATGAGTTAAGACTTCCTTGCTGCTTATTTTTGTATAGTGAATAAGAATGTTTTTACATTTTTACATGGTTGAAAAAAATTTAAGCATGTGATTTTATGGTACATGCAAATTATATGAAATTTAAATTTCAATGTCCACAGATAAGGATTATACAGCTACAGCCATTCATTTACATGTTGTCCATCACTGCTTTTACACTACAATGAGAGAGCTTTGTAACCCACAAAGGGTAAAATATCTGCCATGTGGTCCTTTTAAGCTAAGTCTTAAAGGATAGATTCATCAATTAATGAGGAAGGTGATAGAAATGTCAAATATGAAAGCACAGATACAAGACAGCACAGAGTTCAAGAAAATGGAACTAGTCATGTCCTGACAAGACATCAACGCCGGATAAATTTAGATATTCCAATTCTCCCTGGAGGCATCATGGCTGCTGAGAACTTCTTGAGAAAAATCACATCTCTGCCATGAATATTCACAGCCACAAACTCCAAGTGAGACATCAACACTGACTCCTATCTACTCCTTCAACCCCAATTGTTATGCTTCAGCCAAAAGGTAAAACTTCTTTTAGTTTCTAAAATTTACTGTATTCCCTTTATTTGAGTTTTTTTTTCAATCCTTCTTCAATTGACTAAGATTAATTTTTTTTTTAAACTTCACTGTCATTAGAGAGTTCTGAGAACATATAGATATCTGGATCCCATTACAGAACTAAAAATTAGAATGACTGGGGCGGGATCCAGGCATTCATATGTTTTAAAAGTTTCCCAGATGAATCTCATGGGTAGCTGGGGTTGAAACCTTGGGAAGTCAGACCTAATCAACCTTTTGATATCAATCTAGGCATGACTTTCTTCAGGCTTATTCCTCCCAGGCTGGGTTACGTGACCCTTTCATATGATGCCAAGTCCCCCTTGGATAACTAACTCCACATTCATTTTGTTTGTTTGCTTAATTACCTCATTTTCACACTAGGCTATGTGCTCTCAAGAACACTGTATATCTAAATTATGGCTTTGGTTTCCCTGTAACACCCTCATGCCACCTAATTTATTTCTCTTTTGCTAAGCTTGTAATTTATTGATTAATTTCTGCCTCCCAATAGATTTTAAATTCTCTGACAGCAAACATCAGCACTACTGATGTTCACTGCAGTATTCATAAATGACAGCAGCTGACACATAGTAAATCATCAATAGAGATATGATTAATGAGTGAATGAATGAATGAGTAAATGGGCAGCCACACCCCGCCTCGCAGTTGAAGCTGCTATTCTCATCAGTCTCAGAAGGAACATGAAGAGGGATGAAAGTGCCTTTTACAAAGAGCACCTTGAAGAGTCTGGTTGTTTCCATTTGATTAAGGGATGACAAAAACACAGGTCTGATGTGACCTTTCTAAAGTATGCTTGATGCTTTCCAGACTACTACTGAGAGTCTCTTAACCTCACCTTGTACCTCCCATTACAGGCCATATATGAAGCATACCATTACTGAGAGAAATTAAAATAAAACCCAGAACGAGTTTTAAACCATCTCCTACCCAGTCACAAAGTGCTTTGCTGCTATAGATAAGTATTAAAAAAAAAAAAAAAAGCAGGAATGCTGCTGTGTTTATGTGGTAGAGGGATGCAGGACTGGCAAAAGAAAAAAATGAGAGAGAAGTGACTATTTGCTGCAATTTAACTACTAACAAGACCCTACTAAATTTTAAAATGATAAAAGCCCTTAACAAAGAACCTAAAATGTAGCACATGACAAATGAATAGACAAAATTGAATAACTCAGTTGCTGTAGCTGGAACAGCCCAACTTCTAACCCAGGTTTAGCACTTATTATCTGTGTAATTTGGGGTAAGCTACTTACCTGTCTAAGACATAGTTTCTTCAATTAAACCAAATTTTGAGAATTTAATGCGATAAGGCGTTTAAATCTCTGAGGATAATGTCTAAGCACTCATACAAATAACACCTAAAAGCACTGTTTCTTCAAAATTTTTACCGTTTTGAACATCTCTAATACTTTCAGTGACTGCCACTAATGTTTCCCCAGAGCAACAACTCACTTAATCCCTGTTATCCTTTTCCTCCATCGACCTTGGCAAATGGGAAATCTCTTTACAGTTGACTAGAAGACTGAACAGTTTTCTATCTCATTAGATAATATCCATGAAAGAATGCAATGCTTAGCAGTCTCTCCAGCCTGATCATATGTTATCCTAGGGACACGCAACCCAAGGGCGCTTCCTGGGACTTCGACAGCTTAAGCAGCTAAAACGAATCTCAAACCTCTATTTTCATGTTCACTGTTCCATCACCACCCTGTAGCACAACTTAACATTAGTACACTGGTATCATTGAACTTTTTTCCTTTTCAGTAATTTTATCTTCACATCACATAGGCATTGATAAAACTATAGATTGATTAACCCTGTTATGTTATCTATTATAAGGCTTTAAAAAACCTAGTATTTTCATGTCTTTCTTCTGATACTATTCCTTCATTTATGTCAAACCCACACATGCCACATATCAATCCGTTATCATAAACTAATAGTATTAGAAAATAAAGCATATCATCCTAAATTCTCTCATATTTAAAAACGTATGAAAGTTCATCTTTAAATGTCTATATGGCACAAATAATGTCAATATAAATCACACAAGTGATTTAAGTCGTGTCCTAAGTCTCTACACAACTCTTTTTGGCTTAAATTATCAGACTTTTTTGTCGTATTCTGCAATCTAATAATTGTAGTCAAAAAAGTGCAAAACGAGAGAAATAAACTTTTTGAATACATTAGCAAATTTTAAGTATATAAGACTATAGTTGTACAGTTTGCATTAAACATTCCTGGGCATGAGAAGCCTATGCTTGGAGAATATATTTCTCTACCAAAAAAAAAATGATTAAAATATGTATAAGCATCTCAAGGATTAAGTTTTTGAGAAGCAATATCTTACGCGTCTTGGAAAAAATGAGAATTTGATATTCAAACAAAGCAGGATCAAACTGAGAATGAAATGGATGAAAATAACATAAAACAGGAGCTTAGAGTTTTACAAATTGTATAGATAATTTTATCTAACCAATACCCAACAAATCTATTGGTACTACCATTTCAGAAAATGAAAAGTCAATGATCAGGAGTTCCCTGATGGTTCAGCACATTTGATCCCTGGCCCAGGTACTTCTGCACATTATGGGTATAAGCCAAAAAAAAAAAAAAATGATCGCATGTAAATGTATTTATTTCCTTACAACTCCACAAAAAACTAGCAGTTTTTAACTAAATCAATTATACAGTGAAATTCAAAACTGGAAAGGTCAGTGGAAAAATTCATAGTAAAATATTCTGAAGAGAAGCTAATGGAAAAATATGACTGACATCAAAATCAATTGTATTCATGCCCCACTATTGACAATTTATTCTAATTCTGACCTACATACTAGTTAAGAGAAATTCATAAAACACAGAATCCTAGACTAGGGTTGATTAGGTACAATAAATAAATTTGCTTTGAATATCATGTGTTTACATTTTCTGATAATATCTAATCTGTAATTGCTTTCTAGGTCTTCAGCTGGGAACATCTTCCATTTTCTAGGTAACTACAAGTCCTACATCATTGTTCCGTGAAACCAGTGAAACAAAGTACAAACTCTCGTTACCATTTCTACACAACTATAACCTCTTAAGACAACTGAGTTAATGTCCATGGTGTCTATCAAATAAGTAAAATGCTTTACTATATGGAATTTGACTATCATATTTTGACTATATCTAGGTATATAAAATGAAAAGCCACGGGACTTATTTGGATAAACATTGCCTAGAAGCTGCCTAAATAATTTAAGGCACTATTTATACTCCAAAATTATCTAATTCTACATTTTATATAAAGTCTTAAAAGAAAATCTCAACTTTTAAATGCATTACTTTTTATAAATGGCAAATATTTGAGTAGTATTTAGGAGAAAAATAAATCAGTGAATGAGTACAGGGAGGATTGAGAAGCCACGGATTTTAGTACAAAGACAGAATAAACCTCAATAAACAGTTGATGTTTGAGTAAACTCTAGAAAGGCATAAGCTGTTCCTCTATCCTGATATTTCTGCAGAATGGCACTGTAAGCAAAGAGAATAGCAAGTGCAACTAACCTGATATCCGAGTTGGCCCAAGACATTGGAGGAAACGCAAGGAGAAAAACATGCCTTCCAGCAAAGGACATAAAAGGCATAAAAGAGATGAGGTCAGAGAAGTAAGGCGGAGGGCATGCTGAAGGCAGCCTGTATAGGTCCTGTGAGATCTTCACAGAGTTTGGATTTTATTCCAAGTGAGATGGAAAATCAGTGGAAGTTACAGGGAGAGGAGTAACATCAACCAGTTTTTCAGACAGTTGTGGCTGCTGTGTTGAGAACAGACTCTAGGGGCACTAGAATGGAATTGGAGAGCAGAGAAGAAGCAATTGTGATCTCTTAGACGAAAAATTTTGCTAATTTTGTTTTCTTGGACTGAGAGATGAAGTACCTCATCAGATTCTGGATATATTCTGAGGACAGAGCAGGCTGGAGTTGCCAATAAGTGGATGTGGAGTATGGGAGAAAATAAGTCAATGCTGACTCCAAGTTTTTAGCTCAAACTGTGTTAGCTTTACTGAGACAGGGCAGACTGAGAGGAACAGATTTCAGGAGGGGATTTCTGCAATTTGGTTTTGGACGTGCTAATTTTGAGATGACTTAATAAATGCCATTGGAAATAGCTGAATAGGCAGTTAAGTGAGTATATGAATCTGAAGTTCAAGGGCAAGGTCTGGGGTAAAAATAAAACCTTAGGAGGTGACAGCCTATAGATGTTATTTTAAACCATAATTAACTAGTGACATGGTTATTTTTAAACTCTCTTTGATATAACTTTCCCTGAAAGAAATCACTATGACTTAAATGGTTAAAATAAATATTTTGTTCTCTCAAATAGAGATCTTAGTCCAACATATTAAGCCTCAGAAACAACAATCACTATTTACACTTTTTGTTCTAAAATATGCTATGGTTTGATAACAAGAATAATCAATCACATTTTAAGGCTTAAAATGTTAGGCTACTTTGTCTTAGATTTTATAAATATGTGCATGTTTATAAAATATGTTACTTTATAAAACAGGAAGATAATTCATTCATTTACTTTTCAACTCTATGATGGCCATTGCGCCACATTAAATGTGACTTAACTGTACTAGTTATCGTTGAGAACTCCAGGTGACTTTACAATGGGCTGGCTATTCCAGTCAAAGCAGCTTGGGTGTTCCAGAAAAAGCAGCTTGGCCCTGCTTCTCTGGTTATTTGTCAGAGGATCCAATGACTGTAATCATTTGGAACCACCTAGAATGGATAGATAACAAAGTATGCACTGACCCTGCTAACTTCCCAGCCTCCCTATGCTTTTTAATCACTCATATGATTCCATTCCATGCAGAAAAAGTGTATCCACATGGTTTTGTATTACGTGGTCTGCCTACCCCCCAATCTCAGCACTCTCCTAGTAACACACATACGCCATGAGAATAGAGACTGGCATACCATCTGTGAGGTCCTGGCTCCTAACACATTGACTGCACATAGAAGACAGTCATTTAATTTTTAGTTATTGAACAACCTCGACCATGAACTTTCTCATATACTAAGGATATATGAACCAAAAGTTGAAAGCAGAAATAATATCACAACTTTGAGAATGGTGAAGGAAGAACAAACACTAGTTGAGAGTGATATCTGAAAAGTATTATGGCATTTCTTATGTATAAGTGATCAAAGCTGTTAAAATATATTTATTAGAAAACTAAAATTATATTTTCAATACTATCATTTGACTTTAGTGTTGAGAACACTCATTGGCATTTAGTTTATTACATGCTATGGACAGTATTTTTTTTTAATTAACATCATAATCAATTGATCTGCTTAAATTGGTTTTTGCAGAGCCACCATTGTTTGGCAATAGGTATGTAACAAATTATTTGCACATAGCAGATAAATAACCTTTCACTTGACCTTCAATACCCTGTTATTCGAGTCAGGTATGTCCTCATTTTTGTATATATTTATTTCCAAATACAGAAGTTTCAAAATCCTTGGTTATGCACCAGAATTATCTGGAGAGACTGATAAAACACCTATGCTTGAATTCTGTACAAAAATCTACTCAATCAATATCCACAGGGATGGGACTGCATACAGTTGCAATATCAAGCCAGGACTGATTACTCTTGTCTTCTTGACTTTAAAGAAAGTTTCTTGTTTATGAATTCATCTATTCATTCAGTGAGTATCTACTGGCCATCTATTATGCTTCAGGTACGGTGCCAGATGCCAGAAATTTTTACATAGATGTGTGCTTCAGGATATTATACAAAGTCAACTACCCTAAGCTTCATGGTTAAGGAGAAGTATTCCTAGAGGAGATAATATCTAAATTCCGAGCAAAAAGCAATGATAATCAGATGGGAAAGCATTTAGGGTGAAAAATCACAGCTTGCTTGGAAGCAAAAGAGAGATTGCCATTTTCAGGAAATCTCAGTAATACCAGCAAAAATCTGTTCAATATACTTCTAGGAATAACTGATCTACGTAACCTTATATCCCATCTCAGGTCACCAGTTAGGTTATTTAAGAACAATCCATTCAAACTGCAACCAATACCTTTACCTCATTCAACAAAAATTTACCAAACATTTACTATGTGACAGGCTCTGACCTATGTGCTTAAGACACACTAAATGAAGAAGATAAAGATACCTACCCTAATGATTTAAGTGAAACTAAAAAATACAATGGATAGGAATAGAACATAAAAAACATATAATTTTCCTCCAAACAATTCTAAAGCTACCATTAATCTTAGTAATAATCACTTGAAATATTATATAATCCTTGCTGAGAGATGGTACTTCATAATACAATAATTATATGTGTAATATGCCGATTATTTTTTAACCTGAACTAGCTTACCAAAATAATCATAAAGTGACAAATATAGGCAATGACTTTCTAATAGTCATTAAATTAAGCAAAATCAGACAATCCTCAACAGTATATAAAACTGAAGTAAAAGTTTCAAAAAATAAATACATTACAGGAATTTTCCCAAGTATTACTTTGACAGATGGAAATCACTCTTGGATTAAACTTTGTTTGCCAGCAGAAAAATGATGACATGATGATTTATGTTGCTGTCAAAACAAAACTACCACTTAACATGGTGTTTTTCTCTGTCAGATTACTATGGTAAGTAGACTACAGTTTTAGAGGCAATATAATCAATCAATAGCTTCAAATATTTAAAGATATCTTTGGAAAGCATGTGCAAAAACTATTGCCAGATGAAAGAAGTCCCAATTCATTCACTTTCAGAGAATGAGTAAAGACAAAGAAAGGAGGGGGATCTAGTCAGTGCTAACAACATGACATAAGTCACTTCATACCACTCGGAGTTATCTAGATTTTAACCTTATTCCAGTCTGTTGAGCAGAGTAAGAAGATAATTAACAATCTAAGTACTAACTCTATCATATACTGTGCATTCTGGTTTCTTGGTAGGCACTAGGGAAAGAAATTAAGTCACAGTCATTACCTTCTAGCAACTCCTAGTGGAAGACTAACACATAAGTGAGAAAATTTTTAAATAATTATAATGGGTGTTTTCCTTTTTCTTTTTTTGCAAACCATGTATCTTTCAGTTACAATCTCCCAGTTGATTACATTCCAAACAGCTTTTAGATAATCAGATCTGACACATTTATACTGAAGGTAATAAGCATAGTCCCATACATCAAGCCCCCAAAGTGGAACAGGCCTGTTGTTCCTTGTAATAGATCCTGATTAGAACAGGCAGCAATTTGTAAGTGTCCCTGTTACTAAATGAAACCAGGCCAACCTCAATCTGGACCTTGAATGCCGACAGATACAGCTGTCAACTTCTTAAATTTGTCAAAGAAAATTAGCATTTGCTAGCTTCCATCCACTCCCCATTGGTTTCTCCGCCATCATTAGAGCTTAGGTTTGTGCCTAAAATGGGAAGAGGCACATGTCTTCCACCACTGAGCTTTAGTGCAGTCTGAAGAGCTACCTGAATTTTAACATCACCTTTCACCAGTCTTTACATATATATATATATATATATATATATATATATATATACACACACACACATATATATAAGATTTTATATATATTTTTCACCAGTCTATACACACACACACATATGTATTCACATTATTCACACTATTAACATGATATTTACTGTGGTACAGCTGCATAATTTGTGAATTAGACCCCATGGCACAATAATCATAGGCAAAGTCAGGGAGGCTGTGTAGAAGCATTAAGAATGCACAGTTAGCAGTTTCCACTGTGTTGCAGTAGGCTAAGGATCCAGCATTGTCACTACAGTGACTCAGGTCTCTGCCGTGGCTTCACTGCTGTGGCACGGGTTTGATCCCTGGCCCAGGAACTTCTGCATGCCGTGGGAAGCAGCCAAAGAAAAAGAATACACAATAAAGTAAATACTGGCGAGTGATCTAAAGCAAGGGCTCTGGAGTAAAACTTCCTAGGTTCAAATCCTGGGTATCACTTGGTAGCTGTATAGTCTTAAGCAAGACAATTAACCTCTCTGTTTTCCAGTCTCCCAATGGGTAAAATGGAGATTTCAGTTTTAGTTTGCTTCCAGGGCAATTGTCAGAATGAAATGAGATCCTGTATGAAAAGGGCTTACAACAGGACCAAGTACATAATAAGCATGCAGTCAGTGTTAGAGCTTGTTATTATATCTATACATTCAGTGTTAGGTATTGTATTATATGAAGCTTGAGTTAAATCTTTAAGTACGAGAAGGCATCTGCTAGATGGATGACAAGGGAACAGATATTACGATCAAAGAGAATAGTGTGTTCAAAGATAGGGACAAATACAGGCATGAGGTTTAACTTGCCTGAAGTGCAGGTGAATGGGACTGTGGGGTTGCAGCAGGTAGAAAAGGCTGAATAGGAGTCTGGACAGAAGAGGGGCCACATCCTGAAGTGCACTCTATATCGTGCTAGGCCATTGGGACAATACATTTGTCCTCAAAACTAGTGAAGTATTTTGAAGACTCATCAGTGTTCATAAAGAAGGGTGATAGAAAGTAGTAGGGTGTGCTCCACTGTTAGTCTAAAGAGAGAAGGGAAAAACACCACTCATATATATGGCTCCTTCTCTGCAAAGCTGTATGAGAGCACAAAGTCCAAAAAAAAAAAAAAAATACGCTAGAGCTTCTTACTAGTTTTGTCAGGAACTGCAACTACTGCTCTTTCTGGCAGTCACCCATTCGGGAAGTTGTTTGTGAAAATCTGAGTAAGGAAGGAAAGCCAACAACCTCATCCAGTCCAAGGTTCACTCCTTTAAGCCCGGATGTCAGTTTACCAGTCAGACAGAGGAAGGAAGCTTCCACTGACATCCTATGCGCTCAAGTTCTATGAATAGGGACCTTCATTTGCCTGTACAGTACAGAGCCATTCAAAAGCAATTAAATTTGGTTAAAATAAGAAGAAAAAAAGGTTTGAGGGGATTGCAAAAGTTGATTGTGCTAAAGTACTTTTACACAGGTTTGTTTTAGTTCTCAATTGTCAAGTTGTATTTAAGCTGGTCTCTTTCTCTGAAATATGATAACCTTTCTTTTCTCTGAGTTCTTTCTGCTAAATTAATAGCACTGTCTCTAATTCCATGCGCAGCAAGCGAAGAGTTTATTTTACCAGATAACAGTAGGTCTGGTGATCAGCCAATGTCTAAAGAGCCACTGGCCAAGTCAGTAGTAGGCCAAAGACTGCAAATGATAAATAGATACTACTCACTAAATCACTTAAAATTGACTTTCATCTTCTCTACAAGATAGATAGCATTATCCGTGTTGAGTTCTGACACAACTGAAAGTAGGAAAAAAAAATCTATAAAAATAAAATAATATTAGGGTTTTGAAAGGAGAAATAAATGAGTCACATTCTAATGTAGTCGGCAGTTAACATGAAAAACAAAACCCTTTGGGTTCTGAATTAAACTGCAAAAAAATTAGAAGAAAAGTCCAAATTTGGGAAAGTCATAATAGTATATTTTAGTATACATTGCAAACTGCATTTAAAAATGGACTCTTCAGTGAGAGAATTTAGAGAGCTGGCAAATTTTTTTTATAGCATCTGTGTGTACCTCTCTTTCTTCTTTGCAAAGGAAGAAAACTGCAATGGTCATAAAGTTTGGTTTCCTCTCACCTCTCCCAGCTCAGATCACATTTCCTCAGCATTAAATGTGGGAAGTGGAGGAGTAAAAGCAGAAATGCAGATCATCTCTTAGCCCCCACTCTTGCAGTTGCCTTGAATTCCTAATGATTATGCCGCCAACTGCACTCAATTATTTTTCCAAAAGGAGACACAGGAAAGAAAAGTATATTTAAGATACAATAGGATTCTCGCTTTTAAATACCTAAATATCATCATTAACAATTATATAAAAATGACGAGGATGGCTCAATGTTTATAAATACCTACATTTATATAAATTGTTCATGAGTATAAATATTAACTTCCATAGTTGTTTCTTCTTCAGAACCCTAAGGATACGTATTGCATTTTCCAAAACACAGGAAAAACTTCATTTGGTTGCAATGCCAGCTCCACCAACATGTTGTGTTGCCAGCACAATACATCATGGTGGCTCACTAAGACTGAGTGCTTCCCAATAAATTAACTATCCATTTATTCCTAAGGTGAAAGGTGTCTGTAATTTCTGGTGCTTTGACAATCCAAAAGAAAAACTTTAATTAATTTTTGCATTACTAAGTGCTTTCTTACTTTTTCCAAAGTTGACCACTTATTTGGAAAAAGATTATCTATTAAATAAACAATCTATATCATGTAAAAAACGATTCATTATCTGACTTATTAATAATACACATATTATATAATTACAAATATTATATATGATCCAATCAGGTTAAACATGAAAAGCACAGAAATTTTATATTATTTGCTTTTTTTGGAAACAGACATATAACCTCAAAGTTGTGCCTGGTCCTCCATTAGTAACTTCAGAGAGGATAAAAAACTACATTCTTGATTCAGCAACAAATGTATACAAGAAACGCTTTACAAAGTGTTGTGCTTTCTACCTTGATATAGATAATCTTACAGAATCACATAATTAGGTATATTAACAACACAAATTGTCAAAAATTATCTATCTTTAAACTTAGGAAACAGGGATTTTTAAACGCATTCTATAATTTTCTCTCTTTTTCTTTAAATTAGGCATTTTTTCACTTTATCTTCTCACTAACCTAAACTCTAGTACATACATTTAAGTAATAATTGGTCATTCCATATTCTATAAATATGTATATATTTAAATAATAATTATTTATTCCATAAGTTCTCAGACTATTATTATTTAAAGATAATTTATCACTATCGCGGACCTTTACCCAACTCATTCAAAAAAATCTTGACTATTTTAAGAATGTGTTTTTCAGAAAAAGGATTCAGCTAACAACTTTTCTGTGCCTTAGTTTTCTCATTAGTAAAGTGAGAGGTAGTAAAGAGATGTAGTTTTCATAAGAGCTTCCATCTCTTGCATTATCTTAAAAAATTTAACCTAAACACCTTTTGATTCCTTTGAAAAAGTCAGCTTTTTATTACACTCTCTCACCCAGGCTTGATTCGAGTCCATCATTATCATTACATACATAGTGCTTCAATAAATTAACTAGAGTGAAGAGAAATTTGACTCAGAGAAGAACAAATTTTTAGAAATGAAAGACGATTACTTAGATTTTTTTAAAGACACCCTGCACGCAAATCTGAAAAGTTGTCCATAATTGCCTTGCTAGATTTTAGTGATAACTTAACTTGAATAATGTGTTCCTTCAATTTTAGTCACAAATTGAGGTAAACACAGAACCTAAAAATTAATTAAATAAATTGTAAGCAATCATACTAACTAGGTATATTGCATTCTGCAGCTCCATAATTTTAGTTAAAACTCTGAGAATACCTCTTGGAGAGTTATTTTAGAGAGTAGATTCTAGTCAAGTATTAACTGTGAAGTGAATTGTCACATTAAGATATTGATAAACTTAACTGCAAAACTAATAGACAATTTTGTGAAAGTGTCTATAATTAACTGAATATACACGTGACACCTAAACTAAGGTGATTTGTATAAAAATGCATGAAGATGCTTCTTGTAAGATACCTAATTTTCTTTATTGTTTTCTCTTACGGACCTTTATCAATTATGACTTAAAAAGCCAATGGAAAGACAATATTAATAATCTTACAAATCACTGCATTTGTTATCAGAAGCATATCTAATCTTTTAACTGATTTCTGATTAAATAACCACAGGGACAAACTTGATCTCTTTGCAAAGTTGAATTGGCACATACTCTGGAAGCCAGCACCATTTCACCTGCTGATCCCAGGCACTCAAAACACTGCAGCAGGGCTCACTACCAATTGCTAATAAGCTTTGAAAGTTCCTCATAAAATTTATCAGTCTTTTGCAAGGCACAGTATCGATTTAACTACCAAAGGTTGAATACCATTTTAAGTAGTGAAAAATGGTTCAATTACGTATTATTTTTTCTTTGTACTCCTTTTAAAACTGCTTAAAATCATCTATCATAACACAATCACAGATTATAGTCACTATAAATTCTAGGTATATCTATCTATAAGTAACAAACTAATTAAATGAAATTTGTAAGTTCAAATGTTGAAATAAAACATGTATATTAACATGTAAATTAACCGTAAGCAAATATATAAAACAAGACACTGAAGTTAATTCAAATGAATATACTATAAAAAATAATGCTTACTCTTTCATACTATCACGATAAAATTTTTGAATATATTAAAGATGACCAAGTTCCAGAGTTTGGATTTGCAAAGAAAAATAATACGACTATGTAAGTTCATAAATTCGTCTTAATTCATTTACTCAAGCACTTGTCTTTGTAAGCTTAGATGCTTCAAGATCCTAGCTACAAAACTTCAGAGCTTAATTTATTATGAACCCAGAATGTTTTAAGACTTCAGTGTTCTTAATCTAAGAAATACAAATTTTAGATGAAAATGGACTGTTTTAAATTATCTTTTGGTTTAGTAACCAAATCACACCATCTTAATGAAATCAATAAATTATAGCATAATACTAGTGTACAATACCTCATTTAGAAACTTACTCATTGTTACATCAATTGCAAATCTAAAGGTTAGTATGAGAACTGGATGCTGAGTTCCAGTTCTTGTGTGATGATTTAGGCTAGTGTTTCCTGTATAAGCATTAATATCCTATTTTCCTTTTTAAAGTTCATTAAGTGGCAAGAAAACCTACAAGAGTAGATTTAAGTAAATATGTAGCTTCCCACTGAGCAATAAGCACCTAGCAACTTGGAGAAATGAATACCAAATATTACAATATTAATACCCAAATAACCATATAACTTTCAATACATTTCATCAAAAATGAAAAATAGAAACAACATACAATCCTTATACTTGGCTATTTCTCACACTGGATGGCTTTATAACAATAGAGAAGGTTCTTTTTCCAACATTTATTTGATGTGGTACTGAGATGTTTGTTTAAAAGGGTTTTAGGTATGCAGCTACATTTAAATGAGAAAATTATGCATCACAGTGTAGAAATTTGATCTTTCTGATATCCTTAGCTCTTTAAGGAAGGCCCAGAGTGGAAATGAAACATAAATGTCTTTAGTGGAATTATCCCTGAATGCTAACAAAGTCTCAAGTTTATGTTACATCTGTCTTCCTTGAAGTCTTAGTTTCCATACTTTAAAAAAAAGCTGCCATTGTGATACCTTTTTTCCACGAACCTGAAAAAAAAAGAGCTGAAAAAGCCGAAAAAGCAACAGCCTATCTTTTCCTCCTTAATCGAGCGTCCTTTTCCAGCATCACTCCAGTTAGAAGGATTTCAAAAGGCCTCTTTTACTAAAGCAGATGCTCGAATAATAAATAAAACCAGCAGAGGGCAGACCTGCCGACAGAACTGACCAATTCAGCTGTTGACCAGGTACCAAAGGTAAAATGCAAAGTTTTGATGGATTCAAAGGCTCCACCATTTATCTTTTAAAATTTGGAAATGAATGAATCCACGGAATTAGCATAACCTATTTCAAAATTCAAATGGAGTCCTAATGAGGCTCTGACTATTCACCAGGAAAAGTCAAAGAGGAATAATCCACCACTGCGTGCTACTGAGGAAGGTGACCATCTCTTAAGTGTGGGGAAGAAACACAGACCTGGTTTCGCAGAGTTCGGCCTCCGGGAGCGCTAATTCCCATTAGGGAGAACTCAGATCTTGGCACCCACCAGGGTCAGACTCAGGTTTCCGCTAAAGCCTGCGCATTTGGGCTTTACAATTTCTTTCTCTCTCAGCCAATCGCTGCCACCCTCCTTCCTACCCACTACTTCTCAGCGCGACAAAGCTTGCTTTTCTACTCTAAGCTGCGTGAGCTCCCTTAACTCCAAAGGCGTTCTCCCGCCGGCCGTGTCTACAGCACCTAACGGACCGCTCCAGCCAGATGCCTTAGCGGGCAAGGGCGGGGGAAGGGGAGGGAGGAGGCGGAGGGGAGGAGTGAAGTCGCTCTCCCTCCTTGGGTACTGACAGGGCTGCAGTCTTCCGAGCAGGTCTGGTCATTGAATATTTGGTGGTGCCACGTAGGAACTTTTCCTTACCTCTCTCCTCCCATCCCACCCCGCGCCCCCTCCCCTTCCCTCCAATCCCTATTCCTCCACCCCCCACCCCATTTGCTTGGCGAGTTTCATCATTCTCCTAGAGAACTGCACGTCCAACCTGCAAGAAGAAAGTGGGGGTGGGGGGTGTCATAGAGGGGAGGAGGGGACTGAAATCCAGGGAAGAAGTGTTCTCCCCCTGTCTTAACCCATGTCTTATAATCTGCCATTTTTCCCACTTAAAATCTCTTCAAAATGCCACACACATACACACTTCTCTGTCATCAAGATCCATGCCCTCCTGCTTTCTCTCATATCCCTAAAAGTAAAACATCTTGCTTCTCACTTTGTTCCAGACAAAGAACTTTATCAAGGTTCATTTTATACCCTTTCTCTATATTTTCTCCTTAGCTCACCTTTAAAAAAGCACTTCCATTAGTTAGATCCTGAAGAAACCAGAAGGTGTGTTCAAAGGGCAGTCTAAGGACTGATCCTCAAACAAAAGCTTTGTAAAACTGCCCTTGTGTTTAAGGTAATATTTTTCCTCTTTTCGAAGCCCCTGGAAAGTGGTGAAGGGCATTTCAGCAGGCTCTGTGCCTGACAGATCATTTTTCCTGCTACCTCTTCTCCCATTACTGTCCCGCCTACATGCATCTCTCCAGTCTCCACTTCCAACCTGACGGCAGCTACAATCTGGATTTTATTTAAGAGAATTGTTAAGGTTTTTTTTTTTTTTTTGAGGGGGGAGGGGGCTGGAGTGAGGAATGGGGGAGGGGCGCAGAATGAGAAAGACCAAAGGCAATCTCCCACCTCCCCCAAACCATTTTTTCTTACCTCCTCTGACCTCTCTAGCCTGGAAGAGGAAAGTCAGTGCGAGAGTTGTTATGGTGAAATCCCAGAGCCACCGTTTCGTTTTCCACCTTGAGGACCACCGCTCCATCTCCGAGCCTCGCTCTCACAGCTGAGAACTCAACCCACGAAATTGTGATTGCAGACCAACTTCGTCCCTTCCAAGGTACCGTCGGGGATGTTTGCTACACAGCCATTGGGGAGGGAGGGGGGAAAAAGTCAAAGGGCTTTTTCTTTAAATTTGATGGTTTGCTTCCTTCCTGTCTCTCGCCCCCTCCTCTCCCTCTCGATTGGCCCCGCTGGCCGGGACCCTCCGATCCGTCCTCTGCGGGGCCCTGCCTTCAGACTGACGGCAAGTGAGGGGCTTCAACCAAAAATCTGAGAGGACTGCGTGCCCCTAAAGGCTTCATGCCGTCAGTGGGCCGGACGAGAGGCTCCGGGCAGCCCCCTCCCCCGCCCACTCCCCTCCTGCGCCCCCCTTACCCCCGGAGAAACTGACAAGCCCGATGAAGGTCAGACCCAATCACACGCCTCGCGGGCGGCCCCGAGCCCGCCCCCCTCTCCTTTGCCCGAGAATCAGGTCTCCTGGCTAGCCCAGCCCACCAACCACCCCCCACCTCCCCATTCCACTCCTCCCTCCTCTTCTACCCAAATCCCCAAGAAGAAATGGGAGGGCGTTACGGGGGACGCGCGCTTGGCTCCAGCACTTTGGGAATGAAAGGAATTGCAGGAGAGCCCTGGAGTCCACAGAGTTTTCAAGGAGCTTCTGTATTCAATAAAAACAGCTACTTGTCTACTTGCACCAGTCTGTTAGCCTCCCGTTCGTCGTCGGGGGAGGGGAGGAGCCCAGCGTCTGATCCGCCACACCGCTGGAGTTCTGGACTGCCTGTAACCTTATCCCTGTGCAAAAAATCTGCTTCTTATAGCAGTCGTGGAACCAACGGACTCATTGCTCTGCCTGCTCCGAAAAGTATTTTTATTATTTTCTCAAACGGAGAATTAGAAGAAAGGGATGGAGGTGAGATGGAGGGGCCCGAGAGGTCAAAACCCATTCCCCGTCTTATAGGGAAGCCCTCCTTGGACATCTGAAACTGACAGGTTTCTCTTGGTGGTTAAATACAGCACTAGCTTCATTCAGAGGCTCGTCTCTTAAAGAGCTGAACTGTGCTCTGAGGCAGGAAGAGAAAGAAATGTATGGGAGCTGACGTTAAGGGGGTGAGTAATTTAATTTTCCAGCTGATTCTGTCCTGAACCCGGATGAGGGGCAGCGGGAGGAGAAAAGACAAGGAAAGCAACTGGCAGAGATCTCCAAGCGTCTGGGCCCAGGGCTCCTCATGAAGGACCCCAAGAGCTGAAAATATGTCACTCTACAGTGAAAATAATGAGAAGGGGCAGGTTTCTAAGTTCCTTGTACTTACCCCTCCTCAAAATAACCCATTTAAAGCCGGAGTAAAAAATTCCCTGGTCATTTTTTTCTGTGTTTAAAGTATTCCCTCCTATTGGCTCCTTTTTGTGGCTTAATATTTTTTAAGATGTCTTTAAAAAATTTTCTGGAACGGAGCCCAACAAGGTGCCAGCATATATTAGGCATTCAATACAGATGTGTTGAGTGAATGAATACGTTTGCCTATTGACAAAGACTGGAAGCTTGGGCCAGGACTGATGCTGAGTATCAAAGATATTTAAAGGTTTAAGGGTTCTCAACTAAGTTTATGAGGCACATATGTCCACTAATTTTTAGGAACCTAATTTTCTACTAGTTATCCAAATGTACCTCATGACCCATGAAATTAATCAGATATTCTAGTTATGTGCCTTAAGATTTTGAAGGAAGGTGTTCAAAGAACACGCTGAGGACCAAAATGGAATTGATAAGGACATGTATAAGAGGCATATAAAATGAGGAAAGTGACTAAATAGTATTTTCAATGTGACTGTCACTCTTTGTGAGGATGAACAATTCCCACATCAATAAATTTACCTCTTAGGGAGTTCCTGTTGTGGCTCAGTGGTTCACGAACCCGAGTAGCATCCATGAGGATGCAGGTTCGATCCCTGGCTTCACTCAGTGGGTTAAGGATTCGGTGTTGCTGTGAGCTGTGGTGTAGGTTACAGATGTGTCTCAGATCTGGCATTGCTGTAGCTGTGTCTACACCAGCAGCTGTAGCTCTGATTCGACCCTTAGCCTGGGAACATCCATATGCCTCGGGTGCACCCCAAAAACACAAACAAAAAATTACCTCTTAGTAGGTAAAAAAAAAAAAAAAAACTTTGTATTAACAGTGTTGCTGGGAAAATATTACAGATGCCATATATCAGCTGCAGAGAAATATCACCAACTAGTTTTTCAGATTATAACTTCAAATTTTTAAAATAATTTGATAATTAAATGTCAAATGATGTTTGAAGATGAAGTGTACAATTAAAAATTAAGAACCTTGAGGTGAAAATATACCTAAATTTATCATCTTCAGTATCCTTCATCTTCTCAAAATGAAAAATTTGTGTGAATTTTCAGTTAAATTTTTTGAAGCCTGGATTTTTTGTCCAATTTTTTGTGTTTTTTAAAATGTGTTTTTCTAGGTCTTCTCTTAAATGCAAAATAGTGAAATGAATACAAAGTTTAGAAATACATTGGTGAAACTAGCAGAATCCTAAATAAACTCAACAGCTAGAGAGAGTTACAGTGCTTGCAGCTACATGTAGAAATGGTGTTCCAAACTGTTTCTCAATAGCTCTCCTGATTTATAGAGAATTCCATGGCCTGATACTGTTCTAGGAGGTGAGAAATGATGCAGTCAGTCTAGCAAGCCCCACCTTCCGGTCACATCTCAGGCCTTCCTCACTGCAGTGAAAGGGTCCTTTCAGGCAGAGTGGGCTTGGGTGAATAGCGTTATTACTACCTTATGCTCTCTGTACTCTGTGGTCTGAATTCCTCTGGCCGTTACCCAGAGAGGCATAACCTGGGTCTGAATTAATGCTCTGGAAGGAAACATAGTGTATTCATAGTAAGGAATAGTTAATTATGCTTAATGTCTTGAGCCTGCAGCTAGCTGCCAGATCTAGAGCCTCCTATTAACCTGCCTGTGGATTCTCAGGAGGTGGATTCAACAGGAGTAATGATAACGCTGAATAACAAAGAGAGCAAAGGGAAGCTAGAAAAGATCCACCTCACAATCTTCCACTTCACAGGGGATGACTTCCAGGGATGTTGTTTCTTACATGATTTCACCCAGTACTTGCTGTTTATATATAGATTTATATATTACATTCAAAAATGTAATAGAATATGACAGTTTTCTTGACATAGATAGACCTTTTATTTGGAGCACAATTAGCTGTAGGACATTTCCTATCTGTCACATTAAAAAATGGTGTTTAAAGATATTTGTTCAGCTTTTATAATTTATTCTGACTGCAAGTCTTTCAAAAACATGATAAAAACAGTTTAGAGAAAAGTCACATTTTTTGTAGTAGTATTTTAGATTGACTGTTCATATCGGCTTGTCTGGAAAGCTGAAATATAATTTGATAGTTGATTAGAAGGTCATATTAGGGGAACTTAAACGTTCTGGACGATCTTCAGAGTTCATGGAGCTTTATTAAACATTGTGTAAAACTCTTAAGTCTCCCTTAATATTGTCACAAATCCCTAGGAATGAAGGGATACAGATTCAGAACCAATGTTTTAAATATTGAGGCCTCAATAAACAAACTGAAACTAAAGAAACCTGATCCATAGCTGAATGCCCCTATAAAAAAGTCATAGAACATTAAAGAGAGAGAACTGTATAGTAAGTCTGAAATTACTACAGGTAGAATTAGGTGAAAGAAGTAGATTTTTGAAAAGATGCATTATCTTTGAAATGATTTGGCATTTGTTCAAGAGAGAGAATATATGTATATATGGACATTTTCTAAAAACACTGTGCTATAACTGAAACCGCTGCATCAAATTTGACTTATTGAATGAGAAATTATTACAGGGATGGAAAACTGTTGCACACATCAGATGTACTTCAAATGTTTAAAAGAGAATTGCTGTTGAATATAATCCTTCTCTCATTGTGCCTAATGGTTTGTCTTTCTCGCCCTGTTTTGAACTTTAGGTCAATTATTTTAAGAAAGAAATGACTAAGCAGTTTGATATTTATTTTACAATTTTTTTCTAATTCATGAGTTGCTAAAAATTAGTCTCTGTTTAAAAGTGGGGTTGGTCCTCTTACCTCACAGATGGGCCATTGTATTATAGAAAGTGGGGTGGGGGAAGGATAAAGAAGTTAATTTCCACAGTAGGCCTAGCTCACAAGTACACCACATGATGACTGGGTATTTTTCTGCACCTTTACTGTGAAATAGCATACAGAATTTGAGAGGAATCTAAAGTTAGCACAATTTTCATGATAAAATAGTCTTCAAATGAAGTTTGGTCTCTTGGAGTGTTGAAGGAGTCAACTTAGTGATGACAGACCCATGCTGTTTAAAAGAACTTAAAGTAAAATCAAATCTAAATGAACCTCGAACAAGCAAGGAATATTGTACATTCATGCACATAACTCTTAAAAATATCCTTTAGTTAGCTGTACTCACGGGAAGCTGTCATCATTCATTTTCATAATTGTCCAAAGCTAGAAGTGAGAAACAGAGAACAAGATGAGTAAGAGTAAAATCTTAAATATTTTTTGGACCTTTGTCAAAATATTTTTTATTCTCTGTATCTTTTTTCTTAATTGAATGTATTCGGCATTTACTAAGCTCCTCTATGTCAGCAAAAATATAACAAGACTTTACACAAAGTGATATAGGATAGCATCAGCATCTCTATCAGTAGAAGTAGAAGATGGGATTTTAAACATCTTAGTGAAACTACATGCCATGGACCAAAGAAGTACCACTCTAATAATCTATCCCCATGATGTTGCGTTGTATATGTCATTTCACTACCATTTGAGTGATAGTTCTCTTGACCCATTGGCTGTTCTAATAAAATAAGATCGCCTATGGTAAGGATTTTAGCTTCTTTATAGGGATTATTTGCTGTTAAAAACTTACTCAATTTCATGAATTTTTAAATTTAATCTTGGTAGTAAAATAAGAATATGCAAATAGTTTTCCTTTAACACATTATTTCCTAATATAAATAATAAAAATGACAAAATATATCAGTGTACTTTCTGAAATAAATGAATCCTCTTTTTCACCTCAATTATGTCTTCAAGGATTCATACATTCCAATGGCATCTGTCAGTATTTTTTATTTAAAATGAATATTATTTCCAGAAAACCATGTGTAATCTGTTCTGTGCCTCCACCATTGGTACCAATTCATTTAATTCTTAAATTAAATGCATGTGTTTGAGAAATCTGAAGATTCACACAAAACAGATTTCTGAATTGTAAACATTTCTGTTATTTTTATGACTGTCTTATACATTCTCTTGATGCCAAAACAAATGCCAAATATAAGATTTAAGGCTGGTGAATATGGTTAAATGTTGAAATAGATCTGATTTTTAAAACATCTGTGATGAATAACTCCAACTGAATTTGTTTTGCAGATTCTCAGTGTAATAAGCCTCCCAATATTATATTTTCTGCCAGTACTGGTATGGTCAAATTATTACACATTGAAATGTTGGATAAACAATAGATCTTATTTCAAAAGTTTTCCCAATCTAATCTGTAAGGCTGGAAAATCACATATGGATTGAAGGGCTGCAAAACAAGCAATATTTACTATTAAGGTATACTTTTGAAAGCAAAATACCTTTGTAATTAAAATACAAATTTCTTTATTCAAAATACTTAATGAGTTTTGTTGTTATTGTTAGTCTTTATAACATCTGCATGAGGTAGGAATGTGATAATTTTAATAGTTTCATTTTAAGGAAGTTTGGGACACTGAAAGTTCAAACTAAGGATACATAAAAAGACAGAATATGTAAAAAACATTTTATTTTCACACTTATCTTCTCATTATTAATTATTCCTTCATAGGTAATCCATTTTAGAGCATTTTTTGTATCTTATAGTGAGCACATTATTTCCTTAGAGATTACCTATTAAAATGAATGAGGTCCTCAGTAATACAAATCTTAAAGAAAATAAAGTCAGTGATCATAGCCTTAAAAATCTATAAATATAATAAAAAAGTTACACCTTTGAATACTTTCTAAAAAATAAAAAGTCTCTTTTTAAAGATAAATAAAGACAAGTTATTTGTATTCCGATACCAACCCTCAGATTTCATTCTCTTCTAGGATTATAAAATCATAGTATAACTTTATATGCTTTTGCAAACAGAAAACACTACTAAAGTGAACCTTAGGTCATTTCACACTTCACAAGAAGAAAAAGAAGAAAAGGCATCTGATATGGTAAAGAGAAGAACTATAATCATAATTATATCAATAGCATGTAAGTGCATGGAACATCTTAAAGATTAAGTACCATACGAAATATACTAATTCAAGAAAAACAAGACAAACTATCTACTACATAAGATAAACTTAGAGGTAGAATACATATCAATCTTTATATACATATTTCCTTCTAGAATATACATTCCTTGGGGGAAGAAACCCACATTCTATACTGTATCTTCAGTATCCTGGTTCCTCCTTCTTACTGAGTTCTGAATACTTTTGTTGACATTTACCATAATTGTATACTTTAATTCTGCTTTAATACACAAAAGAGTCAGTGTATGTGATTTTGTCCATTATTTTAAAGCACTAGAACTTTAGACATGAGTCACTATATTCCTGAGACCCAAGCTGCGATTGGACTCCCTGGAAGCTCCTAGCAATACTATAGCCCTCTGACTGACCTGGACGGAAGACTAAACACCAGCATAACCTATGAAACTACAATCAGGACAAAGTTTGACATATTCCTTGGACTACTCAACAGCTCTAGAAGCTCTTTCAGAGGGATTTAATAGTATTCCTTTCTCCATACTATCCAAAATATTTGCTTTTAAAAAGACTATTAAATATAAACATTTGTTAAATGATATAAAAATGAATTAAAGAGTACGTGTAGAGAAATCAATATTTATATACAGGTATTAGAATCATTAAATTATTACTCCTTTATGTATAAATAAAACATAATGACAGTAGAATCCAGAAAAAAATTTAACTACATTGGCACGAGAGGCAAGGACTTGTGTATAACTTCAAGTAGGACAGCAATAACTTGCTTTAGTTTTATTGATATGGAATTAAAGTAATTTTAAAAGAAAAACTGTTGTCTTAGTCTGTTTGGGCTGTTGCAACAAGAACACCATATACTGGGTGGCTTATAAACAGCAGAAATGTACTTCTCACAGCTCAGGAGGCTAGGAAGTCTAAGATCAAGTGGCCAGCAGATTCCATGCCTGGTGAGGACCCACTTTCTGGTATATGGATGGTGACTGTCTTTTCACTGTAACCTTACATGACAGAGGGGCAAGGCAGCTCTTTGAGACCTCATTTATAAGGCCACTAATTTCATTATGTAGACTCCACCCTCATGATATAATCACCTCCCAAAGGCCCCAGCTCCAAATACTATCACAATTATTTTAATATACGAATTCTGATTGGAATACAATATTCTGTATGTAACAAATGTCATTCATTGTACTCATCAGATAGCAATGGAAACTAGTCATCTCTTGGTTTTTGTGCAAAATATCCTGTAAGATGTGTATTAAGCAAATCAACTGATATCTGTATTTTACTGCTATTAAATGGTGACCCTCACTACAACAAGCTTATTTCAGTTCCCAAGACACAGTAAATTAACTCCCCTATAACTGGAAGAGAAATCTCCGGTTCTATTAGGGATGTTTAAATTCATATGAATTATGTAATTATCAAAAGTTCAATAGATCTTATGCTTAGAAACTACTTTTGACATTTCAAATGTAATAAATACAAAAGTTCATAGAAGGATCAGAGAATGTCAGCAAAAGTGACAGAGTAAGCAGATCCAAGCAAATTTCTTTCTACAGAAATATTGAAAAATCAAGCAAAAATGGTCAGAATCAAATTTGTTAAAACTCTAGAAAAATATTTACAATAATAAAAACACACTGAATTAAGAACAATGTAAACCACATATTTCTCATCTGAACCATGGGAGACAGATGAAAGTGGGGTTAACATATTAAAATGCTGAAAGAAAAAGAAGAATTCTATATTGAGCACCAAAATTATTTTTCAAAGATACCCACTTTAGATCCACGGAGTCCAAATCTTCCAAGATCCTTCAACGCAGAAAAATTGTCTTCAGCAAATGGTGCTGGAAAAACAGATATCCACATATGAAAAATGAAGTTGAACCCCTACTTCATACCATATACAAACCTTAACCCAAAATGGATCACCTATATATAAAGCTAAAGTTCTTAGATGAAAACATGGGGGAAAATCTTCACAATTTGCCAGTGGAATTTTAGATGTGACACTAAAAGCATGTGCAACAAAAGGAAAAATAAATAAATTAGACTTCATGAAAACATTTTTGTACCTCAAAAGACACATTATAAAGAAAGTGAAAAGACAACCTATAGAATGAAAGAAAATATTTGAAAACTATATATCTGATATAGATTGAGTATAGAATATATAAAGAACTCTTATACCTCAATAACAAAGACAAGCAACCCAATTTAAAAATGGACAAATGATTTTAGAAGGCATTCCTCCCAAGAATATATACAAATGGCCAAAAAGCAAAGGAAAACTGCTTAACATTATCAGTCAAGGGAAATGTAAATCAAAAGTACAATGAGAAGTTATTTCCCAACCAGTAGAAAGAATATGATAATTAAAAAAAAAAAGGGAAACATGTTGGTGACAAGGTAGAGTAACTGGAATCAACTCTCGTATTTGCCAGTGAAAATGTTAATTTTTTTAGCTGCTATAGAAAATAGTTTTGTTTCTCTTCAAAAAGTTAAACCAGAACTCCCACATGACCTCACGATCCCATGCCTAAGTATTCACCCAAAAGAACTGAAACAGGTACTGCAACAAATACCCCTACACACAACACACATGTTCAAACCAATGCTATTCACAATAGCCAAAGGTGGAAATAACCCAAATGTCTATCAGATGATTGGATAAACAAATTGTGATACACACACACACACACACACACACACACACACACACACACATATATATATAATGAAATATTATTCAGCCATTTAAAAAGAAATGAAATACTGATACATACTGCAATTTGCATGAACCTTAAAAAATTATGCTAGATGAAAGAAACTGATATAAAAAGTCTCATATGACTCATATGAAATATCTAGAATAGTTAAATTTATAGAGAAAGAAAGCATATTTGTGGTTACCATGGGTTGGGGAGAGAGGAGAATGAAGAAAACTGCTTGATGAGTATGGGATGTTCTTTGGACATAAGGAAAATTGTTTGGAGCTATACAGAAGTAGTGGTTGCATAACTCTGTGATTGTACTAAATGCCAATGAATTGTTCAGCTTAAAATGCTTAAGTCTGTGTTATACAAACTTCACAAATATTTAAAACAAGTTCATAACCTTGGATATTTTTTCCTTCTTGTTATAGGAAAAATTGCTTAAATTATAGTAATAAAACAATATGGCACAAAAGCTAAAAATATATTTGTTTAACAGCAAGTTTTTTAGAATAAAAAGAAAATATTGTCAACGATTTGGAGGAAAAAAATTCAAGCCAACATCATAGCATCAGAGGGTTTCTGCAGAAGGAAAGAACAGATGTTTCTAACATTTCTCAGATTATGATTTTGGTAGAATCTGTCTCAATAATAAAACAGAAAGGGTTATTTTTGTGTGTGTGGTCAAAGAAAGATACTGGAGATGTTTTAAAAGAATCCTTAATAAAAATAATGTTTCTTGGAAAACCAATGTAAGTATGATCATTTTAGTGTGCCTCCTTTGAAAGCAATAAAGAAAGAAATGATTTTGAAGTTATGGTCAGTGATATTACTACATGAAATATTCATTCCCAAAGTTATTCACAGACAAACTACTGCAGTAAAGAGGTTGTAGCTAAAAAGGCACAAGGATGTCATCAATATGGATAATTTAATTTAAAAAGGACTTTAATACAGTGGCCTGATATCCTCGCAATTTTTTTTTCTTGAGAAGCTGTCAGTATTGTTCAACTTAATAAATAATTTAATCAGTCTTGCACATTGAAATATCATTTTGAGGTAAGGATTACCTTTAGCAATGACTAAGAAAGTAACTGTTTTAAAGTGGAAAATTAGGCTATGAAGAGTGTTTTGAAAACACGCATATGGAAATGTTATTGTCATTATGTGACAAATGCCAAAACCCACTTATCTTACCTACAAGATTTTGATATCTGCATTCATTAGAAATGGAAAGATACCGTTAAAATAAACATGTTCAGTAAATTTAAAGTCATTAAAAAATATAGATAGATACAGAAAACTTGCTGAAATTTGCATGAACATTGCTGAGTTGAAGATAAACATTTACCGGAGTTCACACTGTGGTGCAGCAGAAATGAATCCGATTAGTAACCATGAGGTTGCAGGGTCCATCCAGGCCTCACTCAGTGGGTTAAGGATCTGGCGTTGGCATGAGCTGTGATGTAGGTCACAGACATGGCTTGGATTCAGTGTTGTCCTGGCTGTGGCATAAGCTGGTGGCTACAGCTCAGATTTGACCCCTAGCCTGGGAATCGCCATATGCCATGTGTGCAGCCCTTAAAAAAAAAAAAAAGATAAACATTTACCAAAATCATGGATAGGACTGGACTGATGTGATACAGTCAGAGCTTCCTCGGTCCGCATCTCACCATAGCAAAGCATTGGAATGGCAGATGTTTTACAAATTATCAAAGCAAAAGTACATTTTCAGACAGGCAGAGAGAGGACTCACATTTGCACTGGTTAAAAACAGGGGCTAACTCAGTCTGCATTAGTCTTTATACCCCACAATGCAGACCTGAGTAGAGACCCAACTTGATCTTCTGATTGGTCTTGGGTAGGATACCTTATTTGCATGGAGAACAGGTAGTAGAGTGTTGGGGTGAGGAATGTGTGGCTTTCCTTCTGTAGCAGGGAGTGAGAAGCCCAGGCTGATCAAGGTGGGGGAAGAGGCATTACAGTGAGACATGGCCAGAGGCTTTTGGGTTTAATATCCTTGAAGGGGACTTGAATTCTATAACAGACGGGTGAATATCAGCATTTATTACTAAAAGTAGATTCTTTCCACTTACAGCAACTGAAATGAAATATCAAGATAAATGTAGAATTACATATTTTTTATTTTTATAACAACTTTTAAAGTCAAAAAAATTTTTTAATTATTAATCTGTCTCTATCACATGTCTCTCACTGACAATATTGTTAATATTTTATATTTTAGAGATCAAATATCAACACAATAGGAAGAAGAAGGCAGAACAAAAAGACCTCTCATTCCTCCACAGAAACATTGATACAACAATCATATTTGGAGCTAAAAATCTTTAGATGACATCCAGAATACAGTTAAAAAGTTGCAGCAATTTCAGAAGACATTAGGCTGAATCGACACTCCCAAACCACAAAGATTGCTTTGGTCTGTGACCTCCCTCACAGGAAGAAAGAAGGTGGCTTTGGTATGTGACCTCCAAAAGATTGCATAGTGCCAAAAAAGATTGCTTTGGTCTGTGATCTCCCCCACAGAAATAAAGAAAGTGGAGGGTGTGCTTGGCTGCCTGTCCTCCTGGCTTCATGGTGTTCTCCAAAAGGTTGATTTCTATCTCACCTAATACTAAGCACTGAAAGGCCAGCAGGACCTAGATGCCTGGGATAGCCTGGAACAAAAGGAAAGGGGTAGATTTCCCCATACAGCAAAATACTGCTCTGTGAGACTGGGAAAAGCTGTAGAATTGAAGCTTTTCTTTTTAGAGGAAGGGGAAAGCAAAGTGAGCCTTGTCCCAGGCTTTCATTGTGCTCTGTGAAGGACTAGTTTTGATCTCATCCTATAGCAATTCTGAAGGCTTGGCAAAGCCTGGACATTTGGAACAGCTAACAACAAAACTGGAATTGCTCTCTGGGATTCGAAAAAGGTGCTATTTCTTCAAATGAGCAGGCATCAATGCAACTATAAAAGGAAAAATCAAGAAACTATACCACAATCAAAGAAAAAAAATGCATCTCCAGTAACTTATCTCCTAAAAATCTCCAATAACTGACCCCAAATAAGTGGAGATTTATGAATTACATGATAGATAATTCAATAGTCACATAAAAGTAGCCCAGTGAGTTACAAGAGAGCACAATAGTTTTTAAATTAAATCAGGAAAATGATACATGAACAAAATGAGAATACTGACAGACATAAAATATAATGAAGAACCAAAAGAAATATAATAATTGAATGGAAAAATTTACTACAGGAGTTCAAAAACAGACTGGAACAGTAGAAGAAAGAATCAGCAAGCATGAAGACAGGTCATTTGAAATTATCTAGTCAGAGGAGGAAAAGGACCATAAAAAAGTTTAAAGACCTAAAGGATTTATGGGATTAACCAAGAAACTAATATACACATCATAAGACTCCCAGAAGGAAAAGAGAGAAAGAGAAAAGCACAGTCTGTTTAAATAAATAATTCATGAAAATTTCCCAAATCTGGGAAGGGAAATAAATATCCAGATTCATTCAAATAGACTAAATTTTAAAAAGTCTACTCAAAACACATTAAACTAAGCTGTCAAAAATCAAAGAGAAGGAATTTTGAGACGAGATAAAAGTGACATTATATACAAAAGAGCCCACTCATAAGCCTATCAGCAGATTTCTCATCACAAATATTATAGGTCAGGAGAAAAAATGGAACAATATATGCAAAGTGCTAAAAGAAAAACTGCCAACAAAAGTTACCACACCTATTCTTCAGCAATGAAAAATAAAGACTTTCCTAGACAAACAGAAGCTGAGGAACTTCAACACCATCAGACATGCTTGATATAACATGTCAAAGGGAGCTCTTCAAGTTCAAACAAAAGATACTAATTATTAACATGAAATCATATGAAAGAATAAGTTCACTGTACAGGCAACTATATAATTCACTCATAATCCTCTATTACTTTAATAGTGTCATTTAAATCACTTTTCAACATATTATAAAATTTAAAAGACAAAATGATTAAGAATAACAACTAGTTAATGGATACACAATATAAAACTATGCAAATAGTGACATCACTAACAAAGTATGTTTGAGAAGAAAAATTGTGGAGTTATATATGCAAATAAAGTTAAGTTGCTATTGGCTTATAAAAGACTGTTCTAAATTTAAAATGTGTGATATTGTGATTTATAACAATATATATGTTATTTGGTCTTGATAATTGTGATAACTGTGATATATATATATTTGGTCTTAACCCCATTTCTGGCACAGAGCTCCTAAATACCCTGGAATTTCCAAAGGGGTGAGCATCTAACCAGTGTCTTTTATTATGTTCATGAAGTGACTTTTGGAACTCACCTACATATGTGGACTGGTTGCCAGGAGAGCCAATCAAGTGATTTGAGGGTAGGGCCTTTTGGTCTTACCTCCAACCCCTGGAGAAGGAGAAAGGCTGAAGGTTGAGTTCAATCACCAAAGGCCAAAAATTTAATCAACCACGTCTATGTGATGTAAGGCTTCATAAGAACTCAGAGGGACAAGATTTTAAGGATTTCCAGGTTGGTGACATGTGGAGGACCTGGGAGAGTGGCACACCTGAATAAGGCATAGAAGTTCCTTGTTCTTTCCTCATATCTTGTGCATCTCCTTTATCGCCATTCCTCAGTTATATTATTGTATAATAAGCCAATGACCAAGCAAAAAAAAAAAAATGTTTCTGTGAGTTCTGTGTCCTCTCTAGCAAATTAATCAAACCCAAGGAAGGGGACTCATTGGAACATTCAATCTATAGCCTGTTGTCAAAGCACAGATGATAACATGGACTTGTGGCTAGTACCTCAATTGGCATGGGAGAGGGAGGAGTCTTACAGGACTAAGTCCTTAACCTATGAAATTTGATGCAGTCTCTCAGTAGATAGTGTCAGAATTGAGTTGAATTATAGAACATTTAGTTGTTTTCATAGAATTGCTTGTGGACATATAAACTCCCACCCAACCCATATATATAATTGAAAGCGATTCCACCATTTCACACACAACAATGTATCAGCCAGGAAAAAAAATCAATAAGGAAACAGCAGACTTGAGCAACACGATAGATCAAATGGACCTAATATATATAGAGATCATTCCACCTAACAACAGCATAATACATGTTCTCCTCAAGTGTACACAGAACATGCTCCAGAATAGATCACATGTTAAGTCCCTAAGTTTAAAAAAGTTTAAGAAGATGGAAATCATATCAGATATCTTTTCCAACCGCAATAGCACAAAACTAGAAATCAGTAGCAGAAGGAAAACTGGAAAAATCACAAATATGTGGAAACCAAATAACACATTCCTGAAGAACAAATGGGTCAAAGAAAAAATCACAAAGAAAATAAAAAATATTTTTAGCCAAATTAAAATGAAAATACAACAAAAGTAGTAATAATAGAAATATTTATATTGCTAAATGCCTACATTAAGAAAGAAAAAATATCTTAAACAATTTAACTTTACATTACAATTAACTAGAAAAAGAAGAACATACTAAGCCCAAAGTTAGTAAAAGGAAGGAAGTAATAAAGATTAAAGTAGAAGTAAATGAAATAAAGACTAGAAAGACGTTTGAAAAAGTAAATGAAAATAAGAAAAAAGATTCAAATAAATAAAATTATAAATAAAATTGGATACAATACCACTGATGCTACAAAAATATATAGACTTATAAGAAAGCACCATGAATGATTATATGTAACAGACTGGATATCCTAGAAGGAATTGATAAATTCCTAGAAACGGCAACTACTATGACTGAAGCATGAAAAAATAGAAATTATAAACAGATCAGTAAAAAGGAGATTGAACTAGTGATCAAAAACCTTCGAATGAAAAAAAACTCAGGGCCAGACAGCTTCACTGGAGAATTCTACCAAGTTTTTAAGGAAGAATTAACGTCATAAATTTGAAAAGGAGGGAACACTTTCACACTCATTTTACAAAACTATCCTCACCTCGCTACTAAAGTCTGACAGTGACACTGCAAGAAAATTAAAGGTTGATATCCTTGAGGAACATATATGCAAAAATTCTCAAAAAAATTCCAGCAAACCAAATTCAGTAGCACATTAAAAAAGATCATACACCATGAATCAAATGGAATTTATCCCTGGGATGAATGGCTGGTTCAACATATGCAAATGAATAAATGTGATACAGCACATTAACAGAATGAAGGATATAAATCTATAAACATTTCAACAGATGTAGAAGAACCACGTGACAAAGTTCAACATTCATTTATAAAAACTCTCAAAATATGGTAATGTACCTCAACATAATAAAGAACATATATTACAAGTTCACAGTTAACATCCCATTCAACAGTGAAAAGCCATTTTTTTTCTTCTAAGATCAAGAACAAGACAAGAATACCCACCACTGCCACTTCTATTTAGCATAATATTGGGAGTTATAATAGCCAGAGTAATTTGGCAAGAAAAAGAAAAATGGAATCCAAATTGGGAAGGAAAAAGTAAAGCTATAGACAATATGATCTTATAAATAGTAAACTCGGAAAACTCTACAAAAGTCTGTTAGAATTAATAAATTAATTCAGTAAAGTTGCAGGACAAAATTAACATACAAAATCAGGTGTGTTTCTATACACCAACAATGAACTATCAGAAAGCTAATTAAGAAAAAAATCCTGTTTGTAACACAATCAAAAACAATCAAATACTTAGGAATAAACTAACCAAGAAGATGAAATATTTGTACACTGAAAACTACAATACATTGATAAAAGAAATTAAAGAAGACACAAACCACAGAAAGACACTCACATTGATGATTGTTATGTCCATATTATCCAAAGCAATCTACAGACTTAATGATATTTTCATCAGAATTCCAATAGCACTTTTACAGAAACAGAAAAAAAAAACCTAAAATTCATATGGAACAACAAAAGACCCGGGATAACCAAAGTGATCTTGAGAAATAAGAACAAATTTGGAGGTAATACACATCCTGATTTCAAAATATCAAATCTCAGTATGTAATCTGAAATGATTGACTTGTAGAATGGTGGTTGACAGGGTTGGAGGGAGGTAACAATGGGAAGTTGTTCAATAGGTATAACATTACAGTTTTGTAAGGTAAATAAGCTCTAGAGATCTCCTGGATCTCCTTTAGTTAATATCATGGTTTCATGCATCTAAAAACTTATTAAGAGGGTAGATCTCATGTTGTGATCTTATCCTCCCCCTCAGAAAAGATAAGAGAACTCTTTTGGAGGTTATGGATGTATTAACATGTTCAATTTTTGTATATTAAGTATGTTTCCAATAAAGCTGAATACAAGAAGAGAATTTCTCACTTGGAAATAATAAGATTTACCCTACATAGTCTATTTTAACATATTTTTAAAGTTTTACATATTTTAATATAGAATACATAAACATACACTAAATTTATATATATAAAATGTTAACATATGTGTATACATGGTGGTATGGCTCAGCAAAGTTCAATTTCCAAGGCAATCACTCAGCTGAGGACATGGCCCAGAATTTAGAGAAGATTGTTTCAGACCTAAAGTTGTTACCTATGTCATACACTATAGTATCTTCTACAACCCATTTCTAGAGCACCTTGAATGTACTTTCTTTATATAAGTTCCAGAAAGAGCTCCTCCAGGATTTTAACCAGTGTGTTTTATTAGGGAAAACTACTGTGCTACAGCTAGTCTCAGAATGGAAGTCATTTCTTTATTACTCATTTTGCAGGACTAGGTAGCTTATCTGGTGTCATAATCCAGACACTCATCTCTGTGGGTTCTGACCCCTTTTGCACCATGCCTTTCTTAAGCCATGGTCGACACACTTGACTATCAAGATCAAGCAGAGGGGTGCCAAGAGACTTCCAAGTGGATCATCCGATGTCAAATATATTCTTCCTTTCCCTGTTGCATAGCAGCAGCTCTGCCTTCTCTTAACAAGCGGAATCAATTTACCTCTGACAAAATGTAACCCTTTTTGTGCCTTCTGGTCTCTTGGAAGGAGGAGCCAGAAGATACAGGACAGCAATTGTAGTTCAGTTTATGAGACTTTTGCCATGCCCCTTGTTGGAAGTTATGCCTATCTGGAAGCTAGATGTTTCATCCTAGAGTTCAGACTTATTGGGCCAGAAGTCACAAATTTCCCAGGTAGGTTCCTACATGGTAAGTGGTAATTGGGATGGTAATACCAAGTGGAGCCTCTTCTACTTTTGCCCTTAGTTGCCATTCCATACTCAAGTATTCTACCTACTGATGATGTAGAATTATATACTAGTTGTTGACTAGCATGTATAATGTATTCTGAGAGATGATGCTCAGTCTATGAAAAGTAGCATCTCCATGTTGGTGCCTCAGTTGTTATCTTCAAAAGACTATTCCATAACTCTCACAGGCCAGAAACTTCTGAGTAATGCAACATGACAGAACTAGTGGATTCGTTGCTAAACTTCCTTTGCTGCTATAAAGTGAGTTTTGTGGTCTGATGTAATGTTACATATACTTTGTTGGCAGGTCAAATACGCCATAATCTGGCTGAGGCCATGTAGGCAGGAAAGACAAACTCATACCAATGGATGTGATTTAATACAGTCAGGATGAATCACTGCCACTCCCACAAAGGAAAGGGTACAATGTAATCAACTTGTCACCAAGTGGCTGGTTGGTTTCCTTGAAAGATAATTTTATATTACTGGCTCAGCATTGACCATGCTTTTGATTAGATATAATCAGTGGCAGTATTTGTAGTATAAGAGCTATTATAGAAGGAAAAGCTAAATCAAAGACTCTAAAAATTATACTCTCACAGTCAAGATTATAAAACGAAAACATTATAGGGAGTTCCCGTTGTAGCTCACAGGGTTAAAAACCTGACTGGTATCCATGAGGATGTAACTTCAATCCTTGACCTCACTCAGTGGGTTAAGGATCCGGCATTGCTATGAGCTGAGCTGTATAATGCAGACGTGGCTCAGATACAGTGTTGCTGTGGCCGTGAGTGTTGCTGTGGCTGTCCTGTATGCCAGCAGCTGCAGCTCCGACTGACCCTTAGCCTGAGAACTTGCATATGCCTCAGGTGCAGCCCTAAAAAGCCAAAAAGCAAAAAGAAAAACATTCTATCACAGCAGTGAGGGTGAGGTGGTAGCAGATATTCAAGCAACTCTTAAAGAGAGACATAAAGGATGTAATCAGATCTTGGAGGAGAACATAAATTCACCCACTCTTGGAGCTCCTGTTTCAAAGTGACAGTTTTATGACAGCAGATTAACACGGTCCCAGCTACATGGTATGAGGTCATTGATTTGGTGACTCCATTCTTTCCATCTTTATCAGAAAAGAATATTAGGAACATTTCAAATTCATTTGAGACACAGTGTATTATATTTATGGTCCAGCCCCAGGACTACATTAACTCTTCTGCCTTCTGTCATAAAATAGGCAGGGAACCCTGTCCCATCTGACCATTCTGTGGAATATCACTTTGTTCCTCCATATTGATGACATCATGTTTAACTGAGTGATCATGATGTGTTAACCACGTTAGGGGCCATGATAAGTCACATGTACTACAGAAGATGGGAGATAAAATATGTGAAGATTTAGGACCTTGTCCTTTTAGTGAAGATTTTGGGGATCTAGTTGCCTGTTTCATGTACAGAAATGTCCCCCATCACTAAAAAGCAAGGATAACATTTGGTAGACCTCTTATTAAAGTTTTAGGGGTAGTTTGCTCACACTTATGAATGCTTTTCTTGTCAGTTTACTGGCTGATACAAAAGACTGCTAGCTTTGGATAGGGGTTAGGGTAGGAAAGGCATCTTCGGTAGATCTAGGTTGTGGAGCAAACAGCACGAGTACCCAGAAGTCTTTATGGTTTTACACTCTCAAGTAGATAGATATACACACACACACACACACACATATGCTGTGTGTGTATAATGGAAAGCTCCAACTGAAGAGTTTGGACCTACTGGCATAGGAATGAAGTTTAACATCTTTGTATCATATGTTATTGTGCATAAGAGAGAATCCACAACAAAAGGAACACCAAATTAATTAGGGCAAATGACTTGGCCAGTTGGCAAAAAGCCAACATCTATGATTGGCTACCCCAGTACTGGCACAAGGAGCATGATAATGGAAGTATATGATGACAGAAATAGAAGCCATGCAGAGCTCCAATAGTGTGGTCTCCTGCTAACATCGTCAGCTGGAGATAGACATGGAACTGATGCGTGAGGATGATGAGGCAGCCACTGCAGAAGGTCAGGATGAAGCCACCTGGCCACTACCAGTGGGTGGCAGGACTGCAGGGAATGGCCAAGAGCTAGACAGCCCTGGGCCCTGAGGATCCAAATACTGAAACCTGATCTTTCCCTTACTCCGTAATAAAAATACAGATAAAATTCCTATTACTGATGATATGCAATCAAAAGCATGGTCAATGCTGAGACTGCAATATAAAATTATCTTTAAAGGAAATTAACCAGCCATTTGGTGACAATTTGATTACACTGTACCCTTCCACTGTGAGTGCTCCTGATCATACAGGGTGTCTCAGTCACTTCAAAAAGGGTTTCATGTCTTTCTTTTTTAGTAACCAGCACTTCCTGACTGGGTCATAAGAGTTATGCTGTGGTCACGGCAGTGTGCATGTTTTCTTGAAGGAGGAGATCTCTACATCATCTTTAAGAAAAGAGGTACACTAGAGTAGAACATAGTAGAGTGAGATACTTCCACATACCCAAGAGGTTCAGAGGAATCTGAGGATTCAAGGTTTTCTGAAACTTTGAGTCAGAGATATTCATCCTATGTTGCAAGACCTCCCATTTCTCCAATAAGGGTTCTGGATGGTATACCAGACTTTCCTAGGTTGAGGATTCAATCTCCTTTAGAATTCTGTTATAATTATGTGTTAGACCTGATGCTTAGTTTTTCTGCAAAACACTTGCAAAAAATGAAAGAATGTTATTGATGACCAAAGTGACCCTCTGTGTTTTGTACATAGTCTTTAGCTGGCGACCTATCATCTCACACTTAAAATTTCCTTTGATTTCTTATATACCAATTACCTCCAGTAGCAGCCATCCAATTTCCCTTGAACTTCTAGTGTGCCTGACTCTAGATAAACTCTATCAAACATCCTTTAAAATGTTAACAGTGATTTTAAAACACACAGGCAATTATATATTAAATAAATAGCAAAGTTTATCTGAAAAGCTTAAAATTTCATTAGTAAACTAATACTTGGAATGACTGAATCCCATCTGATCCTTTAGGGACAAAGCAGAATGAAATTATGTTGACAAAATACTCAAAGCACTCATTCAAAGTCATCTTTTCCCTGTAGATTCAGGCTAAGAGAGGTACAGTTTCTTGAATAATACTAGCAAATCTGGAGAATTTAATCACATTTTCCAGAAAAGTACAACTTCTTTACATAAGTATATTTTAAAAGATTTACTGTATTCTCATGGTGTAATTTGAGGTCACCATTTTCCTTTTGGTCAGGATACATCTCCAGGTTAATAACTAATGTCAGTACTTCCTAGCTGCATTTATGGAAAATCTTAACCTGTGTACAGTGACATTATGGATTTCTCCCATCCCCCTTGCTAATATTTGATGGAGAAATGGAAAACAAACTGTACACTCTGCTGGAGGCTGGTAGGAGAGACATGACATGTACTCGTGCATATACAATACATTTATAGCTGGAGTGACCCATGCCATAATTATCTTTTAATAAGATTAAAGAATAAAGTGCCCTCTCTCATATTTGCCTTGGCAAGTTCCTAGGTGTATCTTGGACTGAAAAGATTAAGAAATACTGGTTTACAGACATGGGGAAAATATGATTTAACTAAAGTAACTATATTTCTTTAAAGATTTTGTTCTCATATAGTCACTGGGAAATTATAATTTACTTAAGAGAAATTTGTTTTTCCAATAAGCATGTGTGTGTAAATGTGTGTGTCTGAAATAATTTTATATTTGCTTTTCTAGATTGTATAAAAGAGAAGATTTTTTCCCATTATAGATGGTATACTAATGTGGTTCAGAAAAAGGATTTGGGTTCTAAACCAAGTTCACCAGTGTATGTTGTTATAGAAGTGAACGGAGGCCACATTTGTTAACTAATCTATCCTCAGTCCCTCATTTATAAATATAAGTTGATTGAATTTTTAAAGTTTTCAATATTCCTTTTAGATTTGATATTCTGGAAACAATATGCAACAAAGAGCACTTAAAAATATCACAGTCTTAATGAGATATAACAACAAAACGGTTCATGATCTTACTACCTTAGATTTAAAAAGTCGAAACTGTTGGGATAGGAGTTCCCATGTGGTTCAGTTGGCTAAGGGTCTGGCTTGTGTCACTGCTGCAGTGCAGGTTCAATTCCTGGCCCGGTAACTTCCCCATGCCACAAATTTGGCCAAAAAACATTTTTGAGATAGTTGGGAGAAATTTGAATATGTACTATATATTAGATCATAATATTGTGAAAAAAATAAAATAAAATAAAATATCACAGTCATTTTCAAAACCAAAATTAATTTTTTGATATGTAGATTTTCTTTTTGAAATTTCTTATTCTGTGGAAATTTATATTCTTTTATGTATTCAATAGCAACCAGAGCAGTGATGGTTTAAGGCTACATTCTCCAAAATGTTAATTTAAAAAAATTATATGAACTTTAAAAAAGTGTATTATTTATTCATGTGTTCAGCATATTTTAAGTTTAGACTTACAATACACATTGAATTACCACCTCAATATAAAGAGTAGGAAAAACAAGTATCTGCCATTAACGAGCTCACAATTTCTTGATAGTCCACTTGACATTAATTTTACTATTTTCATAAAATGCTTGTCAAAATAGGTCACTGAGGAAAATATAAAATTTATTGCAATGGAAAAAGTATTTAATCTGAAAATTAAATGTATCCTTAAGAATGGGTAAGTCAAAATTAACAATGTAGAAGTTGTCATCAAAAACTATAGAATCTAACTAAGCAGGTAGAGGGTTATGGAAAATTCCACCCAGATGAAATGAGTCTAGAAATCCAGTTCCATTGCTTCAAAGATCAGTTATTATGGGACCTAAATATGGGGGAAAAAATCTGATCATGAAACCAAACTGACTCCTTTCTTTGTGACTAATACTCTATTTCTGGAAAATACGCATTTCAAAGCACCATGAAGAGCTGAAATTATGAAAGAGGAATTCAAAGGTTTGAAAGCTCAGCTGGTCTGAGGTGAGGAAAAGAATGTGGGGTTTGAAACACCAAAATAAATTACTCTAGACATAAACTATGGGAAATCAAGGACCATACCCTAGGACGACCCTTTTAAGGTTTAGGATTTACTGAATATTACTATTTATGATTATTGAATTTAAATTTCATACCCCTTATTATTTAATCAGAAGGTTTTTTGTTCTACACTAAATCTTTTTTGGATGAAAATATTTAGTTTGAAATGACCATTATTTTCCCCAAAGTGAACTCATTAGTTTCCTATTAACAAAACCCTTGATTTTATTTAGTATTAGCAAAAACACATTTACAGAAACATGTACACATTTTAAGAATAAAGGTAGCCATATGTAATGAATATTTTAAATTAGAACGGTCTTTTGAGACACCAAACTTAAATTTGTTGTTATGTTAGTATTTTGTTGAAATGTTAAAATATGTCCTTAATATTTATCAAATATTAAATATGTCCTTAATATTTATCAAAATGTGATAAATATATCTTGAATGCTTAGCTTTGAGTCAGACAAATATTTTCAATTAGTACTCCAAGAGCCAAATCTCCTGTCTAATTTAAATCAGTGTCATTAAAGCTATCATCTCTGTCAGAAAAAAATTAAAGTTAGCACATCTGCAAGGCAATGTAGCTCACCAAGTCTCACAGTCTGCAGGAAGACTGCCCAAATAAACAAAAAGTAAATAAATAAAATAATTAATGTCACTTTTAGCCATTTATGCTGAAGCACAGTATTGCTCTTTGCTTGAATGGTGCTAGTGGAAGGAGTTCAAAAACAGGAAATTGAAGGGGAAAAAAGAGGCTCTTTCATGAATTACTGAATCTCTAGACATTAAACTGCTTTTACCTTTGAATTCTCTACTTGTAAAAACTTTAATTTATCTTTGCTCTGGAAAAATGAAAAATGTATAAATTAATAACATGATATAATTATCTGTTACATCTTGATAATCCTGCCTTGTCAAAGTCTGTCTGGCAGGAGAATCTAAAGAAAATACTCCCTATTAAAAATTATTCTCTGAAAGATGTCATTTCTCAAAGAGATGAAAAATAGTCTAATTTCATGTACAGATGAAAGATTTTTACACATTTTTAAGGGCCCAGTTTAAAAAAAAATAGAGATGATATTATAAAACTATGGTTCGGTTTTCTAATTTCCATGAAATTTCTTAATTATTATTTTTAATTTCAAGGTCCTTAAAAGGAAGGAAAAATGCATTTTTAGTGCATGGCCTGTTTTTAATTTTTTCCACCCTACTCCGGTTGACTTCAAGCATGCAAAGAAACCAAAAAACTATTTCACACTCAATGTACTGTAGGAAGGGAGTGGTGGTAGTGGTTAGAGAGTGGGACTTGTAGCTCCATTTTTTGAGTTCTATTTCTGGCTTAATCCCTGGCAAGCCCTGTGGTTTTGTCATAGTTGCTTATAATGTCACAGAGGGGTTTGCCTATCTAAGAACTGGATGTTGCAAGTGCTCTGCCCTAAGAAGCAATATTAGAGTTTTGCATTCAATTCTCTATGCAATGTGAACTTAACTGTATTTTAAACTTCTCATCTGACCCCACCTCTTGTGATACAATCCTTAAAATGTTTTATTCCAGGTTTATCCTCATAATGTTCTCTTGCACCTACCATGTCTACTCTCCAACAGATGTTGAAGTCATGCCCATCCTCCATATCCAGGCTGTATCTCATTGTGTCCTAATTACTAAAGTTCATTTGGCTATGAGAAATGGGAATCCCTCCAATTAGGTTAGGCCACAAAGGAAATTTTTTGAAACTGTTCATCAGCATCTCTCTGATGCTAAAGAGATTGATCAACCAAGCACTAGAGGACAAGGAAATTAAAGCAGATTCTGGCATTTAGCCAAAAAAAAAATTATGCATTCTTCCACTGAGATATTGTCAATAGTATGGTTCTGCTTCCATGATTCCAAATGTTCTTTGTCTTAATTCTATATTCCAAATACCTGGAAAAAGACTGTGATTGGCATGATAACATGGAATGCCCCAATTCTAAATCAGTTCTCTGTAGTCTGGGCTCAAGATTATTTTATTTAGCAGAATGACTGTCACAGTGGTCATATATGTACAAGAGCAAAGGTAATTCCCAGAAATGATTCTTGGGCAGATAAAACTATAGGTATCCAGTATATCCACCATTCATCCATCATTCAACATATCTATTGACGTCTCATCATGTACCAGATACTGTAGTACAGGCTTAGAACACAAATGCAAATAGAATGGCACCTTTGCCTTCAAAGAATATCTGACCTAGGTGGGAGGAAGACAAAAAACAATGCAATGTTCAACTATTACAAGAAGGATGTGAAAAGAAATTATATGTAGCAAGAAAGGATAAAGAGGGACACAACTAATGTTCCCTGAAAGAGCATGGAAGTTATATCAGATAGAATTGCCTCAGATTGCAAGTAACAGAAAACCAAACTACGACGACTCTAAGAAAGGTAGGTTTTTTGTTTGTTTTGTTTTGAATTACAGGGCAATAATTCTGAGGGTATGTGGCTTTTGATATTCAGTCAACAATTCAGTGAATGATGTCAAGATCTTTCCCTCATGGCCATATTAAGCTGCTGGAACTCAGCCTGAAAGTCAGCAAGGTCGTTTTATGAAGAAAATAAAACTTTCTCCAAACACCCCACGCTGATATGTGTTTACTTCTCATGATTATGAGATCAACCACAGATATAAAGGAGGATTTTTAAAAGTGAGCATTTGTCTTCCCTCAAACCTTAAAAGACCTTGATATCCTCACACACCAAGGGACCATGAGAGATTGTTTTTCTGAAAATATTGCAGGCAGTTTGACTTCCTATCCTGTGTTACCCTCTCATCTTCCAATCTGTACTCACAGTCATCTATAAACATACTACATGCCTTCGCATGACCTCCACGAGCTCCTCTGCTTCACAGACTTCACACTCTGCTCTCATAAACTCTATTGTCATGATAAAGGAGCGCTCCTTCACCTCAAGCTCTTCACAGAATGTACACTTCTCTTTGCCTGACTGAAATTGAGTATCAGACCTTTCCACATACTTAAAGGCCAGAAGGCGAGGCTCATTTTCTCTTTGTTTTCAGTGCTGATTGGAATTCATTAGTTCTCCATCACTACATAAAAATTCATGCACATTTGAGTATTTGGTATTTTAGCTACTTGGTCCTCTGCCCATAGGAGCATCATTTTGCTGCTATGTACCCTGATTATCAAAGACTTTGCCATTGCTTTAGGATTTTTTCTCCATTTTAACCTCTGCCATTGTCCTGGAAGGATTATAAACTCCAAATCGATAACCAATGCAACACGTTGCTTTTCCCCCAGGTGGGTGGCCAGTTAGGCTCTGCTAAAACCCCAACAGGTTAGGCACTGGTAAAACAGTTTCTCCTGGGGAAAGAACTTATTAAGAAAAACATGTGTTTCAGCATGGCTCCTTTTCCCCTTCCCCTGCCAGAAGCATGAGTAGATTTCTCTCCAATATTCACCGTGAGAACCTGGTAGAATGCCTGGAGCTAAAAATCACAAAGTGTGGGTTTTATGGCTGGGTCCCCCTGGAGTTTTTGACTCTCAGAATTTTCCACACTAAGCCTCCAGAAATTCATCAGTTACAGTTTAGGTTTTCCTATCCTGGTACTTGTTCCTGCTGGGCTTTCTACTTCCTGGTTTCTGCTCAAGTTATGATTCTTTGTATCTGCCTGTCTCTCAATTTGGGGCCTAGTAGTTTGCTTTGTCACCTCACTTCTCTGATGAATCTAAGAAGAGTTGTTGATTTTTCAGTTTGTTCAACTTCTTCTTTGTTGTTAGGATGGACTTTCAAGCCCCTTACATATGGAAGCTGGAAGTCTGTGACTTTAATTTTTGGTGACCTATCTCATGCTAGAAATCTATCTTCACAGCCCAAATTCCAGTATTTTCCTGAAGTGTTCTCTTTTTATTTTTTCTTACATTGAATAGTTGAAATTTCTGGGTATAATTTTTCAAAAGTTAAAAAAGGCTAAAAGTCTTTATAATTAACAAAATACTCCTAGAAATTCTTTCAATGTTAGGTAAATTTCATTCAGTATCTACAAAGAACAAAGATGTAGGAACTGAAAATACAGTTGTAATGAAAACTGACATATGATCCAGAAACCCCAGTCCTTGGCATATATCCAGACAAAACTTTCATTCATGACAGCACTATTCACAATAGCCAAGACGTGGAAACAGCGAAAATCAGCGAAAATGTCCATCAACAGATGAATGAATTAAGAAGATATGGTGTGTGTATATATATATATATATATATATATATATATATATATATATATATACACAAAGGAATACTACTCAGCCATAAAAAAGAACAAAATAATGCCATTTGCAGCAACATGAATGCAACTAGAGATTACCATACTAAGAGAAATAAGTCAGACAGAGAAAGATAAAGACAAATACTGTATGAAGTCACTTAAATGCAGAATCTAAAATATAGCATGAATGAACCTATCTACAAAATAGAGACAGACTTGTAGTTGCCAAGTGGAAAGAAGGAGGGAGTGGGATAGACTGGGGGTTTGGGGTTAGTAGATGCAAAATATTACACTTAGAATGGACAAACAACAAAGGCCTACTGTATAGTACAGGGAACTATATCCAATCTCCTGGGATAGACCATGATGGAAAATAATATTAAAAAAAGAATATATATATATATATGACTGAGTCCCTTCGCTGTACAGCAGAAATTGGCACAACATTGTAAATCATCTATACTTTGAGAAAAAATTTAAAAAATAAACAAAAGAGTCAAAAAAAACTGACAAAAAGCCCGTTTCTATCTGGAGATTCCTTTCTTATTAGTTAGGACTTCCTTTCTGGGATCGAACCTGCAACCTCATGGTTTCTAGTCTGATTCGTTAAGCCACGACGGGAACTCCTGGGAAATTGATATTACTTTTATTTTAAATATTTGGCTGAATTCTCAAGTGAAACCATCTGAGTGTAGTGGTCTTTTTTTTTTAAATTTCATATTATTCAGTCAAATTTTTAAATAGCCTCTATATATTAATGACTGTAGGCCCAAACTTCACTTGTCTTAAAAGAACACCATTTATTTCATTAGGGTCTACCCTAATTCAATACGACTTCATCTTAACTTGATTACATCTACAAAGATGCTATTTCTGAATAAGACCACATTCACAGGTATTGGGAATTAGGACCTGAACGTTCTTTTTCAGGGACAGAATTCAACTCACATCTACTATGATATGTCTAGATGTGGCTATTTGTAGTATTTATCCTTCTTGGTATTGTTTGATCTTTCTGGTCTGTGGTTTGATATCTTGTTACTAGTTTTGGAAACTTCTCAGCCATTATTACTTCAAATGTTCTGTTTCTTTTTCTATTTCTTCTCCTTTAGTTATTCAAATTATATGTTGCTACAGCTTTTAATTTGTCCATATCCATAGTTCCTCTGCTATTGCTTTCACTCTTTTATTTTTTCCCATGTGAATTTTCATTTGCAGAGTTTCTACTGACTTCAAATTCACTGATTCTTTTCTTGCTAGGGCTTGTTGGCTGAGGAGTATCAGAGGTAGTCTTCATTTTTGATTTCCAAAATTTCTTTGAGAGCATCTATCTTTCTGATTATATCGCCCATCCATCCTTGCATGTGATATACATTTTGTTAGATCCGTTAACTATTAAACATAGTTATTTTACATTTCCTGTCTAATAATTAAAAAATTTGTACCATATCTGAGCCTGATTCTGATGACTGATTTGTCTCTTTAGCCTGTGCTTATCTTGCCTTTTGATATACTTTGTAAGTTTTTGTTGAAAATCAGAAATGTTGTATTGGGTATTAGGAACTGAGGTAAATAGGCTGTTAGTGTGAGAATTTATGTTAATCTGACTGGAGCTGGGCAGTGTTTAATATTTGTTGTAATTACAGATACCAGAGGCTTCGGACTCCCCTAATCTCTTTTTTTTTAATGATTTTTGTTTTTTTTTCCATTATAGCTGGTTTACAGTGTTCTTTCAATTTTCTACTGTACAGCAAAGTGACCAAGTCACACATACACCTATGCATTCTTTTTCTCATATTATCCTCCATCATGCTCCATCATAAGTGACTAGATACAGTTCCCAGTGTTATACAGCAGGATCTCATTGCTTTTCCACTCCAAAGGCAAGAGTTTGCATCTATTAACCCCAGATTCCCAATACATCCCACTCCCTCTTCTCCCCTTGGCAACAACAATTCTGTTCTCCAAGTCCATGAGTTTCTTTTCTGTGGAAAGGTTCATTTGTTCCATATATCAGATTCAAGATATAAGTGATATCATATGGTATTTATCTCTCTTTCTGACTTACTTCACTTAGCATGAGACTCTGTAGTTCCATCCATGTTGCTGCAAATGGCATTATTTTGTTCTACTTTATGGCCGAGTAGTATTCCATTGTGTATATATACCACATCTTCCTAATCTAATCATCTGTCGATGGACGTTTAGGTTGTTTCCATGTTTTGGCTATTGCAAATAGTGCTGCAATGAACATACGGGTGCATGTGTCTTTTCAAGGAAAGTTTTGTCCAGATACATGCCCAACAGTGGGTTTGCTGGGTCATATGATAGTTCTATATTTAGTTTTCTGAGGTACCTCCATACTGTTCTCCATAGTGGTTGTACCAACTTACATTCCCACCAACAGTGCAGGAGGGTTCCCTTTTCTACACACCCTCTCCAGCATTTGTTATTTGTGGACTTATTAATGATGGCCATTCTGACTGGTGTGAGGTAGTTGTGATTTGCATTTCTCTAATAATCAGTGATGTTGAGCACTTTTTTATGTGCTTGTTGGCCATCTGTATGTCTTCTTTGGAGAATGGTCTATTCAGGTCTTTTGCCCAATTTTCTATTGGGTTGTTGACTTTTTTGCTGTTGAGTTGTACAAGTTCTATTGGTTTGGGGGCTTTTTCTTTGTAAATTACCTTAAAGAGAGTCTTCTTTGCCTTGTAGTTATTTCAGATGTAAGCCATTGCTATTCTACTGGAGTCTTGTTGATATGGCATACATGTCACATTGTGAGGGAAAGTGTGCTCAGTAATCTCCTACTTAAGTTAAATTGCTTAGTGAGCTTACCACTCAGGCTATGCATTTTGCATGTGTTTCTGTCTGGCCTCCAGTGTATTTGCTTTTACTTTTTTTTTTTTTTACCTAGGTCCTACTCTTTTCTCCTTCTGTAGTGTTCCTATTCTATGTCCTTTGAGCCTAATTTCCTGTTTATTATATTTTTCTAACTTAGGAAAGACTAGAAGACTGTAGGAGCTGTAGTGAGGAGGAACTGCCTTCCTACAGCTTATATAAAGTTTCAAATTTGTGCTCAGTTGAAATCTTTTCCCCTTGAAAACAGGTCTTTGTTTTACCCCTCAACAGATACCACCACCCAAGCTAGGGCCACCAGAGCTTATTTCTCATATCCTCACTGTGAGAACCTAAGAGAACCCTCTCTTCACAGTCTAGATGATTGGTCACTGTACTACTATCAAGATAAGATATCTTTGGAGTTTCTGTCGTGGCACAGTGGTTAACGAATCTGACTAGGAACCATGAGGTTGCAGGTTCGATCCCTGGCCTTGCTCAGTGGGTTAAGGATCCAGCGTTGCTGTGAGCTGTGGTGTAGATTGCAGATGCGGCTCAGATCCTGCGTTGCTGTGTCTGTGGCGTAGACTGGCGCTACATCTCCGATTATATCCCTAGCCTGGGAATCTCCATATGTTGCAAGTGCAATCCTAGAAAAGGCAAAAAGACCAAAAAAAAAGATAAGATACCCTTGAGTAAGCCACCCAGTACTCCATGGATATAAGTTTTCCTTTTTAGCTAGTGGGAATGAGTACTTTCTCCCTGAAGGTCTTATGAGCTCTAGTGTGATGGTCTCTGTGTACTCTTAGCATTTTCTCCTCCGTGTAATGATTCTTGTTCTGCTTGGCTTTATTCTTCTGTAACATTACTTACAAACACTCTCCAAGCAATTATAAAGACAGTCATAATCCACAACTCATTTGTTTCCCATTTCTCAGGGATCATTATCCTTTGTTACCTGATTTTCTAAGTTTTGAAAACTCTTGCTTCATGTATTTTTCTAGTTTTTAATTGTTTCAGGTAGGAGAGTAAATAGGATCCTTATTACACTATCTTGGTTGGAAGCATAAATCACTCTATTGCTTTTTAATGTGCTTTTTTTTTTTTTTGTCTTTTTGTCTTTTTAGGGCCGCACCTGCAGCATATGGAGGTTCCCAGGTCAGGCGTCTAATCGGAGCTATAGCTGCCAGCCTACACCACACTCACAGTAATGCCAGATCCAAGCCACGTATGCAGTCTACACCACCGCTCACAGCAACACCGGATCCTTGACCCACTGAGCGAGGTCAGGGATCAAACCCACAGCCTCATGGCTCCTAGTCGGATTCGTTTCTGCTGCACCATGATGGGAACTCCCTTTAATATGCTTTTTGAAAGGCTTATTCATATTGACATTCATCATCAGACACAGTAGAACCTATACTCAAAAATAATTTCAAAGATGTTAAACTGAAATATTTCTATTTGTATTCATTCCATTAGATAACTTTTATAAGCTGCTCAAGCTAGCATTGGATAATACCATTTAGGCAGGATCAGGATTAAGGAGAGGCAAGTGGAGCACCTGGAGTGAAAAATTTAATAAGGCTCTTATTCTCATGGACATGTAAAAATACATAACCTTAAGAATTAATGCCTTTGTTAGAGTGGTATGGGAGAATGAATTCTCTTACCATTTCTTACAATCCAAACATGTGGCAAATACCTATTCTTTGGAAGTCCCGAAAGTCCCATGTTTAGAAGGCATATAGTATTCTGTTTCTAAGTACAAATTAGATATATTACTTTCCAAAATTTATGGCCTGCACAGATGGGGAAAAGGGCTTTGTTTACCATCCAAAAGTCTGGATTAATATTTTCCCAGCATCTTAAAACTTGATTTTTTATTTGTTGCTGTTATTAGTAGCCATTATTCTAGCATGTAATCAGAGAAGGGGGATGGAGAATAGATTTAACAGTTGGGATAGGCAGCTTCATCCTCTATATCCCTCAAAGTAAAGGATTGCATGAACATCATTGGCCTAGACTTGGTGTAATGACTCTTGGAATAAACTGTAGGTTTTCCATGCTCTGAGTACATTAGATATTGGGTATTGTACCATTAGACTACTGTCTAATATCATTAACAGCTCTGAGAGTTTTAATCAAGGACTCTAAAAGAAGCTACTTCTGGGAAAAATTGTCTACACTGTCTTTATAACTCCAAAGATTTCAGAAATAACTTGTTAAATGACAACAACAAAAAGCTTGTCCTGTATAGAATTAGAGAGGACCTATCAAGCATTTTGAAGCCACGGACAGGTAAGTGTCACTTCCAAGAGGTTGGAATCAGTGTACCAAGAAGGAACATTGATCTTTATCAATAATCAGAGTTCCTACTCTGAGGTTGCTGGACTGCACACCCGGAGGCCTGCAAGCCCATTCTCAAGACCTAAGAAAAAGCCTGGAGTCAATGACAGAGACATCACTTTCTAATGAACGGGGAGGGGGACCTTACATGTCTGAAGCAAAGTCCTAGAACTATACCCCATAGTGTGCAGCAGATGGCAGGCAGAACATGCAGCAATCTTTGCTGGGAGGGAGAGAGGGAGAGGTTATCAGTTTTATGGTCAGGTTGGCTCATAGGTTACCAGGGAAACCAGCTGGAGGGCATATCCCTCATAACCCCTCGGGCCAGTGACCTTCATGGGGCAGATGTCTTCCCTTTGATATACTGTCAAGTGGCGCATTAGGACCTAAAGATTAGAAAAATCACTGGGGGCAAGGGAAACACAAGTAAGTATGTATTTACTAATTAGGCTCAATGGTTAAGAGGGAAGGTCAGTCAGGTGAGTAGAGAGTAGGTAAGGCAGGGACTGGTCCAACAGGGGATGTATAGAGAACAAGAGAATGACCATCTTGGGTGACCTGATTATAAGAGGTATACACTCAGCCAGGCTCTAGGTGTCTATCAATATGCAAAAGGGACACTGTCATTGCCCTCATGGAGCTTACACTCTGTTCGTGAAGAAAGTGATATAGCCATTATGATGAAAGTCGGAAATGGAGACCTTTAAACTGACCGGTATAGGTTTCCACTGGAAGAGAAATTGGGAATGAAATCTAACTTGTGTAGGAGTTGCCTAGAAAAATTAACAAGGAAGAGGATTAAGTGGCTGGAAAGAGAAAGACAGTATAGAGGACTGAAGGATGACTTGTATACCTCAAGTAAAAAGAAAAAGAAGGCATTAGGGATCCCTACAAATGATGAGTAAGGTTTTGTTGATACCTTGGGCCTGAGCTATATGAAAGCCCCCTGGTCAAGTTATTTTAAGAGTAATGGGAAGCCAATACAAAATTTTAGCTAGAATACTAAAAATAATCATGTTTGCATCTCAGAAACTTCGAGTGAGTGGTGATGAAAATGACTACAAAAGACTCCAGAGACCCTTTGAAGGCAAAATTGACAGTTTTAACTTATTTTGTATTTGAAAGTCAGTGAGGCTGTTGACAGAAGAGTTGCACATATAATCTAATCTCTATGGAATGAATCTTTGAGGAAATATGTTTTTCTCAGAACATCTTGTGTTCAGAACTTCATGAGGAATGGAGATTTTAGGTATGAAATTTGGAACCAACAAGGAGTTTATCCTAGACTAAAGTCACATATGATTTGGGAAGACATACCAAAAAAAATACATGGAAAAAAGTAGATCGGAAAATGGGGAAAGAAGATTTTTGTGGGGTAGTTTTAAAAATAAATTTAAAAGGGCATTTAAATCCAAAGGACTCAGAATTAATTTCTCTCAGCTACTACTTTATGGCTCTTAAATCAGGGAAGGTCACCTAACACTTGAATCTTAATATAGCGGTACTGTGAGGCAGAAATTCAAGACGTGAAGTCAGTGAGCCTGGGTTCGATTTCTTTCCCCGGTAATATTTAGCTAGTTGAATGCCAAGGGAAAATTCTTCTTTAAAGCTACTCATTGTGAAAAATGATAAGGACATTGTATGGCTTTCAGAAAGTTATCTATATAATCTACCTAATTTTAACATGGTTGAACAACTGAGTGCAAACATCTTTTTTAGGAAAGATTTAACTAATCTAAATAAGTAAAGACATTAGTAATTTTAGAGCATAATATTAAGAATACAGATTGAGAAACAGGTCTGATTTGCTTTAAATTCCATATTTACTACCTGACTAGATGACTTTGTAAAATATATTTGAACTCTTTTGGTCTCATTTGACTCATTTATAAAATGAAGAAAATAGCACTACCTCATATAGACATTTTAAGAATTAAGTAAATTAATAGATATAAAGCACTTAAAAGGTTGCTTATGTATATAGCACTCTTACCTATTATTATTCTTGGTTTTCCATACCTTTAAACTTGATGTAATATACCCATTCCTGGGTATGGTGAGGCTTAAATAATGTCATGTGTTTACAGTCTCTGAGGGGTCATGAATTCCTTGATAAGGATATAACTGTATTTCTTCTAAAATTGGCATTCTTAGAATGTATATCCTTAGAAAGAATGTTAATGATAATGCCCTGAGCTAAAATTAAGAGTGACCTGCTATGTGTAAGAATTCTTGAAGGTATCATTACTAATATTCAACCTGTAACTTACTGCTAAGCCTAACTTTTTATAAGTGGTTTGCTTACTTTCAGTCAGGAGGGCTCTTAAGAGTTAATCATCTTTTATCACTCTAGAAGCATCAAAGTTATTTGGGAATTCCTTTAACTGAATTTCTCTCATTTCAAAAACAGCTGAACAATCTAAGTTGATTTTTTTTATTTTTGAATGAGCACATCTATCCTAGGCATATCTAAAGCATTTATTTCTGAATGAGAATGTCTATCTCAAGTTTATTTAACATAAACTTCTGTGAAATTCTCTAGCTACATAATTAATTGCCATAAGCCACTGTAAAGGACATAAATGACATCTAGTGTTCTTTTTTATATTGTTTTTGACACAGATATTAAAGTTTTTTAGTGTATTAAAAAAGATATGCATAATTTCTGAGACGCATTCTGGATGTAAAGAATATTGTGCTTCTGAGTATTCAAGAAATGGTAAGTTGGACATGAGGAAAAATGAGGGGGAAAATGTTTTAGGTAAGGAGTACTTTTTAAATTAAAAATTGCACATGAGAGACCAAACAATGCTAATAGACATATCCTTGAGAAAACCTCCCAACTCCAACCTGATATCTCTAACCCTGACTTTGAATTAATTCTCTTTGAAACTTATTTTGTGGTCCATTGCCATTCTGATACACATTTGCATTCTTTTATCTGTGAGATGTTATTATTAAAATAATAATGTCTTTTACACATAAGTAAAGATATTTATAAGAGGTTCCAAATTTTTTAAAGTGCAAAATATGCTCATATAAAGTAAAAAAAAAAAAGAAAAAGCATAGTTAACACATTCGTTATGAAACATGACTGACAGCATTAGAGTGCATCTTCTAATTTCAGAAGGTAATTTGTTACGTTTCTCTCGACTTTTTCAAAATGGTTTATCCAAAGATAAATTTAAAAAAATGTAGCAAATAATGAAATTCTTCAAGGCCCTTTCTGAGTTACGTTTAGTTGCAAACAAATCCCAAAGTTTAATAACATAAAACGATTATCATTTTATTATGCTTACAGTTTTATGGGTTGGACATTCAGATGTGTACAGGATGGATGACTGGTCTCCTTGATGTCTGAGGTCTGAGATGAGAAGACTGCAATAGTTGAAGTAACTTGACTGGTTGGGGACTGGAATCATCTGGATGCAATTTCACTTATTTATCTTGTGCCAGACTGGGATGCCTCAAATTTGGTTTCAGCTGGAGCTGTCAACCAGAATGTCTTCATGAGGCTTTTCCATGTAGCATAGGCTTCCATGTAACATAGTCTTCCTCATGGCAACTTCAAGGTGGTGGGACATCTCACATGATGACTCAGGGCATGTTCCAGATAACAAGATGAAGCTGTATGATCTTTCATGAGCTCATGCACTATATTATGTTGGCTGAAGAAGTCACAAGATTGCCCAGGTTCCAGCAAAGATGATATAGCCTCTACATCATGATGAGATAAGCACCACATCAAAGAATTTGTCACCACATTTTAAAATTACCACAGCAGTGAATCCTTTTGAGGCTATCCTTACCACTTCTGAGGTGTGATAGGTTTGCAAGACAAAACGTTTCAGAACACAGGAATGTTTCTAGTGTTAGAATAGTCAATAGCCTAGATATGTTCTGTACAATATTAAACAACTTTTCTTTTCAATTATTTGTTATACTTAATGCTTTATAGAGAACAATGTTTGCATTTAAAAATTAGTAGGTAGACAAGAATTTCTGAATGTGTCTTGTAAACAGAATTTTTAATTTAATACAGCTTACTGTATCCAAGTCAGTAAAATAGTATTTGAACTGTCATACTCCCTTTTCATGTGTTTTGGAACCTAGAAATATTCCCCTTTGGAGAACTGGCATTAAAATCATATTTGTTAAAATGGAATTCCACATGCACTTCAAAAGCTGACAAAATACTGAAATGCAACATGTTAATGGAATGAATAAAAACAGAGAGCAGTGTATTTGGCATTGGTAAGTCTCATCTAAAGGTACTACTTATATTTTAAGAAGAATATCAGGGAATTGGAGAGTATACAAAGAAACCAACCAAAATGATGATTTGGAAAAAAAATAGCACATTTTAAAAAGTTTAAATTATGCGTAGTTGTTTTCCTTAATCTTTTACATTGCTATTTTCAAATCATTTAATAGGTGTAGTATCACACTGTAGCTTTACAAAAGCCCTGACATTTCCTATGTATCAGAGAAATTAAATCAAACAGACAATACAGCCAATTAGGGGGAAGAGTGAAGACAAGAATTTTACACAAGATCACATGATATTAACTTCACCTTGAAGAGTCAATAATTACGATCCTTTTAAGATTTCAGAAAAAGCCTGTCATAATTCTCCACAGCAAAATAAGTTTTTACCTCTAGGGGAGAAAAAAATAGGAAAAAAAACAACTAAATACCACAGAACCATTTATATTAAGTTTGTTTGTACAAACTAACAACCCAGGACTCAAAGGAGAATGAAAACACTTGCAACATCTCAGAACATAGACTTCTAAAAGCAAGGCTGCAGGAATTTTTTCTTCCCCCTGAAAATATATTTAAATAAGAATGAAGGAACAAAAAAGTATAAACCTACAAGGACAAAGGAAAAGGGAATAGCTATAACAACCCAAAGTGTCATGTCAATAAAATTCCAGAAGCTAGAAAATGGATGGAAAGTAGTGCTTGGTTTAGAAGACTGAGGAAAAATAAAACTTAGGTCAACAAGCAAGAAGCCAGTAAGTAAGGCTTTCATGCCACAGAATCCACTAAGGCTTACAGCTCAGAGGCATCATGTACAACTAAAGAAAAAATGTTGATCAGTTTGGAAGTTTATAAGAAACATTTACACCCTCTCAGTCTTGTTCCTGTTTGAAGAAACAGGTTGGTTCCCTGACTAAACCTGGCAAAAGAAGAGAAAACCTAGGCAATCTCTGTATTCAGCAATAAAAGCAAAAACTGAGAGGGAGCATGAAAATACTTTTTTAAAAAATACTTAATTATTAAGTAAATGTTAACACGAAAGTCCCTTCTGCGGGATTCTCAAAAGCCCTCCTTGTATTGCGTTATGGGAACTGAGGCTTGGAGAAAGGGCACAGGAAAATGATTATCTGGCAACTGTTATTGCTGTGAGTAATAATTTTTTCCCCCGATCCAGTAGTTTTGTGTCTTCTGCTAGCATCCATGAAAATGGACAAGCTAATGCACTGCTTAAATTTGGAGTAAAATATCAGCCTCTTCACAGTTCTGGGTATTCATCAATTACAAATCAGAAAAAAAGGCACAGAGGGGTGAGTGAATTTGCTCAAGGCCACACAGCAAATAGAGAACCACGCTTAGATATGAACTGCCCTCCCGACTGCAACTTCAAGAATCAATATTCTATTTGTGTTCATGCTTCTCAGAAGTGAAACCTCCCCGTAATAGTGATTGAGGGGCAGGAGATTAATCTATGGATCACTTTCAAGTGAAATATATCTGGCTTTCAGTGGCATGGCTGGTAAGACTTACCCACACATTTTTTCGGAAGAATAAGATTTACCTTCCCTTAGGTAAAGCAAGTGAAACCCTAAGAATGATCTTTAAAATCTGCAATGGTCCCGTGAACTGTAAACTTTTCTTAAGTACCATGACAGCATGTTCCTTCTTTTGAGAGATTTTTGCATGGCATTAGTTGTAACAGGGAGGTGTTAAAGCAAGGTGACATTCATGAACATCGGTCTTTATGGGCCTTAGCTTCACAAGAGTGGCAAGTGTTTAGGCCAAACAGACAGTAAGAATCAAACTGAAAAAAACCACAATGTGATTTCAAACATGTGAAGCTGCTGCTGCCGACCAGTGGTTAGCCTTGGTCAACATCTGTCTTTCCCACTTCTTCTGATTCCCTTCCAACTATGGGAACCACAGGAATTGACTGCAGGCAAACAAAGCCCTGGACGTGTGATGGTAATCTTTGCCACAAAATAAATGGGTTGGTCTGGAAAACCTCACTTTCAGAAAGAGACTTTCACTTTTTGCGAATATATTCTAATCTTCTCCTGAGACACCTACTTAGTAGAACTCAGTGAGGTTGTGTAGTAGGTGAAAAAGAGAATAAATACACAATATTTCCTAGAAAGTATAGAAAAGCAGAGTATTATTGTTTCGGTTGTTCTTATTTTAAGCTCTTAACATAGTGCTTGGGAAAGTTTAGCTATCCCCCCAAAAAAAATTGTCATTAAAAATCCAAATATTATCTTAGAAATGCAAATTCGACCAATTTCTCATAGCTTCTCAGAGCACTTGAGGGAGTACAGCAGCTTCAGGAGGTTGGGAGGAAAACAGCAGTGATAGACATTGTCCTGCTGGTCTCTTCTCAGCCATAATCTCAGCTCTCAACTCTGTTTTACAGACGTGGAAACTAAGGCTCTAGACCTCTGAGTATCAAGATATGCAACTAATACGTGACAAACGCCTGATCCAAATATAACAGGCCCTAACCCCCAAAACTGTAATATTTCAATTTTTTTTTTTCTGTGCCTGTGGCATAAATAAGTTCCTGGGCCACAGACTGAATCAAACCACAGCAGTGATGACACCAAATCCTTAACTGCTAGGCCACCACAGAACTCCAATATGTCTACTTTTTATGCTGTTCTCCCACTGGAAAATGTCTTAAGGGAGAATGAGAATGAAGAACACTAAAGTGTAACAAACACCACCAAAACCCAAATTTACTTCATTTTGGAATTTTCCATAGTCAATCTGATATAGTCCCCAAACTCAAAAGATAATAAAATGTAAACAGAAGCCACAGATTATTTATGACCAAATTATGGCCAAAGACTTCAATATGACATTTTCACTGGGATCTTCTTCAATTAATTTTTTTCTCATAGGAAAAGCACTGGGCAAATGAATGGAAGAATTATGTCTGTCCATGTCCATTCGTATGTCAGTATTATGAGATCAAGGTATTTATGCTATTCACTGGTTTATCATCAGTACCTGATATTAATCATCTAGTAAATTATCAACAGCTATAAGTTAAATATGCGAATAAATGAAAGAGTGACAATCATTTTTTGTATTCAAGTTAACCTCAGATAATTCTATCTATGTACTCATTCTCATCAAAGTTATGGACCAATCCAGATCAAGCCTGGAAGTATATTAGAAATTCCATTTAAAAAAAAAATAAACTCCATCTTTATTAGTGGGTAAAGTCTAGAATTAATATTGTGGCCTTATTAGGTGCACCATGAGCTCATGACTTGCTTTTAAGCCCCACTGACCCAGCTAAGCAGCACATTTCTATTTTAACCTCCACTAAGTAAGTCATGCCTATATGAATAGATATATTCTAGGATCATAAATCTGTCCTATTGCATAGAAAAAAAACTTATGGCTAACAAAAGGGAAAGGGACAGGAGGGATAAACTAGGAGTTTGGGATTACAGATGCACACTATTATACATAAAATACATAAATGACAATGACCTACTCGTACAGCACAGGGAACTATATTCAATATCTTGTAACAACCAATAATGGAAAAGAATCTAAAAAAGAATGTACATGTACATCGACACACTGATTAGCAAAACCACTATGCTTATTGGATACTTAATGCATTTTCCAAAAACATGTATTTTATTAGTCAAGAACTAAGCAAGAAATAGCCTGAAGAGAGTTTAATAAAGGAATTGTCTACAGGAGTGTGAGAGTTTAAGGAATAAACAAGGGCTGGTGATTCACCCAGGTACTAGCAACAGTGGAGAGCTGTTACAACCCCCAGACCTAATATGGCAAGGACAGGGAATGTTGTTACTGTTATGAGAACCCAGTGAAAAAGATAACTTTAGAAGAGGGCTTCCAGATGAAAGTTATAAATAGAAAAATGAAGCTGCTGGCAAAACCATTACCTGGCCAGGGCTGGGGTAGCTTTAAGTACACAGATTACTTCTCTTTCTCCCCCCTCTTCCATCCATTGTTTCTTCTTATTAAATTAGTGGTTCTCAACAGGGGAAATTTTGCTCCCACAGGACGTTTGGCAATATCTGGAGGCATTTCTGATTGCCACTGCTGGAGGAGATGTCATTGACATCTAGTGGGTAGAGGCCAATGGTACTACTAAACATCTTACAGGGCACAGAACAGACTGCCTACAACAACAAAAAAAATTATTCAGCCCAAAATTTCACTGGTGTCCAGCTTGAGAAACTCTGTTGAAATAACCAAATCTGATTGGAAGCCAAAGTGTAAGAGGGATGAGTAATACAGCCCATTGGCATCAGACTTTTGGGACACAGAGTAGTGCAAAGAAAGGCAGAGAAAGCATCTGGGCATAGAGAACTGTCATAGAGACAATAATACGCAAATAAATTAAATTTTTCCTATGTATTTGCCTTCAATATACTCAGCTAGTTTGATGGTAACTGGATAAAAATATAATAAAATATTTTAAAACTTTGGTATACAATATAAAATACCATTAGTAGCAACATCCTTTAATTTAATATGTCAATTATAAAAGAGAATTGATTGATTTATCTTTAAAACTCCAAAAGCCTTAACGCTGTAGTCAGGATAGAGTAAGTTGAAAAAACTAAAAAAATATAATTAATGAAATGGGTCAACAGCTTACTGAATCATTTTGACTTAGGGAATACATTTAATGTATTTAATTTGAATTTAATTTTACATTGAGGAATAACTGTGTACTTTATATTTTCCCTTCAAAGAGCATACCTGTTAAATGTAGAGGGGAAAAAAAAACATATAGACAAGTGAGGTCAGGTTTCCAAACCAAATGAAAGTGACTTATACCAGTACTGGAAGAGGACCTTTGCCTTCTATCAACATGGTCCCTGAGTCATTTCTTCCCAACTACTTAAATCAAAATTAAAGGATGGTCTTTGTTATGAGGTTTTTAAAATTTTCTATGTTGTGTCCAAGTGATACTAAAATAAAATTAAATATAAATTATCTTCACCTTTTTAGAGCAAATATCTGGGATACATCTGGATATATGGCATATGGCAATATGCATCACATAGGTATTTAGAATCGTGTATACAGTCATTGTGTTACTAAATGTCATCAGTATCAGAGTTTTAAATAGCATCTAAGGAAGTAATAACATAATTTCCAAGAATGAATTTTAATTAATTAATTATTTATTTTCTTTTTTGGGCCACACCTGCGGCATATAGGATTTCCCAAGGCTAGGGGTCAAATTGGAGCTGCAGTTGCTCGCCTACACCACAACGGCCACAGCAGCAAGAGATCTGAGCAGCTTGTGGCAACACCAGATCTTTAACTCACTGAGCGAGGCCAGGGATTGAACCCACATCCTCATGGATCCTAGTCAGGTTCTTAACCAGCTGAGCCACAATGGGAACTCCCAAGAATGTATTTTATTTTATTTTATTTTATTTTATTTTATTTTATTTTATTTTATTTTATTTTATTTTATTTTTGCTGTTTTTAGGGCCGCCCCTGTGGCATATGGAGGTTCAGGAGCTGCAGATGCCCGCCTGCACCACAACCACAGCAATGCAGGATCCAAGCCACATCTACAATCTACACCACAGCTCACGGCAACGCCGGATCCTTAACTCACTGAGCAAGGTCAAGGATCAAACCTTCAACCTCATGGTTCCTAGTTGGATTCACTTCTGCTGCACCACGATGGGAACTCCCCGGTAATGCATTTTAAAGTTTACTTCAGAACTTCAGTATTTCACTGGCCAGTGACTGATGTAAAATACATCTTTTGCAACAAAAGAACTGTTGTATGGCTAAAAAGTAGTTCTAGTAGTCTGAGCCAATCAAACTTTATAATACATACAGTTCAGACTGCTTTACAGCCAGTGATTTTTTCATAATACTTAATTTTCGGGATGTTGACTGACCACTCCTTCACCTCAGCTCTGACAACTGAAGTGGTGCTGAGCAGCAATTCAGTCATTACTGCCCTAAAATTATTTATTTTACACCCTCAGAACACACCCTTCCACCTACTCAATTGTGGTTTACCACGTGGGAATGCGGACTCTATGAATGACGAGTGACTACATAATTTAGGTGCAAAAGAATAACCATTATGACATTTAGATCCTTATTATTATGTTGCATTTCCAGTGCTTATTTCACAGTAGCTTGGAGACCTACTCTTATAACAGCTCATCAAAATAAAACCTTCAAAAGTGTCAATCATAAAACCTGTATTTGGTTTTGTGTGTGGAAATTTTAGAGGTTTACTAGAAATCCTTAGCTTTTTGCAACATATAGGGCCAACCTCATGTATAATTGTTAATTAGACAATATACATCCTCAGGGTCTTCATAGTACACTGGAGTTCATTTTCTTCCTGTCTCCACAGTCCAGATGAAACATTGATGGTTGTACACCATGTCAAAAAAAAAAAATTCTGAAATACTGTGTAACCTCTTGTTTGTTTTAAATTTGATATAAATATGACTATGCTTTAAATAGCAATGAAGGATATGTTTTCCTGAATACATTATAACCTTAGAGTAGCAGATTAAGCTCATTCAGTTTATAGGAAATGTCACCATAATAATCCAATTGACAAAATGTCAGTCCTCATTGTTAAATCAGTTAACAAATCAATATGGTTTTCTGTCAAGAGGAATCAGACTTTATTTTTAGCGTTATAATATAGATCTATAAGCCTCCTCACTTTTGCATTTCAGTCCTGAGATAGCTAGTTAAGAGAGAAAGTGAGTAATGGCATGGAACCTTGCCTGGAGTGGATCACAGGGATAAAATTGGATGTAGACCCCATGAAGCTCTCTTTGCTCTGCTTTTACTGATAAACACATTCCTTTGTTTGATGCCCTGGAGATTTTTGGACCCTGGGCTGAAAAGATTCTCCATGGGAATTCCAGAATATACCTTTTTTTTTTTAAATGTGGTAGAATGGCAATTGTAAAATGGGATAGGAGATAAGAGAGTTGGCAGACAAGAATTGCTTTCTTAGGAAGAACAATATTAGGAAAAAAGAACATGAAATTTGAGGACTTGAATATCAACTGATGCCCACCATACTCACTGAAAAGCTTTCACATGTCGTGGGGTATATGCATATCCACGTTTGTAGACCAGTACATAGATCAATGGTCTTTGATTTTCCTAATTAAAAAAAAAATATATATATATAATATATATATTTTATGTTTCCTAATCTTAATCAATTGTTAAATTATTTGCTTATTATTAGTATCTAAGTTTTGGTGTGAAATCTAAAAAAAATCAGTTAAGTCTTAAAGATACTCATTCAGTATACATTAATGAAAAAGACATGGTTCCAGTTGCTTGGGTTACGTCATTGTGCTAGACTCTATTATTGTTTCCAGTCATCCACTCTTCCTGTGTAAGAGAATTGTCCACACTCAGACTTACCATGAAACCCTGCAATTGTACTGTGATTCCTCATTCCATTGTGAATCTTGTCCATGTGACCGATCCTGAAAAATATAGTGAGTAAGACAATTATGTGCTTCGTATCCAAGCAGAATCTTCAAAAGTTTTGCTAAATGTCCTGGCCAGGTGTTCTGCTTTCTACAATAAGCACCTCCCAGAGAATGGTTCCACCTTTCCTATCTCCTTGACCTGGCCTGAGACGCTATATACAGCTCAGCAGAGCCCAGCAGGGTCCAGCTGAGTCTTGGATGAACATAGCCCTCATATAACCTGGATAAGAAAATAAATTTTTTGTAGACGTCACTGAGAATTGTGCAAGAAATGTTATGCAACATTTACTGCAACAGAAATTTACTAAAAGAACCAATGAACAAAATAAACAATATTCTTACTGAGAGGTTATAGTATATATATGCTTAGTATATACGAGAAAATAATATCTGACCAGTAAGTAGTCAAATATGACAAATTAGGTGTTTATTCCTATTCTTTTTAGTTTTTGTTTTTGTTTTTTTTTTGTCTTTTTGCCTTTTCTAGAGCCACACTTGTGGCATATGGAGGTTCCCAGGCTAGGGGTCTAATCAAAGCTGTAGCCGCCGGCCTACGCCACAGCCACAGCAATGCAGGATCCAAGTCGCATCTGCAACCTACACCACAGCTCACAGCAATGCCAGATCCTTAACCCACTGAGCAAGGCCAGGGATCGAACCCACAACTTCATTGTTCCTAGTTGGGTTCATTAACCACTGAGCTACGACAGGAACTCCAGTTTGTTTGTTTTTTTAAAAAACCTTTCTTTTGGTTGGTCTTTTTAAAGTTGCAGGAAACATAAACAATACGTGTACAAGCTTGACAAAATTTATACTTTTGATTTCCTTGTATTGACTATAATTCCACTTGAAGCAGAAATTGCAAACAAAAATGTTCTGTTAAACAAATTAATTCACCTTGCAATGAAGAAAAGAATCTATCTGGAGAAAGAAAAAGAGAAAGAAGCTTGAATTGTGCAGAAACCCTTTATGTAAAATACAAATAAAACCATTAGGCTGAATGAAAATTTTTATAATGTCTTACACAATGTCTTAGAGTATGCGGTTGTTTTAACCTAATTCTAGAATTTTCCCTTTTCCCAAGGACATTTACCTGTCCTGTGTGCCAAGATCCTTTCAATCAATTCACATTTATTGAGTGTCTTTGATGCACTGCCACCATTCCCATAGGGCTTCTCTCCTCCTGGAATCACAAGTATCAAGGAGGTTTAAACGTTTTATGTTACCTTCTTAATGTATATTTCCTCTTTTTTTTTTTTTTTACAATGGGTTTTATGAACTTAGTGCCTCAAACCTTATACCAGAAATTCCCAGAAATTCACTCAAAATGTGTGCTACTATGGGTGCAGCAGCACGGATGTTAGCATTGCTGATACAGAAAGAAAAGAAGGGGGAAAGGGGAGGAAGAAAATAAGAATTTCTTGCCTTTAAACTTACATTCTAGAAGTCAAAGAAAAAGACAAATAAATAAAGGGAATAAGTTTTTAAAATTCTACACACACACACACACACACACAGATAATAATTTGAAATTTTTAATTGATTGGTCAGCAGAAGGTCTTGCTGAGAAAGTGATAATTAAGTGCCCAAAGTATATGAGGCAGCTAGTCTCGCAGAGTTTTCATAGGAAGAACATTATTTGAGCAGAATAAACAGCATGTATAAAGGCCCTGTTGTGGGAGCATGTCAGGCAGAATAGAAAGGAGGCCAGGGCAAATAGAAAGAAATGAGCAAGAAAAAGAGTAGATGACTTAAAGAATAGGGCCTAAATCATGTCCGGTCTGGAAGGCCCCTGAAGCATCTGGCTACAGCCAGAGGCCACTAAAGGGTTTTAAATAAGGAAGTGTGACATAATCTGACGTCTGTGTTAATCTAGTTACTCTGACCTCTGTGTTAAGAAAACACTGAAGGGCAGAAAGGGTAGAAGAAGCAGGGAGAACAGTTCAGAGGAGCTGATTAACTGGCAAGAGAAGATGCTGACTTGGTCCAGGAAGGCACCAGAATCCATGACATACTATTCCGTGAAAGTGGTCACATTATACACTTTCTCTTCGTGAACATACAATTGTCATTTCAGAGAGAGCCAAGTGGATTAGGTAAGCAAAACAAGCACAGAGTTGAAACAAATAAAATCTCCACTAGAGGGTTCAAGGGCCCATAATAGAAACAAGGTAAGGCATACCTTTAAACTAAATAAGAAACATTGGTTGATTTGAACGTAGAAAGTGCACATTGATTAAGTTTTTTAAATTAACAGTTACTTGGAAGTTCAGTTCACAGCTTTGCATTATACAACTAAAAAGGCCATTGAAAATGTGCATTAGCAAGAGGTCTTTCAGTGAAAGGTGAAAGGTGTGTTATATAGCTGTACTTTTCTGATTCTTTGTACAGATTTAATTATAGTGACAGATTATTTTCCTTATGCATTTAGCACATATAGTGTTCCATAACAATACAGAACTTAGTTTATTAACTTTACTGTAATCACATCAGAAAGTATGTATTCTGCTATAACTTTCTCTTATACTACGTTTTATGTTTATAAGCTACAGCTCTGTTGAGATATTATGTACATGAGGTTTATTTATTTTTCACAGCTGTTTTGTATCATATAATAATCCCTTCTCAAGTTAACAGATACTTTGAGTTATTTCAGTGTTTTGGTATTATAAACAATTCTGTAAATATTCTCGTATATGTCTCCTGGAACATAATGCTAGAGGATAGCATGGTATTTTTCTAGAACTGAAATTGTTTGAATGTAAGGCATCTATCTATTCAGCTTTACAAAATCATGCCAAATTGTTTTCAGTGAAGCGGCACTGATTACACTCCACCAGCGATGTACATGAATTCTTGTTATTCACATGTTTATGAATACGTACTATTAGAGGGCCTTTCCATTTTCCATTCTTCATTATACTATTAAGTATAAGATGATGTCAATTATGGTTTAATTTGAAATTCCATGGTTATGTTTATTAGACACATGTTTTTCTTGCATGTAAATACTGTTCATATTTTACGTTGAGGAGTTGCTTGTATTTTATCATATTGACTTTTTTCCTGAAATTTGTTCCTTTATATATCCTGAGTACTGACCCATTGTTGGTAACACTGTTTGGAGTTGATACCTCCTAGGTTATGTCTTACCTTTTTCTCTTAATGTTTTAAAACAATGCAAAATGTATAATTACATGTTCTCCAAGGTTATTTATGTTAGATATAGTAATATGGAAGGATTTTATTATAATATTTTATGACATTTTTTTAAGGAAGAAGAAATTCACTTAGAAGATAAAAGATCCTTCCAAGATAAGGATTTTTTTTTTTAATCCAAATTATGTTCTTAGGCCAGCTTTTTGGTCATGCTTTAGAACAAATAATTTTTGGAGCACTTCCCTTTAGAAAACGCCTACTTTCTCTTATGAAGGTTGGATCCAACTGGCATTTTTTTTTAACTTCTTGGAATATTTCACATTTTAATTGACTCCGTTGACTCTAGATTTTGGATTAAGGTGTCCTTGTTACTTCCTATTGACATTCAAGCAAGTAAAATCAATAATTTTGCTTATAGCCAAAACACATTAAATCAGTAAAGGCTGTGGTTACAGGTATAATACAATACTAAAATGTCATAAATGGTCACTTGATTTGTGTCAGATATATGGAGTTTAAATCCAATTTTAATAATTTATAAATGGACATACCATAAAAATTGGATAATCATTTATTCTAAGTACCATCTGATAATTCATAATTTAATGTAGTATTTCTGTGCAAAATGAATAAGGACTGTGTATAAGCTAATTTGACTCACGTAGCACAAGGAATGTCTACTTTTACCAAAAATTTATGAATTTTAATAGAAAATATATTAAAAGAGCAATGAAACATTTTTTAATGAAAATATCACTTTAAATAAAGATATGGAACATTATAACTAAGCTCTTATGCTGAAGTTTATTATATACTTTAAATCAAACCAAAAAGTTTAAGAATTTGTACCAGTGTTTGGTCATTCTCAGAGCTCACATATTTTTTAATAAAACCCTCTATTGTGTATTTGAAGTTGTTTATGTGGCTTCTTCATATGGTCAGCAGCTGGGAGTTATGCAACATCAAGACCATGAAATGTTATTCTACATAATTCCCAATGCCTTCCTTATGCAAAATCGTAACAGTAGCAGAATTATGAATTTAAGCCTCAGAAAAATAATATATTTTGGAGTTCCCTTCGTGGCTCAGTGCTTAATGAATCCGACTAAGAACCATGAGGTTGTGGGTTCGATCCCTGGCCTTGCTCAGTGGGTTAAGGATCCGGCGTTGCCGTGAGCTGTGGTGTAGGTCGCAGATGCGGCTCGGATCCTACGTTGCTGTGGCTGTGGTGTAGGCCAGTGGCTACAGCTCTGATTGGACCCCTAGCCTGGGAACCTCCAAATGCCGCGGGTGCGGCTCTACATAAAGACAAAAAAAAAAAAAGAAAAATAATATATTTTAATGCATTCAGAGAGAAATGACTTTAGTGTTATACAGCAATACCAAATCACCTGAAGTATTCACAAGGGCTGTAAAACTGAGTGACTACAAATCCAAATGATATATAAGATATAGGATGTCTCCTGCCACTGTAGGCTGTATGGAAAATCGTGCATTTTGGAAACAGACTTGAGTTTGTATCTTAATCACCTTCTTACTGCCCGCATACTTTATTTTAATCTGTAAAAAATAGGACAGTTATCACTAGTCTAGGTTAGGTTATATTACCAACAACAACAACAACAAAAAAACCGCAAACCTTAGTAACTTTTCTTTTTTTAAAATGGTTGTTTCTTATTCAGGTTATGTATCTTCCATGAACTGACAGACTTGATCATATCTGCTCTCAATCATATCTGCTCACTCTATGACACAGCCTCATGGAGAAACCACTATCTAAAAAGTTATGATTAGCTGAAACTGAGGGAGAGAGCTCCCACAAATAAGTAGTTTAGTCCAGAGGTGACACATGTTACTTCCACTCACAGTGTACAGGCAAGCACTCACTATATGGTTCCACCCAATTTTTGTGGAGTCTGAAGGGACATTCCTACCATGTTCCTGCAAAGCAAAGACCCCGAAATACTAAATGCAGCATGAAAGATTACACAGGGTTGTTAAGAATTTACCACTAATCTACATACATTTTCCAGCATAGTGTTTATTAAATACAATATTAGATATCTGTAAGCATTCTTCATTAAGGGTTGTTACTGAGCACACAATATTGACATTAGGAGGAAAGGCTACAATGACATCACCTATGAGTAGAATTTGTTTTTTTATTTATTTATTATTATTATTATTTGCATTTTAAGGTCGTACCTGCAACACATGGAAGTTCCCAGGCTAGGGTTTCAATTGAGTTACAACTACAGCTGCCACCCTATGCCACAGCCACAGCAACATACCATCCGAACCACATCTGCGACCTACACCACAGCTCATGGCACCAGATTCCTGGCCCACTGAGCAAGGCCAGGTATCAAAACCTGCATCCTCATGGGTATTAAGTTGGATTCGTTTCCTCTGCGCCACAAGGGGAACTCTAGAATTTGTTTATATTTTATAGTCTTTCTTATGTTAGGTTTCTTTGGTGAATGTATTTTTCCCATATACAAAGGATTTTCTTTTTGGTTTAAAATATTTCAGATGGCACTACCATCAGTACCTTTATCCAGCTAATATGAAACCTAGAAGTTTACTCTGAAAAGCGGAGAACTTATCTTTCCAGATACTCTTTGAATCTTCTCTAAATTTATTAAATATGGCAGGAAAATTTTTTCATAAAGCAACATTTTAATTTATAATTCAAATGAAGAGAATCAAATATTATGGTTCAACCCTTTAAATTGATTTTGAGGCACCTAGACCTAGAAAATTAGTTTTCTTCTCCCAGGGAATGTATTTATTTGCTGGCAGGTGTTGGGGAATGGTCTCCTTCATATCTTTTCACCCTGTTGTTGGTGGAACAAATAGAACAACTACAAACATGCTCTGATTTCTAAAAGTCTGGTGTTTTCCACATCATTCCTCACAGAATAGTATGTATAGCATTAAAATTCCTATAATGAGTGAAAAAAACTTACTGTTACATTTCCAAACATCTGCATGACTATGAAAAACAGTTTAATTCCATTTGCAATTAGTGAGTATTTATCATAAACAAAAATCATGGGTTTACATCAGCAAGTAATATCTAGAAAGTATCAAAGCAAGAAAAAATTTGTAACTATTTTGCATGAAAAAACTGAGTCTTGAAAAAGATTTTATGTTCTTATCTTGACCTCCAAATATAGATGAATAACTAATGATACAAAGAAGATAATTACATATTACCTATGAGATATTTAGAATACAGGTTTGTATTATAAATCAGATACTATAGCCCACTTCTAAGTGATCAGACTTTAGCACACAAGTAATTGACTTAAGTCCAATTATTTGTTTATTATAGTTACCATGCTATATACTACATCCTCAAAAACTTATTTACCTTAAAACTGGAAGTTTGTACCTTAAACTTCTAAAATTATACTCTGAACTACCTCAGAAGGGAAGTTAATATAGCTTTTCAAGGCATTTTATTTAGCAACAAGGAATTAAATTAGCTTTTTCTGAAAAAAGGGGATTTTACAATCATAACAATATCTGATACTTATCTAAATGTGAAGTTTTGCTTACCACTTACCTAAAACATATATTATCTCTATAAGCTTAGGTTGAATTATGCAAACTTAAAAATACTAAAAAACATATCTGGTGATTCTTCGATAAAATTATAAATTCAATGAATAATGATACATAAGCAATAAATGTATATATAGCACTTGCAAGATTTTTTTTTTAGGCGTGGTGATTTTCATTCACGCTACTAGAAGAAATTCAGAATTGAATTTCTTTTTCAAAGGGAAGAGTTATTTTTTCCATTCTTCTACCCTCAAGCTTGGATAACTGACCCAACTTGGAATTAATACATTAAATTCCAAACCTTGTCATACAATATTACTCTGGCAAGGTTAACTGTCAAGAACTTTTCTAGGATCAGAAACTAATTCTTAATCCCTCTTGAGAGATAGATAAAGCTGGGTGATATTATTTGTGGATCTGTGAGATAAATACAGACAGTGATTCTGTGGTCAACATTCTTAGCCCTTCTACTTTATCGCATCTCACTTGAAACTAAGACACCACCAAGTTTGGAGAAGGGAACGAAACTACAAGTTTTGTCAGGAGGCAGGTGCGTCTTTATTATTCTAAAGCCTGAAATCTGGAAACAAAAATTCTTAGCATTTACTTATTATAAAATAAAAGTAAAGTTGTTTAGCATAATGTAATAATAATGCAAAACTAAGTTTAAAAAAGAAAACCAATAATCGACAGCTAACGTCATGCTTCATAATGAAAGACTGACTGCATTCCTTGTAAAACGATGATCAGGTGAGGGTGTCAGTTCTCACCACCCATTCAACATAACACTACAACTTCTAGACAGTTAATGAGGAAAAGAAAGAAAATAAAATGCATTTAAATAGGAATGGGAGATATAAAACTTTTTCTATTTGCAGATGACATTTCAGTATACATAGAAATTTCCAGGAATCTATCAATCAGTTGTATTTCTATACATAGCAATAAAAACATAGAAACCAAAATTAAAACCAATAGCATTGATAATCACAAAAAACAAAATAAGTATAAGTCTAACAAAAAATTTACAGTATTTGTATACAAAAAATTACAAAGCACTGACAAAGGGAAACAAAGAGAATATAAATAAATGGAAAGAGATAATTATTTTAATGATTTGATTTGGAAACCTGAATGTGGTAAGGATGTTGATGCTTGCCTGATTAATCTACAGTTTTAATGCAATTCCTATTAAAATCCTAGTAATATATTTACAATGAATATTCACGATGAATCATTTCCAATTATTTGCAAGTATTTCTATATTTATACATTCTTTGGAATTTGTAAGATTTAATTTTTAAGACTATGAATGCATTAAAAAGCATAATCTTTAAGGAAACTTGGGGTGAATCACTTTATAACCAAAACGTGTTCATATTTGAGAATGCTTAACGCCTGGTACATTGCAGTTGCAGTTTGGGATCCCAAAGTTACAGAATCTAGCATAACATTTTATTGTACACAATAAGTAATACAATTCATATAAAACGTAAAGATGGGCAACATGTTATTCCACTTGAGTGAAAGTCTCATAAAGGAGAAACAGGAGAGGACAGGAGCGATGGTGGCCAGCCTCCCCAAGGCAAATAAAATATATGTGAAATATTTAAAAAAACTTTGTCAGAGTTCCCATTGTGGCCCAGCTGGTTAAGAACCTGACTAGTATCCACAAGGATGTGGGTTCAATCCCTGTCCTTGCTCAGTGGGTTAAGGATTCAGCATTGCTGTGAGCTGTGGTATAGGTCACAGAGGCGGATCAGATCTGGCATTGCTGTGGCTGTGGCTTAGGAGGGCAGCCCTAGCTCCAATTCAATCTCTAGCCTGGGAATTTCCATGTGCTGTGAAAAAAGAAAAAAATTAACTTTGTCAATTCTAAGATGATTTTTATCATGTGTTTTACTAAACTGAATGTGGAGGACAGAATATATTATTATGTGAAGGCAATTATTCACTAAAAGATTGAATAAAATAAAGTCATGAGATGTGTTTTTATGTAGAAAACAACCAAAAAATTTATAGTGAACAAGTAAATGCTCCTCCTCAGGTTGGTTACTTCCCCTTGGTTGCCATTTCATTTCCTACGTAACGTGGCATTTTTTACCTTGACATATTATGGTCTTAAATCTATGACGTTCCAGAGAGTTTGGTCAGAGTTTATCGCCACAAAGATGAGAAGATAATCTAACTTTTCAAACAAAGTCCAGATAAATGTTGAGACAGGCTATCACCAAACCAAAGTCTCAAACTGAGAACATCTTCAGAAAATTCCACTTCGATGGTATAAAAGGAAGACTGTCTATGACTGGTATTTGATGAGTAAAAGAATTCTTTTGTCTGAAATATTTTTTTCTACTTATAAATTCACCAGTGTGAATTTAATTGGACTATAAAAATCCAATGACTCTTAACATTTCAAAATTTATTAAAGCCCAGAGAATTGTGAATTCGTCACTGAGAAAATTTGTTGTTTACTCCTCAGTTCTTTCTACTGTTCTCCAAATGACTAGTTCACGGGAGCCAACAAAAGAAAGAAAAATTATACCTATCTTTACGACAAATAGCTAGCTAATCAACAACAGAACTGAGTTACACATGACTCTAAAATTTAAAATAAATAATGAAGGAAGTTTGCAAGTAGAGCTAATAAATTAAGATTACTAGCTGAGGTTCAGGTCACAGGGGGTAAGGTCACTCATACAGTCTTCAATTTAAGGAGAGCAGGATTAGTATCTTGAGAACAGAGGCTTTAGAAAAATAAATATCTGGGTTTGGATTGTATCTCTGTCATTCACTTGCTCTGAATTACGATGGGTAATTCATCTTACACGTCTAAGTCACAGTTTCCTGAGCTATAAAAGTGCATAATAAATAAGTCCAATTTCATAGAGATGCTATCACATTTAACTGGCTTAACCTATTACAATGTTTTATAAAATATCTAGTACAAAATAATTATTCAATAAAGCTAAGGTAGTTTGAGTCCTGCATGCTCCCCCAGAATACGGAAAAGTGTAAGACTCCCTGAAGACAATGAATACCCTCTAGTTAGTCCGCTTCTATTGACAGATACCTAATTCAGTGGATTTGGGCAAAAAAATAATTAAGAACAAAACACTGATGATTTTATTAAGACATTAACCTGTTCGTGTGAAAAAATGGGTACATCCTTTCCAAAATATTTGTTTACATTTACATAGCTTTTGGTCTTAGTAACGTTTTATTAATAAGCAAGTTGGTTGGTAGTGGAACTGACTATAGTATGGGGTTAATGTTTTGCAAGACAGTAAAAATATTATGGGCCTAATCATATTACGAAAATTAGTGCATGCTTTTTATGGAAAATTTGAAGTGTAGAAAGGAGAAAATTGGATCTACTTACTATAGTTTATGGCCTGCTGGGTTTGGTTTTTAATTTTTTTTTTTCATGAGCATTATCCCATGTCATTAAATTGTCAACAAAATCCTCATGTTTAATGGCTCTATAATGAATCCAATGAATTTTGAAAACTATTTACAAGTGCTTAGTCACTTTGAATCTTAAGTTTCATAGTTTGCAGAATGGTGATGATGATATCCACCCCAAAGGCTTAGGACAGAGATTAAATGACGCAGCACTGGTGAAAAAGCTGGAGTGGTAAGCTAGAGTTAACTATACAAATTTCACTTAGTATTAGCTCTATTAAGTCAATAATAGAGCTTAATGGGAAATGTGATTGGGTGGATGTTGAAAAAAAAAGAAAAGCTTTAACTGCTATTTTTTAGTGTTTTCTTACTTCAAGAGGAGGAATGGGTTTTTGTCGTTTTTTTTTACTTGTGAGTTAATATTGTTACCATATAATTAGACTAAACCCTCCAAAAAAACATAGAAAGTAGTAGAAAAGTCAAAGTCTGCAAGTAGGCAGAGAATAAGAAGTTGGAAGATTTACATTCACCACAATTTCAAGGATTAAAAATATTAAATTGGATTCATTTAAATATTTTAAGATCTTCATACTTGTATTTTAACTTTTTGAATGTTTTGAGATGTAGTTTGCTTTTTCCTTTAGAGAGTATTAAAAAGCAGGGCCCATCTTCCATTCTACCCTTGGTTCTGCATTACTTTGTTTTTAATATATTCAGCATTCAAAGGTATCTATTGGGGGGTATTTTAATTTTATAAATATGGGTGAGTGTTTTAAAAAAGAGTTTGTTACTCTCAAAAATCTCTTGATAGTGTTCCTATCATAGAAAAATACAGAAAAACATTAGGGTGGGTTTTGGTCTACTGCTTCTAGGGAGGTTATGCTTCAGAAGGTTGAAATATGTCAGAGAGCCACACACCCAGTTTTAGTGCTGAGCACAACTGTCTGTTTTATCTTAGTAAAGTTCAACATTTCTAAAGCAATTCTTTGTCTAAAAGCAAATCCTAAGTGTGCATTGGGCTGAATGACAGAAGACCTGAATTCAACCACCAATTCTGCTGGCTCTGCTACCAATCTGGGCAATGACTAACATCATGCGAGTATAATAGCCATTTGTTTATAATGCAAGTTAAATCCCATCTCATATATACAAAGCTGTTCTGTAGTCATCTGTCATTTCAAGCAGAATTTATTGCAAAGTCTTCCTCTCTCTTTTTCTACCTCAAGCATACAATATTTTTTTCTGATTTATATGGTCGTCACTGAACTCCTCTAAATCTTTCCTGTGTTTATTCCATCACCATCATCATTTCTTTTTTCAAACCTTCTTTCTTCTTTTAAAAAGACATAAAAATGTATTGCAAGTGTAAGTTGGAATGAGCTTCATTTCCTGAACTTATAGTTTGGCTCTCTGGCAGCCTACTGATAGTAACTCAACGTCTTTCTGCAGTTTGTGTACAAAAATCACAGTGAAAGATAAAAAGATGGCTTCCCCCCTCCTTTTCTGAATATTTTAGAAGAAAAGACTAAGGGACGATATGTAAATAGAATAATTGCTTTGAATATCACATTGTTTACATTCCATTTGGGAAAATTTGACTTACAGAGGGCAAGGAATTAGCAAACCATGAAACCTCACACATACTGTTGAGTTAGCAAGTATTTATAGAGTGGCTAATAAGTAGCTAACCTACTGCTCAACTGTGTGGTCCAGACCAGGAGAGTAGGAGTTAAGAGCAGAGCACCTACGTGATCTACTACACTTCCAAAGATTTTTGTTTTAATCATTATGAGCTCCCGTGAAGAGTATTTGGTATGCTGGCCAGGAATCAAATCTGCCAACTGCTTTGAAGACAGATTTCCAAAACGGAGAGATAATGAGTCAGTTAAATGAGACCACACTCATTGTCTGAATGAGTACTTGCATCTGAAGAACTTTCCAGAGATGAAGCTAGCTTAATTTTGAAAAGCCTGGGAGAAGGAGTAGCATTTGAGCCCAGCTTCAATAACTTCATACTTTTCAGAGCTACAAATTGCTGCTACAATATAGTAGGTTTACAGATTCTTTTTATCTTTTTCCAAATGATTCAAGCTCATATGCTTATAATATGAATTCAAATTAATGTTGTTGTGATTGTTTTTCAGAGTCTGACACCTCTAAAATATTCTATGAGTGTAAAGAGTGGGCCCATGCATTGCTTTATTTTCAGCTCCTGGCACTTTTTGAACAATAAATAAACTAATCTTGGGATGATATAGAATGAATTAATCTTGCAGTGCTTTAGAACCCATGTTAGCAATGGCTGATTTGCTGAGTTTTGCTGCTGAGCAATCATTTTCAATGAGTTGAGAATTGCTCCCACAGTTCCTCTCCCTATTCCTCAAGGTCACATGTGTTTTGTGAAAAGCAGAGGTAGCCACATTTTTAGAGGCCAAGAGAATCATTAGGTTTCATCTGGTTCAAAACCCCCTCTTCCAACCTGATTTTCTGTTCCTACCCAGGGCCCTCATATTATGAATTTTTCTCTTTCTTTGCCTTAAAATTGATAAATGACTTAGATATGCTACTCATATTTTAGTTTTACTTGTGAATATTGCCCCTCGAATCACCCATTTTAGTGACACCTAAGCAAAACCAGCTCAGCATTTCTTTAGTCCCATTCTATCAACAGCCCAGGGAAGGACAGCTCAAAGTCCCCAGATTGAAATTAAAGAAAGTGACAGGTTTATTTCAAGACTGTGATTCACTTGGGGCATCAGGGTGCGCACGCACACACACACACAAAATATATATATATTGTGTGTGTGTATATATATATATATACACATATATATATATACATGTGTACATGTGTGTGTATATATATATAATTTCTTCCTTTTTCTAAGATCTAACAGTTATACATAGCCCCTAAAGTATTCCTAAACAGTCATGTTGCAGCCTGTCCCAGTGAGGTTTTATGCAGGTAAAGATAATCTCTGTCAAAGACTTGCAAATGGTTCTTTCCTTGTTTTTTATTAATTTACCAAACTCAGAATAATTTAAATAATTTTCTGATTTACTCTGCTGTTCCTGAGAGAAAAATAAATACTGAAAAATAAAAATATGGTTTTTGTTTTCAGCTCTGTATTTTCTCACAACAAAGTACTGGTTGGTTTGTTGCTTGCTTGTTTGCTGTGTTGTTTATGAACCGCAGCTTTGCTTGCCCCTTGATTCTGATAATAAAACTTAGTGAACAGAAAATCTACTAAAACCCTCCTCCTGATTTTTTTTCTTTATTAGAAAATATGGATAGCATTAATCAGAATATTTAGATTAAAAATGTTTTATCCCAGTTCTAAAATTAATCGTCTTTTCCATTCTTTTTGGAATAAAAATAACATAAAGTTTTTGAAGTAGTCTTGATTATATTTATCGAGAACATTTCTCACACTCATATTCTGGTGTGTTGAGAACACATCTTCACTTTCTAATATCTTCTTATTACGCTTTTATATTGTTACTAAGAAAAGAAGAAAAATTCTCATTAATATTATTGACCTCTTAGAAAAGGTCATGGACTATTAGTTGAAAATCACTGGCCTACATCCTCTTTTCTGAATCCCGCAAAATACATTTCCAACAGTCTATTGAAATTTCAAGCCATTCCAAACTGAATTTATCTTTCACCAACAAGCACTTCCTTCCTCAAGTTAGTCCTCATTCTATAATCCTCATCTTTTTTTTTTTTAGGGCCACACCTGTAATATATGGAAGTTACCAGGTCAGGGGTTGAATAAGAGCTTCAGCTGCCAGCCTACACCACAGCCACAGCAACGACAGATCCAGCTGTGTCTACAACCTACACTGCAGCTCATGAAAATGCTGGATCCTTAACCTACTGAGAGAGGCCAGGGTCGAATCTGAATTGTCATAGACACTAATTGCATTCTTAACCTGCCTAGCCACAACTGGAACTCTGGGCCTTACCTTATAAAACAGTGAACACCTTCAATTAGAAGCCCTGAGTCACCTTCAACTCCCATTACGTTTTGCTTTTTTTTTTAATTCTCCAATATCAAATCAATTACTAAAAACTAAATTTAATTTCAAAAATATTTCTTAAATTTGACTTTTCGTATCAATATTTGTCAAGCGTATTTAGGTGTGGACATCTTTTTTATCTGACATCTTCTCAAAAACATCTTAAGGAATGCTTCTTGATGTTATTCTCTTTACATAAAATTCTCTTTCCAGCCAGGAAAACTTCTGGACTTCCTTCAAGATGATGCTCAAAGCAACTTTCTCCATGAATACTTTTCTGACTCTCCTACTTAGACCTGCTTCCAGGATTATAACACGTATCTAGTCACACTGTATTATATTAAATACAATATATTTCCTTTCTCTATTTCCTTCCCTAGTCTCTGAGTAACTTGAGGGAACTGAACACATACAAACTCTACCTAATAAATGCATATGAATGAATAAATTCATAAATGATGCCATCAATGAATGGTAAGATATCAAGCTTTCTAGAACAATTATGGATCAATCAGCACAAAATAATCAGAATTGGTAGTCAAATTCCAATTTTGTCCTTTATATCAATTTAACTCATTGTTAGGATGTAGGTTAATGTAAAGTAATCTTCACACATAATATTAGGAAAACCTATTCCTAAGTTTATGACTACCACCATTCACTAGGTCACATTTTTCTTCTAGACTTTTCTTCTTTGATCAAATCTTTCCCTGACTTTAAGACAGCAGCAAACTCATTGTTTTCTGGCATTGCCATCTTACGCGTTTACCACCTTCCTCTTGAGCTGATACTTTAAGTATATTTTTAGGATTTATAAGAGAGAAGGAATAATCCTATGAAGTATATGCTTTGGCAGATATTTTATATATGGTACAGAACAGCTGACTTCAATATAAGTTTACTGTTATAGTTTCTTAAGGATCTCATTATGGACTTAAAATAAGGGCCCAGTATTTTTTTTTTAATTTATTTATTTTGGTTTGATTGTTTTCACATTCTTATACAGTTACAGAATACTTCCTAGTCGAAATAAAGAGAAAAATATGAAAATGAACATTAACTGAAATTTCATGAAGATTCTTAGCGAGGAGTTCCCGTCGTGGCTCAGTGGTTAACGAATCCGACTAGGAACCATGAGGTTGCGGGTTCGAGCCCTGCCCTTGCTCAGTGGGTTAACGATCCGGCGTTGCCGTGAGCTGTGGTGTAGGTTGTAGACACGGCTCGGATCCCGCGTTGCTGTGGCTGCGGCGCTGGCCAGTGGCTACAGCTCCGATTAGACCCCTAGCCTGGGAACCTCCACATGCCGCGGGTGCGGCCATAAAATGACAAAAGGCAAAAAAAAAAAAAAAAGATTTTTAGCGAAAGAGACAACTATAATATGTATTGAAATCAAATGTTTATTCTTGTGGGGTCTATTTGGCATTATAATTTCCACATAGTTACCCAAAACAATATGAAGTATGATTTTCTCTTTTCTAGTCTGCAAGTATGCATGTTAGTATTCTTCTTTTTAACTTCTTAGCATAAAAAGTATTTTTAGACTAGAGTGCATTTGATTACTGCATGTAGCCAACAGGGATTGTATTCATAAAAATAATTTTGCTCATGTTTAGAGACTAAAAAAAAAAATCCTGGATTTGTTTTGAGAAAAGATAATTAAATCTATTGTGTGTATTCCTTTAAAACGCCACTTTATCCTTTAAGGTAATATGTACATCTGTTGTTACCAATAATACATGAATTAATAACTTCATAAAGCATACTACCATTTATTTGAATTACTAGATCATCTGCTTTTGAGTGTAAAAAGACTTTCTGTTTTTAACCTGAAGAATTCCGCCAGGAGAGCTTTACAGATAGAAGGCAGTAAATCTGTTAATTTTGTTATCTATCAACTTCATTTAAATACTCACCAAGTCATCTACATGAAACATATGGAACTCAATGAAAGAATTATCCTGGTCTATGATGAAGAATATAAATGGTGAGAAGAAAGATTTCAACAGTTAAAAAAAAAAAAAAGAGTTAAGAAGCTAAATGTGGAAAGTCCTGTATGAATAGCAGAGGCCTGTGCTTATTTCCAAATTGCTGAAGAAATTCTTCTGACTAGAAACTTATTACATTGGTTCAGACAAAAATGTGACTTATTTGTATGTCTTTAATGGTATTCTATTTCTTATAAGCCATTTATGAGCAGTGGTAGCCAAAACATACACAAAGAAGCCACAGACAAGGAGAGAGAAAAGCCACATTCCATTACGCAAATGTGTGTCTCCTGGGCTTGGTTCCTAGAGCACTGTGGGTGCACACAGAAGGAGGCCTGCCGAGGTTTGCCAGCCCTAATTTCACTGGTACAGGGAACCACCTGCAGACGGCTGCAAGGTTATGGGAAGTTAACGGTGGTATTTCCATCAGTGTGTTTTTGGTAGTTCAATCTCTGGTTCCAGCTCCCGTTTCTCTATTAACCAAGACAGTAGTGGTTTAGTTTCTTTTGGACTTGATTCATTGGTTCTAATTCATGGAAAACTCCCTGGTGTTTTTCCCAAGAAAAAAATAGAAATTCATATCAATTTTAGCCACTTATTTTGTTGTTAAATTCACTGGCATGCTATATCACAGGGAATTATGTTATCGGATTCTTAAACTTCCTATCTCCCTGTCTTTTCTTCAAACTAGTTTACTTTAGTCTTCATACTCTGTTGAATAAAATAGGTCTTTTACTGTAATGCCTGTACTTACGGGCTACATTTTATATGCTCCATTAGGCAAATTATAAATTGGCTCCTTAGAAATACTAAGAAAACTTCTTGATATTTACTATTTCAGAATATGTCTCATAAATTAAATCTGTTACTTTGAGTTTAAACTCACTTTTGAGTGAGTTTTAAAAAAAATCCCTGGAGATTCATGAATTTCTGCAAATTTGTATTAATGGTAATTGTACAATTAAGGCGTTTTTCTTTTTATTGATTCTGATTTTGTGCTTCTAAGTCTTTATATTCTGTTTCTGCCTTTTCCTACGGTTTTGTTAATACCCTAAGTGCCTCACCTAATTTGAAACAGACTTGCTGCTGTTTTCAACTATATTCAGTTTGTGGGTTAAATATATGAGATAGAAATAACTGTAGAAAATGTGAATTTCTGAGGCTAGACATTCCAACTAGGCCTTTGCAGCCTGGAATGTGAGTTAGTCTGAGCAGGAATGATAAACTTGGGTTATTTAGAAGTAATAGGCAATGGGTGTGAATCCTGAATTTAGAAATTTATGTAAGTTATATGAAAGGTTGTGTTAGAAGAGACTGGACTTGAAGGGTCTTGTATCAAACGTACCCCAGCATAAACCGGTTCGGTGTGGGACATAAGATCAGGTAAACGAAAAGTAAGTGATGCAGAAGGAAATGTGGTTCAACTTCCTCTGTCCTTGTCCAGCTGTCAGTCTCTTTGTTGGCCACTTTGGTATAGTTGGGAAGGAAATAGGAAATTAGAGGGAGTGAACACACACGTTTGTTCAAATAAGGAGACTGAAACAGGATGTACATGCTGTGGTTAATAACAGCAAAGCACCCCTAGGTTTACAATTCCTGCCCAGACTAACTCACATTCCTCTCTGAACAGCCTCGCTGGAATGTCTCCTACCAGTAACCCTGCAGGCAGAAGTGATGGGCATTGACAGAAGAATGGCTTCCACATGCTTTCAATATGGTGGAAGTTTCAGGTGACAGATTGATTCGATTGGCCACCCCCATGATTTGGGTGGAACAACAAAGGAGATACTTTTCACAGATCTGCTTCTGTTTTTTAGGGGGGGGGGGGAAGGATCAAATAACAAAACTGACATGTTGTGGTAATAATAAATTAACGAAGCATATTCAGTAGCATATGTGAAAAATCACAAACAGTAGCAAAGGCAAGAATAAATGATTGAAACAAATGAATGAGCTACAGTGTAAAAAAGAAGACTTCCTCTAAAAACCACTTCTTCCACTGTTGCAAAGAACAACTAACTCTTAGGAGGCATAAAATAAATAGCATGTCTATAGTTATATGCTCTTTAACATAGGGACAAATATGTATGCTTAAGTGATGCTTTTCAAATCAAATTTAAACCAGAATACCCAAGACAGTAAATTACAGCGATATGCAGCAAATGTAGGGCACTGAGGCCTATGTTATTCCAGGTCAGAAACAAAATGGTTTAATGTAAAATGTTTGGCTAATGAATCACTCTACATTTCAAATTATGTGCTGCTTAATTTGTTCAGCTACAGAGGATGGTCTGACTAAAATTAGATTCCTAAAGTAAGGAAAAGTAGACTGTCATATCTCAGATCATCTCTGTTCCTGACTCAGAGAGATTAGATAACACGCTCAGGATTACACAGTCAGAAATGTGAAGATCTACATGAGAATTCAGGTTTTTCACTCCAAATTCTGTGTCCTTTCTCCCATCTTACATATCCCTAAAGTTATGATCCAGTCCCAACTCAAACCACTGACTATAGTAAAATAAATTACAAAGACTTAGGGCTCCCCTACTGATCTCCCAGTTCTCACTAGACAGAGTATAGGTTGTATTATTGATCTTACTTTATGATTGGTTTTAAAGCCCTATGCTGACACAGTGGCAGGCTGAAGTCCAGTTTTAAATTCTGTGAATTTACTTATTCCTATAGTTAAACCAATTAAATCTACTATGGACCATAAAATCAAAGTGAACAAGCCATTGTGCCTTCTTTTAAAGAATTCACAGACCATTGTAGAGACAGACAATAAAATGGATAACTAAGATTAACTACATTAATATAGCAACTTCTTTGGAAAAGGCAAAGATAAACTCTAAATAAAACTAATAAAACAAATATTTAGTGGCTGTCAAAAAAGAAGAGCTATGAAAGCCACTTCAAAATGCACAGGAGAAAGTGCGGAGATGATGGCAGGGCCAGAGCACCCTTCTTTGTCTCTTTCTCCCACTATAAAAGAGGAAAGTGTGAAAATTTAGTAAGTATGGCACATCACTGTGTTAATATATATCTAGTTCTTTACAAAGTGATCCACACTGCATTTTTAGTTACATTATTACTATTCTATGAAATTATGTCTATATCATTTGTTTAATTGGGAAACTTTGAATAACATTTAAATATTTGCACTATTTTAATTAAATTATATGTTAGTAAATAAAACAACCTATCAGAGTTCCCATTGCAACTCAGCAGTATCAAAACCAACTAGTACCCATGAGAATGTAGGTTCAATCCCTGGCCTCGCTCAGTGAGTTAAGGATCCGGCGTTGCTGTGAGATGGGGTGTAGGTCACAGATGCAGCTTGGATTTGGCATTGCTGTGGCTGTGATTTGACCCCTAGCCTGGGAACTTCCATATGGCAAAGGTGTGGCCCTAAAAATACAAAAACAAACAAACAAAAAACACATAAAACAAAAAACTATCGACATATTGCTCTAAAACAGTATATGCGTATATTTAATAAATAGCCAAGACTATCCCTCAATAGCTATCTGTATTCATTTTTTGTTTTGTTTTATTTTTGGATGCATCTGTGGCATGCATAAGTTCCCAGGCCAGGGACTGAACCCATGCCACAGCTATAACCAGAGCCACAGCAGTGACAACGCCAGATTCTTAACCCACTGAGTCATGAGGGAACTACTGTATTTATTCTTAAGTAGAGCATTGTTAGGGATTCCCAAACTGAACTTTCAAGAATTTTTGTTTCATATTTTTTGAATTATCTTTCGCAGCCTGGCAGAAACCTGATTATTGTACGTTATTACTGAGATGTTCACCCCATAATAATATTATCTAGCATTCTCTTCATTCAGCTTTCCACTATTTCTTGTTTTACACATTTGAGGATATATAACAGCTTGAGAATGTGGGCCAGTGGCTCACTGCAGTAAAAGAGGGGGTTAGTGGAAACTTGGACTGTATTCTTTTCTCTGTCGATAACTTGCCTAAAATCTTGGATAATCCTTGGATTCGGGGTCAGTACTTTTTCAGTGAGAGATGGAAGGAAGCAAGGCACAATGATAGGCACTATAAGAGTTTGAGGGTACATGAGCTGTGGTGCTGTCATTTAAGAAACTGACAGTATGGCGGGAGAGATAAGAATAACACAAACTATATATTAAGTGTAATAAAAGCTGCACAAGTAAGATGCCATGCTATGGCTTCCAGCATTGGCTACCAGGACAGGCATGTTAGAGCACAAAATGGGAACACTTCTCTTCATTTTTGAAACCCATTATTGAAATATTTTTAGATAGAATTTTAGGTAGTGCTATAGAAAGCAGAATATAATTGCTATTTTTTAACTATAATAACTATGAAATTTTAAGGGTCACCATAAAATGTATTTTTGTTCTTTGAGCTTTTAGGAAGCACTGAATAATGAATGTCAGAAATCATTAGATAATATCAATTTCATATGCACCCAAGTATGTATTCTCCAATATACCTTACTATTTCACATTTACCAGCCTATAATTTTTGACCTAAGTATATATATTTTTCAAATTACAGATTGTAAAATAACCCTTAAGACAAAATTATGATACTCCATCTGGCTATATCCTAGATCAAATTTTTCTGCCATTTTTGCCACTTGAAAATAAAGCAGCTACCTTTTCAGTACCGAAAGAATACTTTCTTTTAAAGCCATAAAGCCGTATTAATAGAATCCCAAACATTCCATAGTGGTGGCTCAACATGCTAAAATGTGAGTTCAGAAAGCCCATTTTGATACAAATTATTTACTCTGATTTTTAGCAGGGGATGCTGAACAAGTGTCCACAGTTCAGCTCTTGAAGCTGTGGTCTAGGTAGAGAACCGCAGGGAGGTGAACTGGCAACTTTCAGAATGCAAAGGAGACAGGGCAAAGGGTTGTTCCTGACATTTTTCAAATGACTTTCTAAACAGAGCTCTTCTATTAAAGTTTTTGAAAGGGGGTTTCAGTAGTTACAGAGCCAGTTTCAGAGGTGGGGAAGTTGCTATTAATGCAACAGAAAAGTGTATTAATGTGATGGAAGAAAAGGCATAGACTAGTGAACAAAAATGGCAAGTGACATTTTTTTTATCAAAGTGTCTTACTTGATGTTTATGCAACAACACAAACTACCAAGTGAATACAGTGGGTTTTCAAAGGTAGAGAAGGAAAACTATGTCACTAACCCAAAGAGTGAATATAAATTTCACCTGTGAAACTGGAACAGGGCTGACACATTTAACAAAATGGTACAGGTGAACATTTGGATAGCATGACCGTCCTGGAAAAGCCGTCCTATTAATTATCCCTATATAATATTTCCTTTTCATAGATTGGCAAACAGTATTGAATGCAAATTTGGTAAGAATTTAATTTTGTTTTCAGTGGAGGTTTGGATTGAAATAACTTTCTTACAGAAATTATCGATTCTTTGAGAAGCAACAGGCACTTATGCAGAAATAAATTCTGCTTCTAGAAGAAATGACTTATCTCACATACCACAAGGGAAGTTCCTTTAAAGAAGACCCTTACTTTATCTACTTTTGATACCCTGATGCTTACCGCTATATCCCATACACAGTAAAGACTCATTAAGTTGGACAAATGGAATTGAAATGTCCATAGTGGAGCAGAAACCACCTCCATTCAACAGCCACTAGTCACAGACATGGGACTCACCTCTTTTGTCTCAAATGCTGAAGGACTGTACCTTCAATACAGCTCTTTCTTCACAGTTGTATCCCAAGTTATGAAGTTTAGCTGGAGAAAAATCACAAATGAAACATCTTCCTTGCTAATTAAACCATGGAAATTCAAATACGGCAATTGAGTTTTGCAAAGCAGAGGCTCTTTATCTAAGTGACTGACACAGTATTATCAGTTGACAGATTCATTACCACATGATTATCAACTTACTCAAGCAAATGAAAATTTCATGAATACCTAGAAGTCATGGCAGATGTTAATAAAGGTTGGCAGAGAGATTTCAAACATATTATGTACAAATTTCTCATTTCTTATTACAAACTGTTTTCACTTTACTGATATGAACTGCAGGAATTGTCACACTTTTCTTCCTTTGTTGTTTAGATCAGTATTCACTGAAAGAGTTCATTGCTTTCAGTCCTTGCCAACTTTGATAAGGTGAAAATATTTTCTGAGCATAGGAGAAATGGAGCAGAATAAGCATTTTTATGCTATTTCTGTCTACGAATGGACTTATTAAAGCAAGTAAAAAATGAATTTAGAATAATATCCTAAAAGTGTCCTATACTGAATTTTAATAGGTAACCTATTTATTTTGAGATCCTACTGTAAGGAAGAGTGGGTATTATTACCTTTCTCATATTAAAGCAAACATGTAAGAGAAATGTTTAGTCAAGTCTAATCAAGACAAGAAAGTATATTGTTTTCTACATTATTTTGCTTTTTTTCTTTTGATTTTTAAGATATTTGCACCATCTCTGTTTGGGACAGACAGGTTGAAGAGTTGAGTAAGGATGGACTAAAGGAACCAAGGTTTGAATACATTTTGATAGTCATATCAGAAACACTCAGCTTCTAATGAGGGTCCAGTACAGGGGATATAGCTTTAATTGACTTAATCATTTACAGTGTAAACTGAAGGAGACATATATCTTCTGTCAAAATTCTTACATTCGGATTCTCATATTATCTCTCCTAGACTAGTGCAATTAAGATCAAGGAGACAATGCATCTTCACGGGGATGAAACATTTCTGTAATTGATACTAGCAATCCCACACAAAGAAGAGCTTCACAAACTAAAACTAAGGTGGTAATGTTGGGTCCTTAGATCTAATAGTAATTCTATTTAAAAAAAAAACTATCTTTTACCAAAAAAAAACAAACAAATTTAAGTTAAATTTTAAGAAGTATATTTGCATTCACTGAAGAGAAACCAAACCAACTAATAAGGTACTAATGGTGTACATTATTGTTTTTTAAAGAACTGGTAATCAAGTAGTCCTGCTATAATTGGTATTTATGGCATTTCTACATGTTCACTTCTAATTTTATAGCGATATTAAATGCAAACCATAATGAGCTTTCTTATATTTCCTAAATTAATAAGTTCTTTATTATTCTCCCCCACAGAGGCAGGTAGAGCAGATGATAAATGTCTCTCCTTCCCCCAACCCATGATCTGGTGTTCACACTTTTGTGTAATTCCATTCCCATTAATGTGGGCAGAACGTGGGGCTGCTTTTCTCCAACTGAACCAGTAAAGCTAATAGGATGTCACTCCTGTGATTACATTACAATGTAGAAGACTGTCTTGATAGCAGACACTCTACAGACTTGCCTTGCTTCCTTGATGAAATAAGGGACCATGATGGCAATACTCATGTGTCAAGGAACTATACGTAGATGGTCTCTAGAAACTGCAGGAGGCCTCCAGTCGCTGAGAAAGTGTTTCCAGCTGACAACTAGGAAGAAGCTGGGGTCAGACTTACATCCGTGGGAAATTAATTGTAAAAGCCACCCAAATGAGCTTGGAAGTAGTTCTTCCAATGAAGCTTACAAATGAAATTCTGTGAAAATTCCTAAGCAGAGGACTCTGTCGTGTCTGGACTAGTGATTCACAGACATTTTGAGATAACAAATGTGTGGTTTTTTTAAGCAGCTAAGTGTGTGGCAATCTGATATGCAGTGATAGATATAATAATTACAATATTCTGCAACTCTTGAAGTCTAAGCAAGTGTAGCAATTTCTATAGATAAGGCAGTAATTCATTTTTGCATTCAACAAGTATTACTTACTGCCAGTTACTCTTCTGGTTACTAGGGAAATGGCAATAAACAAAGATACAATTCATATACTGTAATGGAGGACATTTTAATGATATTTAAAAGTCAGAATAATTATAGAATTATAGTTGTGTTAAGTGAACAACAAATGACGAAATGTGGTCATGAGAATTAGGCAAAACCACCTCCATGACTTGCTGGTAGATAGTTAAAAATAGGCTCTTAGCAATGGGAAGAGAATGCATTTGTCTACTTCTATGCTATAAATAACCTCACCATAGTCAATTATAAGATTCAAATGACATAGCGCTGAACATGGGGCTGAAAAGAAATAGACACAATAAACTTCTGCAACCTGGTACAAGCAGGCCCCCATATACCACCGAGGTTCCCCAAAAAAGTGACAGGTAATTAAACTGAGTGCTGAAGAATGAGTCTGACTCAACAAACAATGATGGGAATAAAGAATGATCTAGAAGAGCAGTCAGCTTATCAGAGGTTCTGAATCTTGAAGAGTTTCTTTGAAGAACTGAAAGAATGTGGAGGGAGTTTAAAGGCAAAGGGGACAGAAATTCAAAAGGGGAGAATAAAGACGCAGGAAGGGGTCAGACTATTCAGACTGCCAGACCTTATTTTAGGCTCTGAGGATGTGAGAATAATAAAGCAGTCTCTATCTCATGGTGCTCCCAGGGATCTTTATGTTAAGATTTTTAGAGTTTGACCTAAAGCAAAGGAAATTGTTCAATTAATATTGGCAAGAAAATAACAAATTGTATTTTTAAAAGAGAACTGTTCTTTGGATAAATTGTTTTTAAATATGAATGTGTGTGGAGAAACCAATTCAGACAGTATTACTTATGTCAAAGGCTTAGTTTAAAAAATAAAAATAACAGTACCTCATCACGGTTGTTTTGAGGTTAATTTAATACAGACAAATTATCTATAAAGTTGGTCAAAGCATAGTAAATCTCAGAAATTTTTTTCACCTTCTGCTTTTCTTCTTTTAGTTTTCTTATTGTTAGTAAAACACAGAAGAGATCTGTGATGAAGATATAAATTTGAAAGTGTTCATCATATGCTTGAAGTTATACAGGATAATATTACAGAGAATTAACAGTGAATGTGAAGAAAAAGCAGGCCCAATTCAAAGCCATGCAGAGACCCAAAATTTAAAGACTTCTGGAAGGGAAGAAACCATCTTCCTCTGGCAGAAAACTTACATCATCAAATATGGAAATGACAGCTTCTGTCTGCAGAAGTATGTTGAGCTCACACCTGGATTTGGGACTCATTTCTTGGGTCATTATTATTAGAAGTATGTAGAAAAACTGGATAGAGTTCAAAGAAAAGTAATAAAAATGATTAATGACTTGAGGTTGATGGATTTATAAGAAAAGATTAAAAACTAGAATGGGCTCCGACAAAGGCTATGAGGGAATAAGTGTAATTAATCTCCTAGAGTTTTAAAAGTGTGGTAAAAAAATAATTTAAATAATTTAAATAATTTAAAAGTGAGGAAAAAATAATTATTTTCTCCATAGTGAGAAAAAAAAACAATTATTCTATTAGTCCAAGTATTAGATGAGGAAACCATGATATTGATAACATTAATTCTGCAGGAAAAAAGTTTCAAGGAAACTGATAAGAAATTACAGTCAGACATTAAAGAAGAACTTTTTCTAATTTATTATAGGATCAATATACTTAAAAAGAGTTGTAGGGAATGGATTTCATTGGATTGCAGGTTTTTAAATAACAAAAATTATATAGAAAGCAAAGATCTTGTGACTACTTTAGTAACAAATGTAGTGAATAGACTAAAACCTACTCATAACAATGATATTAATAAAGATTCTATAGAAGGAGTAGTTAGTTAGCCTGTGCCAAGTTTCTTCTTGATAACCAGAAATAACTATGATAGCATCTTTTATGAATTCAAACCTAAAAATGGATTATAAATTTGGAAGTATGAATCATTTTCTATTTATGTACTGAATTATCTATTAATCTCACAGATGCCAGAAGCAGAATTATTAAAGCCATGATAATGTAGAAGAACCATTAACCCTGTTTTTTTGGATAACTCACCAATTCTGTGTGTCACTAATTTGCAGTGTAAAATATCAGGAAAAGAGAAATCAGTGGAACAATGGCCCCAGAAGTCTATATTGGGATTCACCGTGGATGTATGATTCAGGACAGGATTGCCTATGCACAGGGTAAAGATGTGCTTAGCAGAGACCTGATATGGGGCTGTGAATTAGGTGATTCAAGAGATCATGCAAGAGGGAGATATTGAAAAGCTTGCCCTGGAAGAATGGCGACATGTTGCTGAGTACTATGGGCATTCAGTCAACCTAACTTCAGTTTCCTTATTTTTCTGTGAAGTTGGTCAAAGTTCAGTCTATTCTCAATGGAGCAGCCAGGGTGACTCTTTACAAGTCAGCTAGATCAGGAGTTCCCGTCATGGCTCAGTGGTTAACGAATCCGACTAGGAACATGAGGTTGCGGGTTCGATCCCTGGCCTTACTCAGTGGGTTAAGGATCCGGCGTTTCCGTGAGCTGTGGTGTAGGTTGCAGATGCAGCTCGGATCCTGCGTTGCTGTGGCTGTGGCGAAGGCAGGTAGCTACAGCTCCTGTTAGACCCCTCGCCTGGGAACCTCCATATGCCGCGGGTGCGGCCCTAGATAAGGCAAAAAAAAAAAAAAAAAAAGACCAAGTCAGCTAGATCATATCACTTCTCTAAAGCTTCCAATGACCTCATGCCAAGTAATGGTGAAAATCAAAGTCCATATAATGGCTATATTGCCCTAATTTATCTGATTCTTGTTATGTCTCTTACTTTATCTGCTCCCATCGCTTTCCCTCATTCTGCTCCAGCCACAACTGACCAACTGTGGTTGGTCTAGTATGCTGGCCAACACACTGGAAATGGTCCAGCCACAGGATCCATGTTCGTTTTCCCTCCTGGAAAACTTCCTCCATGTATCTGTACAGTTTGCACTCTCAACTACATCAAGTCCTAGATCATAGGTTACCTTTTGTTTGAGCCTTTCTCTGATTACCCTAGTTAAATTTTCAAAAATTTGCCTTACAGTAGTCATGTCCATCACCCTTTTCTCTATGGCATTATGTATTTCAAAGTTGTTTTTTGTTTCTTTTTTCTTATTAAAAACATAAGTTCTGTGAGGGCAGATATTTTAATTTGTTTTGTTAATGGTGCATTTTTAGTAACTAGAATAGTGACTGTCACATTGTAGGAACTTAATAAACATCTGTTGAATGAATGAGTATTTGTATGAGATCGAATTTGCAGTAGTAGTAGTTATAGATAGACTCCTAAATGGGACCCTTTCCTATTTGAAAGTGCCATTAATTACAAAAATATCTATTTTCAATAATGTAATCTTTGGATTATTAATTAAGCAAATAATTTAGTTTAATGCATTAATATAAATACATGCTTGTAAAAATTTTGAAAATATAAAGACATATATTAAATATGTCATTCATATATTGGTGTATTTTATTCTAACGTTATGCAATTACTTTATATATAGTTATGTGTTCTGCTTTTTAAATCAATATTTATGATATGGGTGACATGTTCTAAAAGTTTTCATAAATATTTGAATATTGTAAATATCTTTTTAATGGCTTCAAAATATCCACTGTAACATTTGAATATATTTTAAATTACTTCTCAACGATCCCAACTGTCTTCACTTTTTCATTATGACAAATATGCCACTTATTTAAATTAAAATAAGGTTACACTAAGAAATCCTATAATTATGTTGTCATGGAATTAAAAAAATGGAATGACTGTATGACATCTCAAAATAATATAATGACAGAAATTTTGTTTTTCTTAAATGACATGGACCACCACAGAAACACAAGAAATGGCCCAAAATACATTATGTGGTCACTATATTTTTATAATCATGCAAGAGTCTATAAAAGATTCAGATGGGTCAACCCAACAGTACTTTAGCAAACAGGCTGTCCTTAAAAGAGACTGAACTTGAAATGAGACAGTTAGACTCCTAGGACATTAAAAATATGAGAAACTCTAATGAAGTCTCAACTGATATGAGAGAAAACAACCAAGCAGTAAATGACTTTAGTAGTCTACAATTGACAATAGTGAGAAATTAGTTATGAATAAGATGGCACACAAACAAAAGCATTCTACTATGCAGTATTCCATTTTATCTTTGCAAATAATATATTTAGAGGAGTGCAATATTCGTTCACTGCTGTACCCTAAGCACCTGGAAGAGTACTGGCATACTAGGGGTGAGCAACAGATAATTTTGGACTGATTCTTTATGTGCAATAAATATGGAACTATAAGTCTACATAATTTATACTAATGATATACTCAATCCCCAGATAAAGCATGTACAAGCCTTGCCAGATAGAGAAACATGAGATATTAGATTAAAATAACTTTATCTTCTTGGTAATAAACTCTATAGATATGACAGCAAATTTCCACATAAAAGCAGGCAACTTTCTCAGGAAACTCTGAAAATCAAATAGTTTAAATTAAAGGGAGACTTTCTCCACTTTCATTTATTTGCTTCTGTAGCTGTAGTCACGGACAGCTAATAAAATAATTTTAGGTTGCCTTGGGAAAGAGTCAGGCATTTCTTCAAATCTGATTTGGATTTGGCCTCTGCTTTACTATCAATAAGTTACTTAGTGTTAATGAGGCTTGCGTAGTAGTTGAGTGCCACTTAGGTATTTGAAGCTTGCGTAGCAACTGAATGCCTTATATTCTGCTTTTAAAATGTCTTAATAGATTGAAATACATTCCTCATGCTGAACAACCTCTAAAGCTTTCAACACAATTATAAATTCACTGTAATTTGCCTATTTTTTTAGTTTCAACAAGTTTCTTCTTTTTTATCACTAGACCATTACAGTTTAAACATTTTTTCTTTATGTCTTTATAAAATGCTTTAAATATTTTGGAACAAATTGAGTATGAAAAAAAATTTCATTTAATAAATTTTGTTTAGCACTTGATCAGTGCAAGCACTAGGCTAGTTTTAGATATTTCGACAGAAATCATTAAATTAATAAGTAATCATTTGTAAATCAAACTAAAATGATTCCAAGCCATCAGGAATTATAAAATCCCAAGTAATTTGGAATTATAAAATGTATACCATATATTATCATTCTGAAATTGCTCTGAATGGCATTGCTTTAATTCAGACCTCAGTGCCATATAAACAGCAAGAGGTAACATTTGGACCAAGAAAACCAAAACTTATAGTTATGTAGTTACTATAACCGAGCATAAAATTTGGGTTTTATCTTTTACTAGTTATGGGAATAATATAAAAGATAAACAGTGGAAGGAAATGAGTATGGATGACTTAAGGCAGGGGAGAGGATAAAATGATAACAATATATTTTTATCTATACAATATTTTAGATTTTTGTAACCCATGTTATCTTATTTTTTATAACAAGTTACATATTATTTTTTCTATATTATATGAGAACATTGAGACTCAGAGAAGTTAAGTGACCTCAAATGTAAGAATCACTCAATTGTAAGTGGCATGATTTAGACTACAAAATTATTTTTTAAACTTCAAGCTCAGTTCTCTTTTCTCTACCAGATAGAATTGGATATCATTGTTTCAAATACATATTTTTTAAAAGAGACAAAACTTAATTACTGTCTACAGTCTTTCCTATTGAGATTTTATTATTTCCATAAACATTTTATCTATGCTTAGAATAGACACAAAAAGTGACCATCTCAAAGACAATAAGAGGCTCAAAACCCTCTTTATAGAGCAATTCAATCTTCCAGATATTGAAGTGTTTCAAAGTTGGGGAGAAATTGTGGTTGTCTCTTGGCAACTCTGCAGGGAGGGACCAGGAAGATTTTACCAGATGTCTACTGCCAAAGCCCCTATAATTGATCCTTGCTTGAGTCTACATCCAGCAATTCCAAAACAAAAATCACTTTTTGTGTCTATCCGAAAAACAAAAAAGAAAAGAAAAGAAGCTGTTGCACCAGTCTCACAGAAGATGGAAGACAGAACAATCATTCAGGACTGCTATTCAGCACTTGCTACTAAAGACTTGCTACTGATGTCCCTTAAAGATTATCTTGTTGGTCTAGGAAGTGGTTAACTGTACAATTAGGTGACTGAAGAGAAGAGTAAATACGTTCACATATATATTCATATATATATATATATATATGTATACACACATATATACATATATATTTGTTTTTTTTTTTTTTTTTTAAACGGGAGCATATGTTTTTTCGGAAGGGGGAAGCACCAAACTAGCTTCAAGAAATCTGTTTGCTTATATCTATATTTGGCATCCTTGAATTTCCCTGCCTTTCCCTCTGAGAAGATAAAGGAGAGCTGAAATGCCCTTCTTATCAATGCTCACCCTGTGGTCTAAGGAAGAACCGTGATGCGATGTCTCCGGGGCATACACCTTCAATGTTAGTTGACACTAAAGCCTCATCACAGCTGGTTTGAAAGGGAAATTATTTTTAAATAATTCCCTGAGTAAGCAAAAGCTGATTCCACTATGAGTAGCAAAATTTGGAGTAGACCTGACTCCTATTATTAGCTAGGAATAGTAGACCCAGCTGCAGCTAGCAAGCTGGCCGACCACAAATATGGGAGCCAGAGCGGCACAGCCAGTTCAGGCTAAACACACAGAGTTGAACTGAAACACATTTTTGCTTACCTTGGCTGAGTACGAGGTAAGCACCATATGAAAACCCAAGAGAAAGCTTTCTGCTCTGACAAGCCTTTGTCTGTGGCTATACCTCGGGAGTTGGCAGGATACTTCTGGAACCAAAAAAATTAGCTGTTAGGCCCAAGAAAAAGCCTACGTGTCGTAAGTAAAGCAAAGTCACAGCATTTAATACTGTTCTTTAGATTGTTCTTAATAGGACCTTTATATTAAACTTAAAATGTTCACTTTAAACACCTACCCATTAAATCTATTAGGAAACATATTTAGTTTTGTAATATTTAAAATATAATTAAATAATAAACACCAAAAAACTTTAAAGCTCCTTTCTAAATCAAGTGAAGCTTTAATTTTCAATAGCTTATCTTTCTTTTTTTTTCTTTTTCCTTTTTTTTAAGATCACCCAGCAGCAAGCTTACACTTCTATCTCCTTAGATATTTTGGCTAAGTTTTTGGAAACAAAATATATAGTTTTCCAAGGCCCTTACAGAAATCACCATAACTCTGTAAAATGATTTAATTCTCCTACTGCAAGTAAGATGAGATTATGGCAGAGATATTAATGATAGTGTGAATTTTCTCCAAAGTTACTATAATTATAGGATATTAAAAATAAGTTATATTTTCAAGTTATTAAATAAAAATGTTAACTAGTTTAGAAATTAATACACAATTTAAATGTAGCTTTAAGACTAATATTTTGACTTTGCTATGATGTTTCTGAAATTTTTAACTAGTGCATTTTTCATGGCTGCCTCTTTACATTAATAGCAATTATTTGTCAAGACTAAATAGAAATAAAACTATTTTTAAAAGCTAATTAGGTCATAGATGTGACACTTAATTCAAATAATATTGGATTAGTTAGCACAAGTAGTTTTTAAAAACACGAGTCATTTTTCCCTCAACAATTTAAATAAACAAGTCTAGGAGTTCCCACTGTGGCTCAGCGGTAACGAACTTGACTAGTAGTATCCATGATGGTGAGGGTTTGATCCCTGGCCCTGCTTAGTGGGTTAAGGATCCAGCATTGCTGTGAGCTGTGGTGCAGTTTATAGACACTTCAGATCCCACGTTGTTGTGGCTGTCAGCTGTAGCTCTGATTTGACCCCTAGCCTGAGAACTTCCATATGTCGCTGGTGCGGCCCTTTAAAAAAAAAAAAGGTAAAAAAATAAATAAATAAATTTTCTATTAAAAATTGCAAAGAAAAGTTAAAGTTTCATTTTGTCATATATTTTCTCTGATTAATATTTTATATACCACAAAATTAACCCTTTTAAAGTGTTCAATTTAGTGGCTTTAATATATTCAGAAGATTATGCAACCATCACCACTGTATAATTTCAGAATATTTTCATCAGTTTAAAAAGAAACCTAATAACAATAGCAGTCATTCCCCATCTCCCCCACCCCTAACTTCTGGCAACAACTAATCTATTTCTGTCTCTATGAATTTGCCTATTCTGGGTATTTCATGCCAATGGAATCTTATAATATGTGGAATTTTGTGTATGGCTTCTTTCATTTAGTACAATGCACCATTACTTCATTCCTTGTACAGTCAAATAATAGATGCATAGCATTTTGTTTATCCATTCATTAGTTGACACCTTTTGAAGTTGTTTCTGCCTTTTGGCTATTAAGAATAATGCTCCTGTGAATACCCGGATACAAGTTTTGTCTGGACACATGTTTCAGTTGTCTTTGGTGTGTACCTAGGAGTAGGAATGCTGGGTTATAGGGAAACTCTACATTTAACGTTTTGAGGAACTGCCAATAATTATCTTAAAGGGGCTGCACCATGTTACATTCTGACCAACAATGTATAAGGGTTCCATTTCTCCATATCCTTGTCAATACTTGTAATTTTCCATTGTTGGATTATAGCCATCTGATTTATTTTTCACTTTAATGATTTCCAAAGAAAACCTGATAAAAGAACCTGCATGTGGAAGGATGGGAAAAGAAGTTAAAGATGGCTGTGAAGTTGTAAGCAACTGGTTTAGGCTGAACACAGTGTTAAACTGAAACACATTTTGCTTCCTTTGGCTGAGTGAATGAATGAATGGTATTGTCATTACTGGAAACAGAACAGCAAAGAGAGATGATTTCAGGGGAGAACTAAATTATGAGATTGTTGATGGCATCTCATCATTTACAATAGCAGGATGAGAACTTGGAAATATATCAGAGCTTATGATGAGTGGTTTTAAAACTTGGTACAATTAAAGCATATACTCTGGAGCCCCATGGTCTGGGTTTATAACATTAACTACCTATATGATCTGAAAGTGCTCAAAATACGTTAGTCATTGTTACCATTGTCAGTTATAATTTTGATGCCCCAGTATAACCACTCTAAATTATCATTAGCAATTAAAATACCATTGGTAATATCCATGATTGTCAATTAATAGTTAGGAGATAGGTAGAGAATAAAGTTCAGCTAGGAAGGTTAAAGGAAGTATATTAAGATCCAGATTAGGAAGTGAAATCTATATCGAATTTAATGAATTTTACTGTTATTTTTAAAAAAGCAAAAATAGATGTTCTGTTATGTGGCAGTCAATGATTTTTGTAGTATAGTTACATCAGAAAAGGTGGCTGGATAGATCACTGAAGGATATGGGGTGGCTTTGGAAATCAAGAGGACATTTTAGAGAATCTATACACCCGTGGGTGGTTATGAAAGAAAGAATGAGAACAGGTGGGTTCTCATAAACAGCACCTGAGAAGAAAAGTAGCACCTAGAAAAAACCTCCCCCATGTTGCCATTTTGCCCAGAATGCTGGTGATGAGCTAGACATACTTGCTACATACTTAGGGCGCTGAACTTTGAACCTGACACCAATGTGGACAAACCCTCTGTGCCCCACACAAAGAGAAGTCTGTATTTCTGGCAAAAATTCACCATGGTAATTCTACTAAAGGCCTCGTGAGTCAAGATGACAATGGCCTGTTAAGCCTATTTTATTTCCAATTCTTTGAAAGGAAAATGGCAAATATAAAAGGTAGAAAATGGGTGCTTAATAGGGAGTTTCTGATGTGGCTCGCCACCTATTGTGGCTCAGCAGTAACGAACCCCACTAGTATCTATGAGGATGCAGGTTCAATCCCTGACCCCACTTAGTGGGTTAAGAATCTGGTATTGCCCTGAGCTGTTGTGTAGGTCACAGATGCAGCTCAGATCCTGCATTGCTGTGGCTGTGGCAATAGGATGGCAGCCATAGCTCCATTTTGACCCCTGGACTGGGAAATTCCACGTGCCATGGGTACAGCCATAGAAAGAAAGAGAGAGAGAGAGAGGGAAAGAAAGAAAGAGAGAGAAAGAAAATAGGTGATTTATAACCATTAACTTTCTTTTTTGGAAATATTAGAGTAAGATTTTCTTTTTTGTGTTATTGTTATACCAGCTACAGTAACTAGAGATAAGTTCCATCATATTTTTAAAGTTTCTAGATTCTCTGACATACTGTAGTTTTTCAGTTAATAACTGACATATGTTCTTGAAATATTGCCCCAAAGATGAGCTGTAGACTAAACAAACAATCAGACTGGAATCAATGGTTTTGCCTAGATCTTTGGAAAATCATTCATAAGAACAACAAAATGCTATAATAACTATTGTCATGTACTTCTGGATCCTAATGTTACTTTGAATTTTGGAGAACATCAGATTGGCAGTTCAGAACTTTTCGAATTTCTATTACTAGAAAAGATATAGCAAAGGCTATACTCCCCTCCATCGAAGGATTTCAGCATGAAGGTTCTCTAGGTCTGGATCCAAGCAAAATAGTGAAGTGAAAGTTTTTCTTTCCTAATCTCAGTCCTCCCTTTTCACCTTCTCTACGTGAGTTCCTTCCTGTCTGTATCCCTCAGGTCAGGAGAAATTGCACTTAGTCAGAAACTAGCATTATTTGTCTCACCACATCTCCTTTTTTTTCTACAGTTTATATATTTATATTTTTTTTTAAATAAAAGGACCCATGAGGAATAAACTAAAGGCAATCAACTCTAACTAGAAGTGCCCCACATAATGTTTGCTACTCCGGGAGTTCTGAATAGATATTATTAAAACATTATTTTTTTCATTTCTTATCTTATTTCATTATACATACAACTGCTTCTTCTCAAAGACCAAACCTTAAGAAATCAATGTGTTGTTTATCAAGGTTTAAATGGAAGTTTTATTGAAGCATATTTTGTCCAAGTCTGTCCTTGTAACAGATTCAAAGCAAAACAAAATTATTTTAGAGATATTAGGCTTTGTGTTAAACAAACACATAATAGGTGACACATGCTGACATTTCTCATGGTAAGAATTCTAAGAATTTTTTAGCATACTTTTTAAACAGATGTGATGAAGTATATTTTAACATTAATGAAACATTAATATACTTTCAGAAATTCATATGAATATTATAAATTAGATTTCTAAATGAACTAAATAAATTCTATCAATGTTAGAATTCAGCCTTCATATACTTACCGGTTACTGGTATATTTTAATGACACTGCCATCATTTAAAAATCATTCTGAAGTTCCCACTGTGGTGCAGTGGAAATGAACCCGACTAGTATCCATGAGGACTTGGTTTCGATCCTGGGCCTTGTTCAGTGGGTTAAGGATCGGGCATTGCTGTGAGCTGTGGTGTAGATCACAGACGTGGCTTGGATCCCGTGTTGCTGTGTCTGTGGCGTAGGCCTGCAGCTGTAGCTTCAATTCAACCCCTAGCCTGGAAACTTCCATATACCCTGGATGCGGCCCTAAAAGCAAAAAAAAAAAAAAAAAAAAAAAAATCTTTCTCAGTTGGCTAACCTTGAGAAAAGTATCATTTCATATGAAGAAAAAAAAAAAGAAGATGATCCTCTGGGGCTCCCAAAAATATGAACAGCCTTTCTCCCCATCACCTCCATCTGAAGGTGGCATTGTCAGGGGTCTCCAGTTGTAGGTATGACAGAGAAGAAGTGATGTACCTGATATGCTCTGTGTCTCCAAGTATACAAATAGTGACCATGATTTTTTGAGTTTCTTTTGCACTTTATAGGTTCAAGGGAAGTCCTAATTCTCCTAAGTGTTTATATATCATAGAAAATTCTACACTGCTGGTATAATAACTATTTTTATTGAAAAACTGAGAATTAAGTTAATACATTATCCTTGATACAAATAGTAATCAGTGCGTATCAGTGAAGATTATGAGCACACATGTTTTAAGAAGGCAAGCTGTTGGCACAGCAATGTAATGACCAAAAAACTAAAAACAAACAGCAAAACACCAAAAGCCCAAGACATATACTAGAATCTGTGCAGTGAAATCTTTCTTAGTTGGTCCTAACTAAATGTTAGCAGATTCTTGGTAAAGGCATAAGTGTCTTTTAGGAAGTGGGCTTTCGGAGCATTTCTCTCTGATGTTTTGTCTCCATTACACTCCACCTGCAACGCAATGCTATCATTTTGCCCTTCCCTCATTACCCTTACACCTCACTTCATACTTCTGAATTCTCCCTCCTCAGAACCTTTCATTCCTTCTCAAAGATTTTAATCTGAGCCTACATTCCTTCTTTAATCTAGCATCTACTAAATGACTTTGAAGTTGAGCTTTTCTCTTTCAGGCTTTGGCACTTTCAAGAAAGTATTTGGCCACATTCAACTATTTCTTTTCTTTTTTCTTTTTCTTTTCTTTTTTTTTTTGGCTTTCTAGGGTCATACCCACAGTATATGGAGATTCCCAGGCTAGCGGTTGAATAGGAGCTGCAGCTGCTGGCCTACTCCACTACCACAGCAATGCGGGATTCGAGCTGTGTCTGCAACCTGCACTACAGCTCATGGCAACATGCCATCCTTAACCCACTGAGCAGGGTCAGGGACCGAACGCACATCCTCACAGATACTAGTTGGATTCGTCACCACTGGGCCATGACAGGAACTCCTAAATTATTTCTTTTCAATCCAGTAATGTTTTATTACATTATGATGAAACACTTTTACAAGTTTTAAAAGTTAAATGTAATAATTTATTATAGAGAGTGAAGATATCAAAATATATGTTGGTGGCATTACTCTCATCCATATTTATGCAGAAGAGTGTTAGCAGAAATTAGTATTAAATACACGGTGGAATATACTTCCTAATACATTTGTAAATGTGTTATACATTCAAATAGGAATAAACCTTAATAAAGCAACATTTGGTATTTCTTTTCTCTTCTATATACATTGAACATCAGAACCTTAAGTGGTTTCTAATGCTCCTATCTATAAAAAGATGTGAAAGGATTCTTTGCTTTGTATTTACCTAGAAATAAAATGATTAAAAATGAATTATGAAAGAAAAACTGTGCATTTAGAACAGTTAAATTCTCCATTTTTTTACTGTGATTAAAAAGTATTTAAGCAATACTTTAATACTGAAAAGTATTTTTCAGATTTATTTATAAATTCTATGATCTGTGAACCTATAACTTGTATAGAGATGTAGGAAATATAAAAAACAGAAGAGACTCCCTCATGTCTCATTTTCATTTTCTGCACAATGCTGACCTTACTGTTCTCTGTTCTTCCTAAACAGCACTTGTTATTACATCTTCCCAGCATTTGTCTCTCTCTTTCTGGAGCTCTAGGAAGGAAATTTAATGTTCTTGATTGTTTAGAAGGAAAAGAATTACTAACAGATTAATACTTATTCAAGAAATTCCTTGCTTATGTGAAATGACTCATCAATTTGTGTGTGTGTGTGTGTGTTATAAATATCAGACATCTTGGATGACGGCAAAAACACATATTTTATTTTTTTATTGTTTAACCTTGTTATTCTGTGTTGATTCTACTTTGAACTTTTTTTTTTCCTGCTGTGGCATCCTAAGTATATTAACTCTGAGTTTATCATGTAACTATTTTAACTGAGAACACTAGCTTTGCCTTTCAACTTTCTCTCAGGCATTTCTTACTAACCTCATTCATTGCATTGCGAATTTTAAAAACAGGATCCCAGTGGACCCCCACAGACCTCTAACCTTTGCTCCAGAAACTTGATGTTCCTTGTGCCACCTACTATTCATGGACATAATAGTCCTAGAGGTTTAATAAGGTTTGACATAATCCTAGAGGTTTAATATACAGTTTGGGTATGCGGAGGAGAGGCAAGAGCAGAGAGATAGTGACATTTGAGCAGGATTTCAAAAACTTGGATTTCTACAGAAAAGGATCATGGGAAGACAATTTTAAATAATGTCCATGACATGATTATTTGTAATAGCACTAACTGGAAACAACCTAAATTAAAAAAAAATAAAGTAATCATTATACATTATTGTGTATTCTACTGTAATTAAACACTAAGTTAAAGACCCAAGAAATCTCTCAAAGATATAGTATGTTTACTAAAGATTCTAGGTAATTATAATATTATATATATAAACGTATGTATTCCCTTAAAAAGATGATTAAAATACATCTGAAGGTAGGATTGTATAAAATTTTATTTTCTTTTAAATACATGTAATTGTAATTTTTTATGTCTTTTTTCCCTTTTTTTTGCCTTATCTGGGGCTGCACCCGTGGCATATGGAGGTTCCCAGGCTAAGGGGCTAACAGGAGCTGTAGCTGCCGGCCTTCACCACAGCCACAGCAACGCGGGATCCGAGCCGCGTCTGCAAACTACACCACAGCTCACAGCAACGCCACATTCTTAACCCACTGAGCAAAGCCAGGGATCGAACCCACAACCTCATGGTTCCTAGTCAGATTCGTTAACCACTGAGTCACAACGGGAACTCCCTGTAATTGTAATTTTTTAAAAGAAAAAGCATATATCTATAAAGGGATGTGCAGACAGGCTTTATTTATTACTGTGAGACTCTACATACAGTCCTGGAACTGGTGTTAACTAGAATTGGAGGGGAAAATGGAAAGCGGGGAAAGTCTATTGCATTTGTCCAAGTGAGAGAAAATAAGGGTAGAAATATCTGGAATGAAAACAAAGGGATAAACATAAAATATTGGGGAGACAATGGAAGAAAAAGACAACAGAAATACTTAGTTGAAACTTAAAACGAACAGTAAAGAACCAAGAAAAAAACAAATAAGTGTTCCCATTGTGGCTCAGTGGAAGCAAATCTGACTAGTATCCATAAGGATGCAGGTTTGATCCATGGCCTTGCTCAGTGGATTAAGGATCTGGTGTTGCGCTGCGCTGTGGTGTAAGTTGCAGAAGCGGCTTGGATCTGATGTTACTGTGGCTGTGAAATAGGCCAGCAGCTGCAGCAGCTCCAATTCCACCCCTAGCCTGGGAACCTCCACATGCTGTGGGTGCAGCCCTAAAAAGACGAAAGAAAGAAAGAAAGAAAGAAAGGAAGGAAGGAAGGAAGGAAGGAAGGAAGGAAGGAAGGAAGGAAGGGAATCAAGAGTGCTTATTAAGTTTTTGGTTTAAATAACAGGAAATATGGAGATTCTGAACATGTGGGCACTAGAAAGAGAAGATAATTAGGGCGAGTAAAGAATTCTCTTATTTGAGATTGTTAGCAGCATAATGAGGCAAGGTCTGACAGAATGCTAAAAATGTGATTCTGGGTTTCGGAAAGGGTAGAACTCCAGATACATTTGAGGGTCATCACTATAGGCACAATTTTACTGTGTAGAAAAGAGAGAGAAGGTAAAATAAGTATAGAGAGAGTTGGAATAGAGGTTTCCAAGTTCCTTTGTCCCTTGGAGCCCTTTGGCTTTTCTAGTGAAGACCATGGATCTCTTCTCAGAATAATGGCTTTACATACATAAAATAAAAATATAAAAATTAATATGGATACCAATTAGTTTGAAACAGAGCTACCAAAATTTTGAAAATGTGATATAAGTAGTATTTGTTAATGTTAGATAATATATTAATATATTAGATTTAGTGGGGTCTAATAACTGTCATAGCTTAAATACAAAGATGCTTCTAAACAATATTTTAGGAGATCTGAAAAACTTTAATGTGATATATACTGTCTATGTTTTCTAGCAATGCCAAAGTCATGGTACTGCTACTACCACTATTCTTTGTAACCACATTAATATTTTATGGCAATAATAAACTTATGTTTAAAGTTAGATGTCCTTTATTATCATGCAAATTCATAGACTCCCATGATTAAGAGCTTCTTTAAAGCAGATCCATGTATTGGGCATGTGGGGTGACACAGATTCCTATAGCTGGTTTGAGACATAGTAGAATATATTTGACTGGGGAAACTTCCCAGCAAAGGGCGTGTTTGTGTTAATGTGCAGCAATGTCAAAGGCAGCATTATTTTTAAGATCATAGACTCCAGACCAAAATGGCAGTCAAAATACTATCTGCAGTCAAAATACTATCTTACTCGCCCTCACTAATTATCTTCTCTTTCTAGTGCCCACATGTTCAGAATCTCCATATTTCCTGTTATTTAAACCAAAATACTATCTGCAGTCAAAATACTATCTGAGCAAGTCACTTAAACCCTCTGTATCTCAGTCTGCCTATTTTAATCCTCCAAAGTTTACTGTGAGGATTAAATGTTTTAGTGTTTGGAGGATGGCCTGGTGCATGCTAATCATTATATACAAATTACTTATTAAATAAATAAATATGGTCAGGCTCACCCCCTAGCAAATCGAGCAATGCAATTAGTTATAGCTTGCCTTTGTTTTAAAGGTCTTCTGAGCCAGTGAAATAGATAGACAGGGGAAAAAACCTAGAAGTAATGAGTACATGAGTTTTAAAAGGCGATGGCTCACAGGAACAGATGCTACTTGGAGGTCAAGGGCTAAGACCAAGAATAGATATCTGGATGGAGATTGGTAATCAGCAAGTAGATCACTGGTGTGGCATTTTGGAGAGGACAGAAGCAGATGCCAGACATGAAGCCATTTTCTGTCTAGGTTGATCTTGAACAAAGGCAGTGAATTGAATAACTTCTCTCAAAAGTGAGTTCGTAAAAGAAAAGGAGATTGAAAGTTTATCATATTTAACAGAAATGACCTGAGCACAGCAGATAGTACAGGGTAAGTAGTCAATGAAGAGAAAATGATTGAAATTGTTAGAGAAAGAGGAGTAAATAATTGCTAAAACCACACCCTGATTAATGTAGGAGAATGAGACTAAATAGGAAGTTTCACCTTGGGCTAATAAAGAGTTCAAATCCTCTTGAAGCTGGGGGCTATGTGGAGAAACAGATGAGGGTAGCCAAGTGTGATCAAATTAAAAACAAGACTTAAGAGGCCTGTGATGGAGGATCTCCTTCATCCTCGGCTACCGCAGGAGAGATTTTCACAAGAATAGATACCGAGGAGAAAGATGGAAACCTTTGGGTAAGTGAAAAGCATTTTTGACTGATCGGTACAGAAACTGCAACAAGAACCTAAATTTGGGATTTAATATAAATATTTTTATGTAGCTAAGGGGACCTAGTTGGGCTAAAGAAGACAGTTAGATTTCATCTTAAATATCACATCCCTAGGTAAACCCTTATTGATCAGCCTCCCAGAAGAAGTGTAATTATCCCTGCCGTGCGCTTTCATTGTGCCCTTTATTTATATAATTTTATTTGCTGTATGTCCGACTTTCTGACTAGAGTGCAAACTTTTTAAGGGTTACTTTTTTTCATTCATATACACATATTCAAAAATGGCATATAAACCAAAATGAGTATTTTTTGCTTTTAATAAATGTATTTTATTTTCTGGACATACCGCGTATTTGAGAAGAGTCTACACTAATTTTGTAGCTTCGATGCAATTTGAAGCATGCATTTCAATTCTAGCAAAGATCATTTTGTTATAAGCAAATTGATGAAACTTCTCCCCTCATTCTGTCTTACATTTCCTCACATGCTTCTCCCTTACCTATCTTACTTTTCACATCTCATTTGTTTCTTATTTGGGCTTACCATTGTCTCTCCAACTTGACCATAACAGCACTTCTTCTTCACTGATCCTGTGCGATTATCCTTGAGCACAATTCTGTCCTCGTTGGGCGTCTTGTTCTTCTTCCGCTCCCGCCTCCTGTGATCCTACGTGCCATCAGCAGCTCAGCGCAGGAGAAGACAACCTGCTTCGTTAGTTCTTCTAGTGGATGAACACTGGGTTCGGCAACAAAGCTAAAAAACGAGTGGGGAAGAAAAAATAAACCACGTGTCTCATGAAAGGTCAGAAATTACCTACTCTGATGCAGGAGAAGTCTAGACGGTAAAGGAGTCAAGAAATACATAAAGCTGGATAGGAAGTTGAGCTATGTCAAAAGATAAGTAATCTTGTATAAGAATGACACTTTTTTAAAACATTTTTTGAACAACCACTATAACACATAGCTGCCATGAGGAGAAAAAAATAGATTCAATAAGGAAGTGGAATCACAGATCAATAAAGAAACTTCAGGTCTAGATTTTGACCTTTTAAAACTAATTTTGCAAAATTAATTCAGTATCATATTACTTATGTATGGAATCTAAAAAAAAAAATTATTTCCCCACATAGATTATCACAGAATATTGGGTAGAGTTCCCTATGCTATACAGCATGTCCCCATTGGCCAGTCATTCAATTTGCCACAGTGTGCATACGCCAAACCCAGAGACTCTGAAAAAGAATGAATATGTATATATGTGTAACTGAATCAATTTTTTTTTTTTTGTCTTCTTGCCTTTTATGTAGAGCCGCACCCGCGGCATATGGAGGTTCCCAGGCTAGGGGTCTAACAGGAGCTGTAGCTGCCGGCCTACACCACAGCCACAGCAACGTGCGATCCGAGCCGCGTCTGCAACCTACACCACAGCTCACGGCAACACCAGATCCTTAACCCACTGAGCAAGGCCAGGTATCGAACCCGCAACCTCATGGTTCTTAGTGGGATTCGTTAACCACTGAGCCACGAAGGGAACTCCTGAATCAATTTGTTGTACAGCAGAATTTTTCTCAACATTGTAAATCAACGATAATTCAATAAAATTTTCAAAATGAAAAAAATAAAATAAAACAAAACAAATAATGAATATAACAAAGAAGAAATAGACTCACAGATACAGAGAACAAACTAGGATTACGAGTAGGGACAAGGAAGAGAGGAGAGTAGGGGATTATGAAGTACAAACTACTATATAAAAAATAAATAAGTTACAAAGACATATTGTACAACACTGGGAATATACCCAATTTTTATAACTATAAATTGGAGTGTAACCTTTTTTTTAATTTTTATTTTTTGCTTTTTCGGGCTGTACCCGGGGCAAATGGAGGTTCCCAGGCTAGGGATTGAACTGGAATTACAGCTGCCGGCCTACGCCAGAGCCACAGCAACATCAGATCTGAGCCACGTCTGCACCTACACCACAGCTCACAGCAAGGCCAGAGCCTTAACCGACTGAGCGAGGCCAGAGATTGAACCCACAACCTCCTGGTTCCTAGTCAGATTCATTTTTGCAGCACCACAACAGAAATTCCTGGAGTATAACCTTTAAAAATTGTGAAACACTTTGTTGTATACCTGAAAATTATACAATTTTGTACATTAACTATATCTCAACTTAAAAAAAAAACTAATTTTACAAATTTAGTTCAGTTCAACATACATTTATTGAACGTAAAGTCAAATTATGTTTGTTATTTTTGCATAATAGGGAATCTACTCTGTCATGTTGTTTGTATTTCTTTTTATCATTCTTGATTATGTGCATAAGGGTATAAGCTGACTATTTCTTCATTTAAAACAGAAATCACTCAGTGATTTATTTTATTTAATAAACCCTTGTCTAGTACTCGCTATGCTTCAAGCATTTTTTTTTTTTTTTT